>JAKLWY010000004.1:3000000-3550983 GCA_023512815.1 Cercospora zeae-maydis | reverse complement strand
TGCATCGACCGAAAAAGACGGTTCTATTCAACCACTTGTATTTGCGCAATAGTTCCTCACGTTATGCCCTGTTCCTTCCGCAAGAACGGTCCTTCACATGGTCTCAGTCCTTTCATACCAGGAGCTTGGTTCTGGAGATTGTGCATTCATGACACGAGCTCAGTTGCATATGTCGGGTGTCGAGGCTGACGTATCGATTTCATGACCCCCAGATGTGCAGGCTTACACCTGTCGGTCTCAAGGCGGGTGGCCTCCAGGTGACGACACAGGTGCAAATCGAGAAGAGCTTGTTGTGCAGCAGTGTAGCTCTGCTAGAGAACGTCATAGTTGCAGCACGCGAGCTCAACGGCAAGGCGGGAGCTTGCGGGTGGGTCATCGTTCGATACAGAGGGGTGCAGACTTGGCTCATTGTGCGTCATGAGCCGATCGATAGTTCTACTCCAAGCTGCAGCATCAGACAGCTCATTCCCCGGAGGTTTCAGCAAGGGGTTTCAACTTACTCGGGATTTGTACGACTTCGATAAATCAGCAGTACTTGAATTGCATCTCCGTTTTACCAACGAGAGGCAGGACTACATTCGCAGTTGAGCTGCTAACATGCAGACCCCACAAGGTAGGTAGGCAGCATTCGAGCACTGACTGCTTTCTGTTCACACTTCCGCTCAGCCATACGCGAGGTCCGGACTACCGCATCGCGGAATACAGTGCATATGCAAGTCGGCAGGCAACAATCCAGTATGCAGTCGCCGTGCGACATTTAGTCCAATCAATGGCAAGTGGCCAATCAAGGTGGCGCGCCGCTCGCAAGGTGGAATGTTGCCAGAAATATCTCGCAAGGTCATGCGAGGCTTTTTAGGAGCTTCACCACCGTACCTTTACCAGGGACAACACGGCCGATACTGTGACGCTTGAGACAGAACCTAAGAACGAGTGAAAACAATGCGTATTCTCTAAGCATTTCCTTCATTCGCGTATTCGATGTCGTCGTGGATGCATTCGTGCAACGTCGCACAAGCCCTCGAACCACTGAGTGGAGCTTTGAGGTAGCACAGCGCTACAGTAGACTTGTGCCTGTGCTACAGTGCAACAATGACAATCAGATCAGGAGGCAGTGATGTGTCAATTGACAGGTTTGAATGTTATATGCAACTCGAGTTGGCGACAGTGTTTCTTCACGAAAACTACGTTCAGTCTATGTCCCAGAGATATGGCACCTCAAGTGAGAGCCTTGGCCAAGAGCGAGAGCAGAAGGAGATTTTTGGAGCGCATCGGGCTTTCAATGAAGGAAGATGCTCACCGCACATTGTATGCCGCAATGAAGGTGATTCTTACTTATCATTGCCCACGACTTGGCTGAAACGGAGGAGATTGAAGCGGTCGAGGCAAGAGCCAGACTTGTTACTGAGGAAGCGCACGAAGGGTATGAGGGCACATTCCAATGGAAGCGTATCAAGAGCCGTTGCTGACAACACTATTGCAGGATCCGAACCAACGAGTCCCGAACACACCAAGAAATCCTGCGCATCTACAAGGAAGCTTCCACCGCAACGAGAGCGGTATACGAGCTTGGCCATGACACTGATGGAGCGGCAGAGGAGAACTGGGTCATCCGCTGGATGCTTTGGCATGTGTATCGCTACCGAGAGCAAAGACCAAGAAGCAGGGGCCCGAGCGGATCAGGCCCCAATGTCGCAGGCAGCATGTGTGTGAGAGCGCACTTTTGGGATCCTGTGCGAGAGCAGTGGATTCAGCGACGATGAAGCGAAAAGCTGTGAGATTGAAGACAGTGAAGGCTCTCTTGACATGGAGTAGCTCGCCCCTTATAAGTGAAAATCGTCCTTCGAGCTTAGTCTTGTGTCTTCACGAGTCTATCCGGTCTCGCGATTGAATGCTGTAACCTGTTAATGTCTGCTGCGATATCGCAATACTTTGCAGAAAAGACGTCATACTGAGCGCTGGGTGTCGCGGAACCCCTAATACGCCGAACAAAATCTAAAACCACATGGTCGAGCTGAGGAGATATCATGAAACGGGAGAATGCGGAAATGCAAAGTCACTCTTCAAAGGTTGCAGCTATACATTTTGCTAGGGGAGCTCCAACAGACATTCCTCGAGAACAGCATGGAAGCGTAGCAAGCGTTCTCGTTTCTCAGTCGCCTCTTTCGATTCTCCTGCGAGAAACCGAAGCTCTTCATCCGAATAGGCAGCTACCTTTTGTGGGGAGAACACGCTCGGTAAATCTCGAAGTAAATGCCGCTCGATGACTTGACGACAGAGATTATCCACAAAGGTCTTCCGGGCAACCTGCTGGCATTTAGCGCTGAGTTGGTAGACATGTCGGATAGGCCTACCTTGTAATATGCTGCCAAAGCAGCCCTCGCCTCAGAACATGCCTGCTCGTCCATGTCTACGAAAATTCGCTTTTGCAACGATGTGAGAAATGTTTGGATATCGATACTGTTGTTGCTGATGTGCACACGCCCGTTGTAATCGTGGCTCGTAGTCTCGTCCATTGCCTTTTTGAGAGCTTTGCGTGCAACTTCGTTTCGCGCCTTCTGGATATTGTCCGTATAGTAATGGTTGTATGTAAGCGGCTGCTGACACTCATCATTCCATAGTCTGGCCAGCTCCTTGTTGGCATCAGCTTTCATCTTTTCGAGCTCATGGGCTATTCGTTCTCGCAACTTGCTCTTTGTGTGCTCCTCATTGAACAGGTATGAAATGACCGCTTCTACAAAACGGTCCAGACATTCATAAAGATGGTTGAGATGGTTGGTAGCGAGGTGGAGCCATCTACTGGAGTGTTGATGGAACAGTTCCGCCAAGAATACGTGGTTGTACTCTCCTGGCAACTCGCGTCCGCGAGTCTTCACATACACCTGGCAAGCTGATTAGCCACAACATAACAGAGATTCTGAAGGTACGTACCTCCTTGATCCATTGTCGGAAAGCCAACTCCGTCATCAATACCTGCTCATTGACCGCGCCGCTCGCTTTGTCGACTTCGCCGGGGCCTTCGCTGTCAGTGCAAGTATCGAAGCCATAAGCAGAAGCATCGTGACCCTTAATCTTCCTCTTCTCGCCCGCAGTTCTCATGAGATCGGAATACTTCACGTTCGTGGCGTGCACAATAGCTCGCAGGCGTGTCGGAGGTATCGATTCTTCTGAAGCTCGAAAGAAGTCCAAATCGCCGTAGTTACCTTGGAGTGCGGAAGAACAGATACTGTCGAATCTCATCGCTAGTCGTGACATAAATACACGCATGTCAGCGATTGTGTGACGTGCATTGCCCATTTTCTCGATCTCGTTAGAAGTCTTTTGTTTCAGATCTTTCAAATCTTGATGAACTCTCGGCATCTCCTTCTCGATATGTCGGTCTAGCAGGATCTGTAGATATCCTGTCAAGTTGTTCACGCCGATCCGACCGGGATCGAGATCTTGTTGACTCCATGGGAGCGACTCAAAGAAATCATGCTCTGCTGCAGTGCTTTCTTGCTGCGATATGCCCTTCTTCATCTGCTCGGGAGATGGATTTTTGAGAAGAAAAAATCCCAGCTTCAGTCGTGTCGTGTCCTCGTTCCTCGCCAGTAGGGCAATGCGGCTTTCTGTCCCTCGATTGATCAAATCAGGTTTCGTAATGATCCCTATGGTACGTTCCCCAGAGTGGTCATACAATTTCGATTTCCGGACCACTGGTTGATTGGCGATATCGTTGCCCGCCTGGACAACGGCAAGAATGATGGAGCGTGGATTATGCATGTATGCATCGACAAGCGCGTGCACCGCATCAACGTCTGCTTCCGTTTGGTCCTCGCTCGGTACCTGAATGATTCCTGGTAGGTCCACGACGCTCGGATGCAGACCAGTGCGACCTGAGGCTCGAAATTGAAGCACATCCCGCGCAAAAGATGGTCCCGCCTGGTCGCTTGCGAAACCCTTCACCCCCATGGCCGTTCCGGCGTCCGCTATGACCAGAGGCAACTCTGTAAACGACTCGATCAATCGGGAAAATTGCAGCATCTGATTCTTGCGTTCTTCTGTCTGTGTAGAGTGTGGGATAATAGCGACAGAAATCGACATCTCTGCATCTTCATCCTCCAAGATGATCTCCGTCGCGAACCTCGTGCAAAGACCGTCTTGCCGAGGAAAAGGAATCTCAGTGATTCTTTCCAATACCGAGCTCTTGCCTGCTGACTGATCGCCGCATACAATAAGCTGTGGTAACGCGATGTGTTCAGCGATACCTCTTTTCCTGGCGGACGCAATTGCCCTAAGTCTCGCACGAGACTGCGCCGAATGCAAATCTGGCATTGCTGACCCCATGTCGCCCATGATTATCCAGGTAATGAGGACTAGTAGGCTCAACATCAAAGTGCTTGGTTGGAGTGAAAATGGTAGAACTCATTCTGAGGTAGATATCCTCGGCGCACGACACCGAGTATGATATACCACACCGCCTTGCACGTTTCACACACACCCAACCATGCAGAATTGTTGATGTCCCCATCATCATCTACGGCAATTACTGCGATCATGCCGTCACCATCTCTCATTCATCTCATCTAAGTGCGTGTACCTGGTTCGAGATATTGGGCCGGCAACGTGTTGATGGATCGATGATTTCTTGCAGTTGATGGGCCATGGATCCCAGTGCGAAGTGGAGAGACGCCAGAAAGAAGCAAGCACTAGCTTGTGAGATCGGACAGATCGTATTAGACTGGTCTTGGTCGCGTAAAGTGCCGCACAACGGAGGTGACCTTCCATGGATCTGAAAGTGCGTTGTGTTGTCTTTGGCCCGCTGTGCTCAATCGCCGTGGCAGAGGACAAAGACTACTACAAGGTGAACCCTAGGCACCGAATTCAGCGACTGGGTAGCTAATAATGGGATTCAATAAATAGCTTATTACCAAGACAGATAGACTAACATCGGTGAGTTTGAATTGTTAAACAAAAATACGTCTTGGACTCGCTTTCAGCAGGGACTGAGGGGAGTGAGAAGGAGTTGGGGCCTATGCGGCTTCGGTGGCTCTGAACTTGTCATTCTCGGCATCGTTGGCGACTGGATTTGCCTGAAGGGTTGTTGTCGCTTGAGTCATTTGGCGCGGAGACTGCCGATCGAAGTTACTCTAACTTGTCCAGGAACAGTGCTGAAGCTAAACCTCGCAGACGCTGGCGCCCAAAGCACGCTCAGGCCTTACGGCGACATCGCACGAGATGGGTTCTGAACCATACTATACGTCACCCGGTCAACTATTATACTCTCCGCACTTCTGACATGATTGCACTTGTCCTCCAGGAACAAGGGTGCTTTCGTGTGGATGTGGAGCCGGCAGCTCACCATGCCCTGGTCGAGAGGTCGACTTTGGTCGCCTACAGGATGCTTGCGACTACGATGTCAGAAGTGAAACCAGTGCTCCCACTTCCTACGCCAAGTAAGATTGTGAACTCGAAGATGGACAAGCCGTTCGAGAGCGTCGAGATCGTATTCTCCTCCCAGAAGCAGCCGAGGAAGAGGATGAAGAAGGCATCCAGTCAAGGGTCGCTAGACATGGAGACATACAACTTCATTAGCACCCAGATTATCCCGTCTTTCGACACACAAGGGTGGAACAGCACCAAGACGGGACGTCTTTGGAACTTGAGTCCGCACAGGATCATTGAGCTGAAGACTGTCAACCGCGAGAAAGGGAACTGGACCGCAACCATGATCGTGAACAAGGTCCCACCGACGGACGTATCACCAGACACGACCTCGATTAGCGAGCCAAAGAAGTTCTCCGTGGGCGAGCCTGCCTCCTGCGCAGCGCCTGAAGCCGATCCCTCACCTGTTCTGATCCGCGATGTTGAGCTTGTCGAACAAGCTCGTGCGCCCCAAGCACCTGTGAATATCGAGGCCGAGAGCGCTTTGAGCAGCGACTACGAGGACAGCATCGTTGGTGACATGAAGACCTTGGAGGACATCCCGAACGATCATGTGTTCCCCACCTGCATCATTTGTGCGAGAATGATCTACATTCGATGTGCGACATCCAGATTCCCGGCCCAGTTCAAGATCAACAACATGGTACTGCCCACTACCTGCTCCCAGTGCAAAAACGTGGTTCCCGGCATCCCTCCTCCGTTCGTCGAGACGAAGAATGACCCGAAGCTGTTCGAGACGATGGGCATCTACGTGAGCATGATGGCGAGGTCGGACATGATGAGAATAGCGCGTACCGTTGTCGGTGAGGATGCGCACCTCGCCCACGATGCGGACTTGGTCGTCTATATGCCCATCAACGACATCATGAAGTGCGTTCCCGCCGGCTCCGAGATCAAAAGCATAGACAAGGAAGCATTCGCGGAAGGGAGAGGTTCTCACGTGTTGCAACCACACTTGCGCACAGGATTCTTGTAGAGACAGAGTGAGCAGTACCTTTAACATGGGCGAGGACATGACTTCGATGCCGTCTACACCCACGAGGGAGAATGGATCTTGCTTTGTAGCAGTGAGGCATCGGACCGTTCCCCAGAACGTACCAACATCGCAGGGAACAGAATTTCGTGCGCCCAGACAGTATTGTAAGCTATATTGGCTGTATTTCAACGATTGATTTATGCTTCACATCTCATCCCACGGGCTACGTACGAGCGCGAGCACGGACACCTCGGTCTTCAATTCCACTAGCTCCAAGCTCCGATCGAAACAACCCTCAAATAAGACGGCACCGTTTTCTTGATCGTACTTTGTCGAGTCGATTGAGAGAGATTGCACAGTCGCGACTGGGAGGCAGCAAATTTGGATTCGGTTCCCAGATCGCAACGTTCTTCACGCCTGAACTTCCGCGAGATTCGCAACTATGAGCTACGAATGAACAAGAGAGCAGGGAATAATTGTTATGAGGTCAACCTACTGCACGCAAAAGTCTACTTTTTGCTGGAATTGACTCGTACGAACGACATAGCAAGAGATGGTGCAATCGATAACTTAAGATCCCTTGTCACCAATCATGTTACCCGTAATATGGGACACCTTCTGCACAACGGTATGTAGAGAGATGTATTGGATGCGGAAAATGCTCCATCACTTGACCTCATGGACTCAGTGTTGTAACGGCTGGACTGGTGGTGTCCACGCAGATCGATAAAGAACGGCAGAGGAAAGCGCGTTCGAAGTGAGGTAATGCAACGTGTACTGCAATGGGCTCCGCATTCACGCTCACCTATGCGATGAAAAAGCCACACGCCCTGAAGGCGATGGCTGTTACTTCTGCTCAAGTACTACATCTAGCCATAGCTGTATGTGCCATCGACAGATATTGCCTTTCAAGCTCTCGCTTAACGTGCGAGTGACAAGGGCATCCTCGATGGTGTGTGTCGCGGAGGCTGGCCCAGTCGCGCTCGTCGGCTGCCACGACACCATACGGCGGCAACATCTTCTCTCGTTGCTACTGTCGAGCCGTAGGAATGTTCGCGATCTTGCTTGCCAGCTATGTGAACCTCAAGGAGGCGTGCGGGAGAGCACCAACATGATGGATTTCTTTCCACTAGCGGCTACGGAACCGATCTGGCCTAATGTTACGTGAGTCTTTTTGGTAGAATAAACCGCGCTGCTGAAGTCGCGCCATGTGATTGTGCCGTCTTTGGTAGAATTCATCCGCCTCGGAGGAACTCATCGCCAGGATATAGTCGATCACAGTGTTCCGAGTGACTCGAGTTATTTGACACAGCTGGACAGTAACTTAGCACCGAACGACATGAACAACAACAGTACTGAAGAAAGTGATGAATGCATTCGGGTGGGGGGTGAGGTCGATGTCGGGCGGATCGCGCCGGTCCAGTACGCGACCGGGCTTGACGACATCGCCGCGGGGGTGCCAAGCCCGGAGGCGGAGGGAAGGGCGGTGGATGAAGAGGGCTACCAGGTGGTGACGAGGGCACGTGGTAAGAAGACGAATCATGCAGCAGCCAAGGCGCCCCGAGGCGCTCGAGCGGTGTTCCAGTTCAACCAGCCGGTCGAAGCGTCGAAGAAGAGGAGGGCCGAAGAGCAGCTGAGTGAGGCCGCGAGAGGAAGGACGGTGACGGAGCAGATCCAGAGCCTCAAGACGCTCATCGTGCAGCTAATCGATCAAAATGAGGACCGGCAAGAAGAAGTGGAGAAGCAGAGGCAGGAGATCGGTGCTCTCCGGGGCGAGATCGAGACGATGCGGAAGCTCCTCCAGCAGAGCAAACCAGACAGAGCCACCTACGCGACGGCTGCGACAACGGGTATGAAAGCAGCACCAACGGCCGACGCCACTCGGCCTCCGAGGGTAGACCGGGGAATGCACTCGCAGTGGCTGCGAGTCGAAGATGACAGAAGCGCAATTACCATTAACACTACACGCTTCAAGGACGAGAAGACGGATTTCGCGCTAGTGAGGGCAGGTCTGCAACAGGGCATCAATGCCACGCCGGCGGTCCAAGGGGTCAAGATCAAGTGTCTACGGCAGCTGCCGGGCGAGAGGATCAACATAGTGTTCGCGAGCGAAGCGGATGCGGCCAAGGCCAAAGAGCACTCGGGCTGGCTGAACATCGCGATGCCGGAGGCCCACGTGAAGAGCGATGCGTGGTACCCCATCAAATGCGACATGGTGTCGAAGCAGGCAGTCCTCGATGCGACGATCGAGGGAGGTCGCAGCCTCCGCAGGGAGGTGTGCGCGGAATTCGCAGTGGACAATCAGAGGGACGACATGGACTTCACGGCGATGAAGGCAAGCTGGCTCAGCAAGATAGACCCGAGGAAGAGGATCGGCTCCCTCGTCATCTGGTTGAAGAACAAAGTGGCGGCAGATTATTTGCCCAAGGCGGGTCAGGCCCTCTTCGGCGGCGGAGCGTACGGAGCTTTCTGCTCCCGCTACGAACCGTGCACGGCGGACAAAATGTGCTTCAATTGCAACGCGTACGGCCACCTCCAAGGAGCGTGCCGCAGGGCCACAAGATGCGGCAAGTGTACAGGTCCGCACCAAACACGAGACTGCCAGAGCACGGAGCCCCCGAAGTGCGCGGTATGTGCAGGCGGCCATCGAAGTTCAGACTGGGCGTGTAAGCGGCACCCCTACCACAGACGGTATCTCGCTGCCCAGGCGCAACAATCGTCGACGCAGGAAACGACACCCGCCGGGGAAATTGAGATGGGAAATGCAGCACTGAATTTATGATGGAACACCTGCAGGTCCTTCATTACAACGTCGGCAGGCAGAAGCATGTGCAGTGGAGCATGTTGAGTGACGAGGCGTACTCTCAGTTTGCGGTTCTCGCGGTCGTGGAGCCGCATTTGCATGCAGATCCAAGCACAGGAGAGGTGCGGTGTGGGAGCCACCAGAAATGGAGGCCGCTCACTCCGACGGTGCAACGAGAGCATGGCCCCGGCCAGTTCGCATACCGGGCCATGCTCTGGGTCAGCGCCGGCATGTCAGCCGTGCAAGTCCCCGTGCCCTCGCACGACATCGCAGCAGCGGTAATCACGACCTCCGAAGGGAAGGTGCTCGTGGTGTCAGCATATGATCCTAACGAAGGGGACAGCCGCGTCGAGAAGCGCAAGGCCATCAACCAGAAGCTGGCATATATCCGCCAGGCCATTGACGAAGCGCAAGCCCGGTGGGGCGGAGCAATCGAGATCTTGATCTGCTCTGACTTTAACCGACACCACTCCCTCTGGGGAGGTGATGAAATCCTCGTAAAGCAAAGAAAGACGGAGGGGACACCAATCGTGCACTTCGCTCAAGAATTTGGCCTGCAGTCCATGTTGCCCGCAGGAACCATCACCTGGGAACATGTCGGCAAGAACCAACACTCAACAGTCGATGTCCTCTTGGCCAGCGCAGGGCTGGTGGGTCAGCTAGTGTGGTGTCGTGCCCACGAGCACGACCACGGTTCCGACCACAGAGCAATCGAGATCGAGTTTACCATGCGAGCATCGCAACCGCAGTCTAGACCGAGCCGCCTGCTGCCGGAAAAGGCAGACTGGTCACAAATTGGCTCGGAGGTAGCAAGGCAGCTACGTTCGGTCCATCTGCCTACAGCGGCCACGGCAGGGATTCTGGACGACACTGCAGAACGCTTTCTCCAAATCTTGAAAGATGTTATTCATCAATACGTACCACGCGCGAAACCGTCCCCACATGCGAAGAGATGGTGGTCATCCGACCTCTCGCTGCTGCGGGAGACGCTCTCAGCATCTCGCAACTACGTGACAACTCTGCAGCGCCGAGGGGAGGACACATCGGAGGCGAGGCAGGCTCTTCAGAGGTCCCGCAAGGAGTACTTCCGGCGCGTAGAGAAGCAGAAGAGAGAACACTGGAAAGAATTCTTAGCAGACCCGAACAACATCTGGAAAGCGAACAGCTACGCCCGTACTGCATCCCAAGCGCACGTGGTTCCGACGTTGGTGAAGGATGACATCGTGGCGGAGACAGACGAAGCGAAAGCCGACATGCTGATGGCGACATTCTTTCCCATTCCACCAGAACCAAAGTCGAGTGGACACGCGAGCGAGGCGCGAACGACGGCGCGAAAGCCGGGGGTGCCTCGCGAACTCCCGCGCATCACATCCGAAGAGATACACCAGGCCATCTTCCGGCAGAACCCGAAAAAGGCACCAGGGGAAGACGAGATCACATTCGACATCTGGCGGCGCCTCCTGCAGTATGTCGGCCCGTGGATACAATGGATCTACCAAACGTCGCTGGATCTGGGCTATGTCCCCCATTCGTGGCGGACAGCCAGAATTATTGCGCTGAAGAAACCGGGCAAGTCCGACTATACGGTGCCCAAGGCATATCGACCAATCTCGTTGTTACCGACGATTAGCAAAGGCCTCGAAGCTATTGTCGCAGCGAGGCTATCATACCTTGCAGAGAGGTTCCTTTTGCTGCCTCCCAATCATTTCGGTGCGCGGAAGCAGCGTTCCTGCGAGCAGGCGTTGGACGTCTTGATCGAGAAGATCCACGAAGCATGGAAAGGGAAGCGTGTGCTCTCCCTCGTGACATTCGATGTGCAAGGAGCCTTCAATGGGGTGCACCCCGCAGTCTTAGCACGGCGGTTGCGTGAGCGAAGTGTTCCGGGTCAGATGGTCCGATGGATTCGCAGTTTCTGCGAGGATCGGACCGGGAGCGTCGTTGTAGGCGACTACACGTCCGAATGTGTGCCTATCGGCCACGCTGGTATACCGCAAGGGTCTCCGCTCTCCCCCATCCTGTACGTGTTCTACAACGCAGATCTGGTGGAAAGCAAGATCGACAAGCGGGGTGGGTCGCTCGGATTCATCGACGACTTCACAGCATGGCGGACAGGCGCCAATTGTGAGGAAACTACCGAGAAACTACAGGCAGAAGTGCTGCGACGGGCGGAGCAGTGGTCGGAGGACAGCGGAGCGACATTCGAAGCAAGCAAGACCGGGTTCATTCACTTTAAACGAGCAGCGTCGGATGCAGCAGCAGACACTGTCCTACACTTCTTCGACTCGACGATCCAGCCCCAGAAAGCCATTAAGATCCTAGGGGTGACGTTGGACACCCGACTGAACATGACAGCACATTTTGATAAGGTCATTACGACGGCAACGAAAAAGTGTCTGGCTATTGGGCGGTTGCGAGGCATCCGGCCGAAGCAAATGCGGCAGCTGCACCGAAGCGTAGTCGACACCACGACCGACTATGCGGCATCCACGTGGTACGCTCGGGGAAGGGTCGGGGTACAACAGCACACCACCCGGCTCGAACGGATCCAGCGGATGGGGGCGCAAGCGATCATTGGTGCCTTCCGCACGGTCTCCTCCGGTGTCCTCCAAGATGAGGCGGGCTTGGAGGCGGTGGAAACACGACTGGCGAGGAAGACGGCAAAACACGCGCTGGACGTGAGAGCGCTACCGCAGCAACACCCGTTGTGGCCCATTATGAATGACATGGAACGAAGGAACGACCGGGGCAAAAGCCCGATGTTTGCGATCTGGAGTCGGTATTACCAGGCCATTCAGGGTAAAAAAGGGGTCGGTATCACTCCGAAGCTTCCGTACGCGTTACCGCCCTGGCATGACGTCCACGACGTCGTGCGAGTGTGTGATGAAGTGGAAGCACGCCGCATCCACGAGCGCCTGCTAGCCACTCTATCTCAGCATCAGCTGTACTATACCGACGCGTCGGTGTGGAACGGCTGGGCAGGTGTCGCAGTGGTAAGGTGCTCTCGCGTGTCGGGAAGACCAACATACGAGGTCGTCCACCAAGAGACCATCGGGCGGGAAACGACATGCACTGCCACTAGTGCGGAGATCTACGCGACTAAGATAGCGCTCGGGTATGTCGAAAAGGTGGACACTCCCGTATGGATTGTGTCAGATAGTCAAGAAGGTCTGCGGCGGATCGGCACTGGTGGCCAGTCGAAGAGATCGCGGGAGGTAGTGTTAGCAACGCTCCGGGAGATCCAACTCGTCAGAGAGAGAGGCATCCACGTGAAGTTGCTGTGGATACCTGGACATCGGGGAATCGCAGGGAATGAGCAGGCACATTGCGCGGCCCAAGAAACTACGTCGACAGAACATACCCTGAGTGTGAAACCCGGACGTCGGATACGGGAATATTCTGAAGCCTCCAGGCTGCTCCGATCAGCGATCGAAGCCGACGTGCCGAAAGAAGTACCAGCATGGGGGAGATATACATACGCAATTGACAGTGCTCTTCCCGGAAGACACACGCTGCAGTTGTACGGGGCGCTGACGCGCGAAGACGCAGGAATACTGGCACAAGCACGAACGGGCCATGCCCATCTACGAGAATACCTAGCGCGCACGCGGCAATTGGAGAGCGCGTTATGCGAGTGCGGGAGTGGCGTGGAGTCCGTCAAACACGTCATTCTATATTGCCCTTTGTGGGCGTCTCCGCGACGAGCAGTGCAAGAGGCTGCTGGCGACAGATGGGGCGATGTGTCCTTCTTGCTAGGCGGGAAGAGTCGAAAGAAAGATCCAAGGACAGGACTACCAGTAGATGGAGAGAAATGGCGGCCAAATCTGGACATGGTGCGGGCGACCATTACGTTCCTGAAGAGTACGGGCAGGTTTGCACCTCAGGGCCCCACGTCAGATGTCTAACAGTGCTCTCATGGAGTGGCTACCCCTATCACACTCCTGAAAAACCGATTTGGGGGACATTCTGAGTAAAGGCAGCATACGAGAGTATAAATGTAAGGTCAACGCTTAGGGACAGCTCATACGGACAATAGATCTGTGCATAGCTATACTGAATGACATAACATAACATAACATAAGTCACGGACGTAAGGTGGGTAGGCATGGAACAATATGTCACATGCGGCTCCATCCGTGTATGGGAAAACAACTCAATTGAAAGAAATGGAACGGGCGATGTCTTTCTGCATTCCTCCTTTCGCTTCATATTCATTTCTTGGCTGCTTTACGTCTCCGGGCTTTGAATTTCAGAAATTCTTGATACTCTGCTTCAGTGGAATCTCCGTCATCATCACTTGCGCTGGACTCATGCAGAGCATTTTTGGTCGACTTTCCACGTTTATTCCCCTCAAAATTCGATCCTTCTTCGCTCTCTGAATCCGCGGCATCCGACTTGCCGCGCCCGGCAGATTTATTTCTGCTCTGGTTCCGCGTCTTCCTGGGTGTGGGGTATGGGGCAGCATTTGTTTTCCTGAGCAAGAAATCGATCCTTTCATCGACGAACGCCTGATTGAAATGCTTTCCCAGCAGACTTCTGCTCCAGAATGTGGCGGTTTTGTCAAACTCGTGTACCTCGCCAAAATTACCAAAAATGAACGTCACAGGGCGTCGGTAATCTGTTTCATGGGGGATGAATGCGATTCCCCCCCAGTTGAAAGTGCCAATGTCACCGATGTCTTGAGCCGTCCCTCTCATATTTCCTATTACTTTTTTCTCTCCTTTCTCCAGGTAACGTTCGGCCACCCTGGGACCTAACTTCGATGAAGCCACGATGTGCCAAACACAGAACTCAGCATCGTCGTCGGTGACCTGAACGAGGACTTGCCACATCGGGACCCGGACGCCCCGGACGGTCCGACCACAGTCGCGCAGTCCCCCGATTTTTCGTTCTTTTCCCTCATATGTGACATGGTTGGGCTTGAGCTCGCACCTGTAGATGCCCTTGCGAGGGGTGGGTTTCATGTCGTCCGTTGCGGGTTCGGGGCTCGCTCCTGTTTGATCCGAATGCGTGCCATTCGCTGTTCCGCCATCTGCGCCACCAGCAGCAGAGCCTCCAGATGCGGCCTCTTTGGGGCCCGAGGAAGGTTTCTCATAAGCTCCATCTCCAAGCAAGCGTTGGAGGAAGTCCTCGGGCCAGAGCGTGTTCCGTTCTGCTATCTTGCTCTCTGGTATGTGTTGTTCTCGAGCTTCGTTCCACTCTGTCGACTTCTGCGCGATAGCTTCATCCATCATGGCCGCCCATTCTTCTGGTTGCGTGTTTCGTTTGAGCCGTTCCCGCAGGACTTCGCGACCCCGGCCAATGCTGTTGCGATCTTGAGGCAGAGATGCGTCGCCGGGTTTCACTGCATGAGTAACGCTATACACCAATAATACGAGCATCTCTTCCCATGGCACTTTGAAGTCTACTCGCTGGTTGCCATCGCGGAGCTGCCTCTCTGCGATGGTGTAATTAATCTTCGACGCGCGAGCTCGGCAGTCGCTGTCTTTGTCGACATAAATCCGTGGGTGGTCCAAGATCTCCCCCCACAATTTCGTGGCCTGCTCCCACTGCACTTGGTACGGTTTCATATCGGACGGGAACAAATCCGCGATATCGGCATCTTTCATCTCCGAATCCTCTCCCGTATCGTGTCCAGACGTGTTCTTCCAGATTCGATCTTTAAAAGTGGGATCTGTCTTCTCGTCCTTCTGTCGTTTCTTTCCATGCTCGTCAAAGTAGTGGTGAGGTGCTTCTCCCAGAAATCCCGAGCGAGCCCACCCTAGAAGCTCGTCTCTCACCGGCTCGTAGTTGCACAAGTCCTTGAAGCGTGATATGCCATAGGAAAGGGCTGTGAAACATTTAGCCGTAGACGAATAGGGATATCGTTGGCGTACCTTTGTAGGCTTTCACCCTGTGGTTCTCCGTTTGTTCGTCGTCCGTTGGGCACTCCAGGACGTGTCGAAGTTGACTTCTGTATGCATCTAGAATGTCGTCCGCATTACCGCGCGGACCGTCCAGGAGGAAAGATGGATCTATCGGCTTGCCATCATCTGGCAAGTCTCCAGCGAGCAAGTCGAGTATTTGGCCAAGCTCGTCTCTCCTCTCCGTTGTAAGCTCGCTGTTCCCGGGCGGCAGCGTCTGACCTCCAACTTTGCTGCCTTGGGGCGTGTTAGATCCGTGGCCGGGCTCTGGCGCCTGCGCCGGAGTGGCAGTGGAAGCGGTGGTTTCGACTTGGGATGCTTCCATTTTGCTCTGGTGTTCTGTTCGAATTCGGAAAGCTGATTGATATTGTTGCAAAAGTAGTTCGGACTTTATGAGGCTTCAATGCTTGCGCCTTGTGCAGATGGCATTTTCGCATCAATAAGTAGGCAGATACGTGATCCCCGGGGTTGGCGATGTGTGATGCCTCCAGAACTAGGACAAGAGCCAGCATGGGAAACACTCCAGAAAGGTCCTGCGGATGCATCCCCGACTTCAACCCCTCCCCTTCCTCCTTCAGGAACCCGCCCCCGGGGGTTGTTCCCGCTTCTCCTTACTCGAGGGAGGAGCCCCGTCTTGGCCTGTGACATTCGGTAAAGGGCGCATTGTCGCCTATGGTTTATATCAGAGCACCCTTCATTGTCTTCGAGAAGCGAGCAAATAACACAGTGGCAAACATGAATTTCATCATACCTTGCATCGTCGGGCTCGTTGCAGGGATTCCTCGCCTGCATCACGTCCAGCATGCCCACTTGCAACAGGCTCTTCGATTTCCCGATCTCACCTCGACGATGACGATCACGCAGACTCAATACATGTTCGATGTGGCAACGATAGCCCCAGTCAAGAAAATGCCCGCAGCGACGAGCGTCCCGACGATTACATCTTCGAAGCCGAATGCAGCTTGCAACATCGAGACATGCTTAGCGTGCAGGACATGGTTCCATTGCACGGAATTGGATTGTAGATGGTATGACCCAGTCTACTCACCATTGCTGGCGCTGAGAAAATGCGATAGTCTCTATTGTGACACCGCTCCATGGTGCGACTGCAGCTTTGTGTAATCACGCCATCTATATATAATCGGGCGACGTCGAAGCAGGCATTGATATCGTGAACGGATGGAAATGTAGCTGATTCAATTCCACATACCACATTGACAGCCTACATTGATTTAGCCCCCATGCAGTGAAGCGGACAAAGTGGCATTACGTACCGGTGATGGCCATCAAGCGTTTTGAACAGACAGGAGCTTTGAAGGCCGATTCATTCGGTCTCCGAATGATCTTAAGTCACATATATTGATAAATCTTCCTCTGCTCGGTAATGTATACATTCGCAACCATACGTAATTGTCCAACTATTTGCACCCTGGAAGATACGTGTTCGTCCTGCTGACCTTGGCCTCGAGAATATTTGGCTCTGGCAATCCACACTGATCCAGCGATGACCCAATTTGCTGCGAATCGACGTTCCGCTGCCAAGCGCCCACCACACTGTCGATATCGTCGTGCCAAGGGGTCTGACGTGCCATCGGTACGTGGAACCCAGTCACGGTCGTTCGGAAAAATCCTACCGGAAGTCCTTAGGGATTGAGGACGATTTCCTCTCATGATTTGGGCGCTGACGGTTGGCGTTCCGGATTTGTTGGACCATATCGAACGGGTAGTTCAGGCCACGCCTAGCCCAGAAAGCACGCACTGCGTGTTGACAATTCACACATGCGCTTTCCGGGAGCCATGTGTCCTTCCAGTGGATCCGATGCCATCCTTTGTCCCCGATTCCTTCGATATCAGCGGCAGAATGCCTCAAGAAAAGACCGTCAATCGTGCTTTCGTCTAGATAGTGATCAAGGTGATGCATTTCGACAGCCTCATCTTTCCAACGTATCAGATACTCCAACTCGTCCACCCCAGGTCTCAAGCGTAATCCAACGACGGACGCGACTTCGTACTCCCGCTGACTGAAATCCATGGCCAGCTGTCCTTGGTATTGTAGCTGCTGCCCTGCCCTACGGCTACGTAGTGGGAATGAGTGGCAGATTTTGCCTTCGGTGCGATTGGGAGCAGGTTGGTCCACAACGGGGAACCGCTTTTATGCTTCGCCTCCCTCAATGTGCCCCCCACTTATCCCTTGTTGCTTGTCACAGTTGCCAGCCGCCCACTTTCGCGCTTGAGCATAGGCGCTTAACGCGAGACCCCTCCCCCGGGGTTGGCTTCGACGACCTGCCTAGCCACATCCAAAGCTCGCCGAAGCGATTCGACCACAACACATCTTCTTGCAGCTCAGCTCTGGAAGTCGGTGTGTGGGCAGCAGAGCGGTAACTTACCACCACATTCTCTTTCGACATTGATTCTTGCGTTTGCGACAGCGGTCGAATATCCTCGTAGCAGAACGGGTGGATTCAGTCGCCAGGTTACTGCACAATACAACAATTCGGATATGTGAACAAGTGCGTCGATTTTAGATCAAGCTAACAATGATATCGACGCTCTGTGAGGTGACCATCTAGGAATGGGCGAGAAGCAGACGAGGTTTCACATTGCCTCAGCATCTGCTCTACTGTAGGCTGAGGGACGCACATCTCTCCTGCTTTGCTGCGGTGCTTAGACGTTATCCGCCCAATGTATCAGACTCCTCCCTTGACCTCAGAGCTGACATGTTGTCTGCATGGGAAGTCCTTTTCCGAAGCAAAGCTGATCCAACGAGAGGTGTGGAGAGAATTGCGGCCTCAGAGAAGTTGGGGGCAAAGCAGATATATTCAGATGACTCCCCCTGGTCCTATCGCACGACTGTGAATAACACGACGGTGGGAGCGTACACGTCGGAGATGCGCACCTGCAAAGCAACTAGCTCGAAATGGCCTTATGGGGAGTATTTAGGTGGTAGGAGTGTTGCTTTCGAGCCCGTTTGACATCGGCTTCTCGTGCTTTGTGATCGAACCCAGCAGGCGTGGCTTTCTCATGGTTGGAGCCCGCCAAGTTTCACGCGCAGGATACTCGTATAGTAAAAGCCATAGCACCAGGTACCTCTGATGCCGGCGTCTTTCAGAGCTTTCAGAGCTTTGATAGCTGCATCCTCCGCGCACACACCCTTATATACACGCCTAATCATGCTGACGTTCTCGCTCCTCGGTCTCACTCCCTTTCTACCACTTCTCCAACATCGGCCGAATGTCGATCTCGTTAGTAAAGCAGCTCTTACTCTGCGTATGCAAACTCCAATAGCTTTCAGCGATACCATCAGGAGCAATCATCGCGTCCGCAGACATATCCTTCGTCCATTTCTTGGTGAACTCTGTGTCGATAACGCCATCCACAATCACATGCGCAGTATGCACTCCTTTTGGACCATACTCCCTAGCAATAGACATGGACAGAGCTCGCATTGCGAACTTCGCGCTCGCAAAGACACTCATCTGAGCGTTGGCCTTGATAGACGCCGTAGCTCCTGTAAAAATCAGAGTCGGTGGGTATTTGGCGGACTTATCCTCGGTATGTTTGACGAGACCTGGAAGGACATGCTGGGCGAACATGAATGCTCCCTTGCTATATGCACACATTGTGTCAGACTTGCAGTCGTACTTTCGAGAGACGAGAAGGATTGTTGACTTACCCGGCAACTCCATGAGCTTCTTCAAAGTCCTCAAGCTTGATCTCCAAAATCGGCGCCCTTAAGGGCCGTGAACTAGCATTGAATACTGCGGCGGCGATTGAAGCGCCTTTGAACTCCTGCTCAATCTTGCTAAAGGCGTTCTTTATGCTCTCTGGATCCGAGACGTCTGCAATGATGCCAACAGCACGTCCGCCGCTTTGATTGATCTCCTCGGCGATGCCTTCGAAATTTTGGGAGTTCCGTGCGAGTAGGACGACGGGATATGAGGCTGAAAACTTACGAGCCACCTCTGCTCCAGTGCCGCTGGATACGTATGTCAGTTCTGGCGTGTATTATTCATGTACGATGAAAGCAACGTACGGTCCGACTCCACCGATAACCACGATTGGTGTAGACATGGTTGATGCTACTTGATCTTGTTTTTGAAGAGAGTTGCTAAACCCTTTTTGTTGGACCGGGAAAATACTCGAATTGCGAAGAGAAATGATGAATAGAAACGGAGAAAGCGCAGATGGAGGGTTCGGTGTTTGGTTCATCGGTACTTAGAGGCGTGCAACGGCGAAAACGCGAATGACGATGTGTAAACTTAGATGCAAGCTCGGTAGCTCATCTTTTAGAACCGCGGCAATCGATGATTAGTGATCACTAATCTGAACATTGTCTGCGAATATAAGTGAAGGTTGAGGTATGTTACTCCTTGAAATAAATATCACTTACAAAACACTATGTCTACGAGAAAATTGACCACCTACCAAACCACGCGAATCACTCGCACCTACGACAAAACCTTCGACAAAGTCGTAGAACGCCTACATTCTAGTATCAAGAAGCCTAACAGCGCTGGCTTGGGCATTCTCAACCAGTTGTCATCTAAGGAAGCCTTTGAGGACCTTACAAATGCAGCTCTAGGACCCCATGAGTTTATGCAATTCCAGCAGTTCAATCATGGCGACTGGATGTCTTTATACGGCGTGAACGGAGGCAGAAAAGTCGCTCGCATTATCTTTGGAAATCCTCAGATCGCTATTACGATGATAAAGCATGACGTTAGCGCTGCGCTATTCGTCCCAGTTGAGGTACTTATTATCGAGAGGGAGGACGGGAAGACTGATGTGGTACAAGGTGAGTCTGTCTGCTGGTACGTCATGAGGGAAACGAGCTGATCATTAAACAGTGAAGCCGAGCACGCTAATTGCAGGCACGGAAGGCTCAAAGGGAGAATTAAAGGCGGCGGCTGAGATCCTAGACGATAAATTGGAGAAGTTGTGGGATTATGTTGCAGAATAACGTTGTTGACAGGAAGCCCGACTCTCCGATCGATGTTGCTGTGGGGTCAGGGTAGGCGGATGAAAGTGCGCATCTTTTCTCACTTCATGTCCATTCTTCGACGCTCTGTAGCCGACCGCAAACCTTTCCGGTATTCCAGTTCCATGTTTCCATCCCCAACATGCTAATTCTGTAGCTAGCCGTGAACTTAGACAACAAAGAGAAGACTGGTTGTAGCGAGCGTGCCTATTCGTCAGACAACAGAGGCGTCATCGCTCGAATATCCTGCACCGCATCGAGCTGAAACAAATTACCTCCCCTCCTTGCCAGCAAGTAAACCAAGACCATCAACTCGACCACTGAGGGCCGAGTCGGTCTCGTTATTATTGATGAACAAAGTTCTCAGCCCGAGGTGGTCCGCGAAGGAGGTTTTGTTTGCGAGTGGCTGGGACAATGTTCCATGGACTGCAGATAGAGGAGGACGGGCTGACGCGGAGACTGCTCTGCCTTCTGGGTATCGGAGAGTCTTGTTTCAAGCAACCTTGGCGGCTGTGAAGCGTGGAATGCTGGCCGGCAGAAGGCCGGCTTTCTTCTTGAAGACGTAAGAGGTGGGCCCGGAGGATCGTACGCACGCTGATGAGCTGCCGTAGGTCGACTTTGGAGGCTTGGTAGAAAGTGCTGAGGCGGCATGTTGCGCCTTACTGTCCCTGACGCAATTCCCAAGCTCCTTGAAGTCTGCGTTGCTCTGGGCCTTGTCATTTCACCTCCACTTTAAGGTTTTGCGCCTGTTCGCTTTTTCTGATCTTCTCCTCATTGTCGCTCAGTTCGCTATCCTCGTCGTTGTCTTCTTTCACACCTAACTGCGTGTCTATCCTCTTGTTAGAGTCCTAGCCTGTAGCGCGGAGAAGTCCGATTCCGCTGCCAGGATTTCGTTGTCGTGATTGGGCAGAGGTTCTCCTCGAGGTGGCGCGTACTCAACCTCTCGCTCCTCTGGCTCCTAGAGGGGGCACATGTAATGCTGGGACATAGGTGGCTTCGTGTACACTGATTTTCAGTCCAAGCATACGGATCATACCACTATGCCTTGTTTTTGTATTCCTGAAGGCTGCTAAGAGGCACGGCAATCAAGCACTATACGCTAAGTGCGCTACAGCAGACACTATCAGGGGCGGCGGCTCAGCCCTAGCGTGACAAGCGGTCGCAGATTGGATCTACGAGCGAGCGGCGGCTTCTTGTTCGGGTTGTTATAGCCAAGGACACCTCTCGGGCGATGTAATCAAATCCACTATGCAATTCGATCCGGTGTATCATATTCCGAGGACGAATTCGCGAGGTTTTTCAACTACATTATATAGCTTGGGCTCGAACAGCTATAGAGGAATTGTATCGAGGAGACGCTGTTGCCGGCCTTCGCAAACGGTCAAAATTTGGAAGTTTGCTCTAGAGTATCCAGAGCTCAACACGAAGCAAGATAGTTGGTACAAATGCTCTCAAGGGTGTTCTAACGCTGGATCTACTAGGACTCATTGGTGGACGTCATCGTTCGTTATGTGATTACAATACATTTTCGTTCTGTGATTACTATACATTTACCGTCTTTGCCGTGGTCATGGGTCGACAATGAAAGCGGAACCTTTCCACCCACGGCAAGGTCTTACGGTACCCCTCACCTTCATAGTTCATATCCCCCTCACCTTCACATACAACAACTTAACAATTTTGAACATCATCGACTTCAAACATCAAACAAGCAATAAATTGTCCTCCTAAAACTAGACAAACCACACTATCATACTGCCATGCCGTTGTTCGAGATCCAACACGTCGTTCCTTTGACAGACGCCCAAAAAGACGACCTCGCGGAAGCAATCACACAAATCCATGCAATCAAGTTTACCACGCCCCGCGTTGCCGTCAACGTGAAGTACACAGACGTTTCAAAAGTCTTGATGTACATTGCCGGCAAGCGACGCCAGGGCAACCATATCATCGGCAACGTGCGAGTTGGGCCTTCGCGTCCTCAAAAGGACTTCGACGACGAGTGCCTCGAGATTTTAGCCGCTTGGAACAAAACCGTGGCTACGCCTGAAGAGAAGAAGAATGCTCCCCATCTGGACCTCAGGCTGAGGTCTTGCTTCCTTCTTGGGGGTATGGTAACGGGTTATGAGGCTGGATTTATAATCCCCCCCGCTGGTGGGGATGTTAAGTGGCTGCATGATCACTTCGCGTCGTTCGAGGCGCAGGCTAATGCTGGGGATGAGGACATGGCGGATCTAGTCAATGAGATAAAGGAGAGGGGCATGATGAATAACAAAACAGTCTTCTGAATAGCAGACGGTCCCGCTGGGTGCTGCAATTGATGTGGATTGAACTCATCACCACTCCGATTTTTTTCCTCTCAAAGGCCATCCGGACTAGTTCATTCTGAACACTCGGTCCAGCCTGTATCATGAAGCGGCTCTGCAGTAAATCAGCTAGTAGCACATCTCATCCATACCAACACAGGTCCAGATCGCTCATTCATACAGACTGGGGACATCGGCACACGATTCAACCCGCAAAGCCCTTTCAACAGCCTAACCTAAGTGTGCCCATTCGCACCTCGATTTTCCAACTTCTCCACAACCTACCTCGCATGTATAATACGAGCTGATGATGTGTTACATCTACCTACATCTAAACTCCCGCCTTGGAAGCTGTGGATGTGTGACCTGCCGCAAATATCTCGTGCGACTCCCACCTTCTCGACAGTATATGTAACTTCGAGTAAAGTCATTATACTTACCGGCTTGAGGAGAAGGCCGGCAGTTTGTCCACACCTAGGGACTCAGCTTCTGCTGGAGACTTAAGCAATTGTAATGTATCGAAATAATCATCAGCGTCGGTATGTAGTTTCATTGATCTCCAAGCACTCACTGGAAGAACGTGCATCGAGAAGCATGTTCATCTGGTTTTACAGATCCGATTGCCCCACAAAGTGTTGTCGAGTCTGACTACATCCTGGTCAGAGAGACTTGATCGGAAAATTAGATTGACACATCGTGTTGCACAGCCCAAGTCAATCTCGCAGGGACTGAATGGCTCTGGGCAGAAGTAGACACCGATAGTTATTGGAGCAAGATCGTTTACCGAGTCTCGTGAAGCAAGGTCCGATGAGGACTCTGAGTGAGGAGCAGCATCGATGCTACTATGGAGCCCAAATAGTAAGGCTAAGTCTTCCGAGATACATATTGTCAAGACTGAGGGTCGATTCCGTTCTCTCTTTCATCATGGTGGGTAGAAAGTGCGTTTGATATTCTGGCGACTATCCCGAATCTACACAACCACCTCTTCAATGATAACACCCCTTGCATCATTACCCGAACGCGAGGTGACTTGACAAACACATTGCAATAGCGTAGCGTTGCATTGTTGCACAATTGGTTCATGCAAGATTCCAGACATGTGGTTTCAACAAAGAAGGTAAAAGTGTCACGCGGTGCGAATATGAGTCAACAGAGGCAGTTATCCTGTGTGACCTCTAGACCAAGAAGAAAACGATACGCAGCCTGACTTGGCAGAAGAGGCATGAGCAGGTTGCGCAAATTGAGTGCTCGAGCTGGAAACGGGAGGTCGATCAGGCTGAACAGGGTTGTCATGCAAAGTACCCAGCGCGAACCACGATTGTTGCGAAATTGGCTGATATTGAGCAGGCGGGAGAGTTGTGATGTTCATAAGATATTTCTTGGTCTTGCTTCTCACACATGTTCGGTGCACTCTGTTCGAATCTGGAAGTATCGTGTGCGCAAGTCTTGTGCTCTCTAGTGGGTTGTTCCTTGTTCCTGAGCGGCTTCAACACTGCCACGTTAGACAGCTTTCGGTATTTGCAAGCGCTTCGACTCGTGGCCATTGAGGTATTCGGTTCTGCATCCGGTCGGCTGTAACGATATCATTCTCTGATTGCTGCTCCCAGTGGAGAGAACTGTCGACTTCGACAAATAATTCTGCTTGAGCTATCGATTACAGGGTAAGCCCGCCATCTATGATGATGTTCTGTCCGGTCATAGATCGATTCAGTGCCAGTGTTTTCACTTGCTCCGCACAGTCCTATTTCAAAATTAGCTACCCTGGGGACAGAGCGCAATCGAAGTACTCACCTCAACAGTAGGTAGTCGCTTCAGCGGAGTGGCGTCTCGTACGCCCTCTCGCTTCTCCTCGGGGAACTTCATACCCCATTCTGTGAGGAGCAATCCAGGTGAGACACAGTTGACCCGTACTTTGGGAGAGCAAATCACTGCCAGCGCTTTGGTCAAATGAATGGCTGCAGCCTTGGTTACAGAATAGGGCAGTGAGCTCCCGGTCGACTTGACACCTGCTATGCTAGTGGTGGTGATGAAAGCACCCTCACTCTTCTCCAACTCGGCCTTGGCGGCGTGCAGTAACCAAACGTGGCTCTTGACGTTGTAGACTGTGGATGTTAGTCATCGTACATGTATGTGTTGTACTGACGGTGGCCTACCAAAACATTTGTCCCAGTCCTGATCGTTCAGTCAGCTATATCAATTGGAAGGTGAAGCACATTGTTGATCCAAGGACGATTGCCTACCTCATCAACCATACCCTCCTCAAGATTCAGAAAATTGGTAATTTTCGTCCAGCCCGCATTGGAAACCACAAGGTCTATACGACCAAACGTAGTCACCGTATCCTGCACGAGTTTCTGAACCGATGGGCAATCGCCAACGTCAGCACGAAAGGATTGATAGCGCGGCGAACCTGGAGCCGATGTATTGCTCGAAATCGTTGTCGTCAACTCTTGAATCAAGTTTTCAGCTCTGTCTCCGTTGTTGGCGTAATTGATGGCCTATTCAACAGAAACTCAATTGTCACTTCCAAGTCGCGCGGCTAGATAGAGACGTACCAGACGGAAGCCCGATTGCGCCAGGTTGCGACAAATGGCAGCACCTAAACCTGCAGTTCCGGCGGTGACCAAAGCCACTTTTTGTACATCCGTCATGGTGATGGCTAGCAAGCAAGGCAACGCTCGAGCTGCCAATGGTGCTGTGCTCAGCTTGACAATTGCAAACACTAGGCTGTGCTCATATGTGATGTTGTGATATTTCCACGATATCGGCCAAGTGCCCTCGTTGCGGGGGCGGAATGCGTGAGGTATCGCAAAGGGAATCTCGGAAATGGCGGCTGGCTGTCGATCCCGGAAATGGAGGCAGAAATGGCGGCAATTACTCTCGGAGAAAAAACCGTGGCACCCCGCCATCGCGAGCCGGGCCGCGATTTCGAGCCTTCTTGCGGCCCCAATGCGTCAGTGACAGGCCTAGGAAGTGATTACAGAATGGTACTACTTCACGATTATGATTTTGTGACCTCCCGAACGGCGCTAGAGAAGCACACTGTTAGGCAGACAGCGCAAACGAGCAGCATCGACCGTGTTGTCCTTGCCAAAGGCCAAAGGATGAGAGGAGGGGAAAAGTGCTGCCAAAAGCAGGCGATGACTGAGTTGTGCGTTCCATTGCCTTCGCTTCATCCATCCATCGCCAGATCCACCGATTCGATCAATGCATCCTCGAACATTGCCGTCATGGCAGGACACAACGAGCACGCAAGCACGTTCTTGATGATGCGAACGAGGACTTTGCCGGTCACGGTGACCCACAAATCAAGAAAAGTTAGACAAGAACCTACTTCTCGCTGGCTGCAAAGCCGCAAAAGAACGTCGGTGGCGATCCTTTTTGGGCGTTTTTCCGACAGGGGCCACCTGTAAGTTAGGGAAGTCAGGCACTACTGACTTACCGTTGTCTTTATCCGCGAGTCCCACGAAAATGACAGAGGGATGCTGCGGGGCAAGGTTTGCTTCCATCTTGAGATGGACCGGTTTGATGTTTTGAACGGCACCTTTTTAAAAGTTGAGCAACTCGACACTTTGTATGAACCCCTCGCTTGGGTTTGGACAGCCCGCAGTAAACGGATAGCTGTCAGATGCACGCGACGGCGCGACATCAATCAGCTCCACGGGCCCCAAGATCACTTCTCCCCTTGGGAGAACGAGGCGTTGCTGATACACTTTAAGGGTTGGAACCAGCAATAACGGACATCGGCCCAAGGCCCGCAGCAATAAACTCTTCTGCCTTCGCTTCCAAAGCTGTGAATTGCCGTCTTGTCTTACCGAGGCTCCCATAAGGATTGAGGAACCCCAGGTTGCTCGCCACGAGGCCTCCCCCGCCTTCGAACTTCCCCGGAATTTCTCCGCCTTTGATGCTTTCCCTTATGAGTGTCGATTCTCCAAGTCATCGGTCGCCTTGAACGCCACGTTGAGGGGAACAGGCGCTACTGCTCTGTCGACATATCCTGATGACCTATGCTCTTGGAATTGCCGTGGCCACTCAGCCCAATAGGGACAACCGATTATTGGAGGTTGTAGCGAATCAGGTGTAAGTTGATTCTTGCTGGCGAACACTTCGAACGGATATATAACGACCATCCAAGCTACCTGTCTTGATCAGACCCCGACCCTCAGCATCACAATTTCAGAATCGCAACCATGGTCAAATTTTCCACTTCCCTCATTGTCGCGTCGCTGTCGTACGTTACAGCTTATCCTGGCATAGCCAACCTGGCCAAGCGCGTCGAGCCACCACCACGCGAGCCTGTGACCGACCTCAAGCGCCCAAACACTGGCTTTCCTCCGCTGGGTGGCTTCAACGCCGCAGATCAATACGTTGACGTGTCTGACGAGGGTGCCCACCCTTGGCAAGCTCCCAGAGCAGGTGACAGTATGTTCAGCTTACTCTACGAGACATGAGATTTTATCTAACCATCCAACAGCCCGCGGACAGTGTCCTGGACTCAACGCTGCTGCTAATCATGGCTTTCTTTCGCGCACTGGTGTCACTACGATCCCCGAGACTGTAGCGGGTCTTGGAGCGTTGTATAATTTGGATGCGCAGACTTCCGCATTCCTGGCCATCGTTGCTATTGCTACTAGTGGCGACCCGCTAACTGGACGATGGTCCATTGGTGGTGCTTTCACGCCAGCTCTTCCAGTTGCACCGGCGAGAGGAATCATTGGCACCCACAACAAATACGAGGGTGACGCCTCCATTGTTCGAGCAAGTCTCACACAAGTCAATCGAATAGCATCGCTAATTCACACGCAGGGAGATGCCTATCTCAATAACGGAAATCCCGGAGTCTTCCAGATGAGATCTTGGGAGAGCGCGTATGCATTCGCCAAGCAGAACAACGATAACTTTGGGTACATCTCCACGGCGCGTCAGTCCGACTATGTCACCCGGTGGTCGATTGCAAACAACCCGTGAGTGTCATACTGGGCCGTTCTTCTTTGCATTCCCTGACAAGCGTCTAGATACTACTTTTCTGCGCCTTTCTCTGGTGTCATCGCCCCTGCGGCGCATAACTTGGTCGTCGGCTTGATGTCAAATCACAGTGCGGACAACCCCGGCGGTCAACTGCCGACCAACGTCTTGAGTTCGTTCTTCTCGGTCACAGGCGAGCCTGGCAGTTTCGTTCATACACGTGGAAATGAGCGTGTCCCGGCTGTAAGTTGCTGCAGATTGCGTTTTGCCCACTTGCCACTAACAAAGTACCCAGAACTGGTACCGCCGCTCCACAGTCGATGCGTACGGCTTCCAAAATGTCATCCAAGATATCGCTGCCATGGCAGTCCAATTCCCTGGAATCGTTCGATTCGGTGGTAACACTGGCACTGTCAACAGCTTCTCTGGAGTTGATCCGGCAGATCTGACTGGAGGTGCCACCAACGGGCAGTCACTCTTCCAAGGCAACAACCTCGCTTGCTTCATGTATCAGGCTTCCTTGGCTGGTCTTCCAGATACCGCCGAGCCTGCTCTTGGCGCGGTTGGATCTGTTTTGGGCTGGGCGTCGTCGCAAATTGCTCCTCTACAGCAGGCGCTTTCTTGTCCCCAGCTGGGCAAGTTCAACAACAACTTGTTCAATCAGTTCCCAGGTGCCAAGTACACCGGCAGCTAGTGATCTCGACAGATGAAGACTTTGCGATTCACAAGACATCCGAGCAAGCAGGTGATACTTCGCAAGACCAATAAGCAATGGCGTCCGACGTAGCAACTTATGCAAACACTATCGTTCGTAGGACTACCTCTGCAATCGAAACTTTGCTCAGAAATTCATGAAGCGAATCTTACCCTTCACTTTGCCAACGCTACCATCATCGTGACCTGTTGACCATACAACGAGCTTTTCTCGCACGCGATTTTAGACTCGCTGAATCTATGCTCCATTGTCGGGTTGGAACAGTTGTTACATCTCAAGGCCAGGAACAAAAGGGAAGCTATTTGTACAAGTCTCTTCTCAAACTCCAGCTCGGCTCCGCGAGACTGCGGTTGCTACGTATCGCTGCTTGATGCACGCTGAAGGATATATCTTTGCGTTTCAAACCTTTGCGAAGAGGCATGTTTGTCGGATTTGCACTTCGAGGAGCTTGGAGAGGTCCACTGCGAGACACCTAAAGTTCTGCTCTGCAAGCTGGATTCCTGATGGGTAGACTATGCTCGTCTACAAACTATCGTTGATTCGACGCGTGATTGCCGTGGTTCAATCATTAGATGGAATAGACAATGCAGGGATTTGCAATCACCGACGATCAGCAATGTAACACGAAACAGTTCCTTTCCGTGTTTCAATCATTGGATTTGTCAATATAGATACTTATAGTTACCGACGGTCAACCACGCAACGCGGAACACATGCATCCCGTGTAATCCTCTTATCGGGGCATGTGGGGAGAGAATCGTTGTCATAGTAGTGAGCAAAGAAGGTCACGTGACTGCTCTAAGACAATAAGCTGCAGGACTAGCAAGAAGATCTGCCAAGTCAATTCCCCAATGTAGTAGTGATCTACTCCAATAGCGCTGTGGCGCCTGCAAGCCCACACCCACGGCAGCAGCCCTACGCTAAACTCGCTTATCGAACCTTCTCCGCATTCGCCATCCCCTACAACGGGATGATTTCCGCATCTTTCATGTAGCTATACCGAGACCTGTGGAAGTGCCATGAGTGCCGTAAGTGCCGTTGCTATTGATCTATGCGAACTGCCGTCCCTCGCAACCCTGGGGGATCGGCGCGAGGGGTTATGGGAGTTCGCGAAGCCCTGCATACACTAACATCTCGAAAGACATGATTTGGTCGTTGATCGTCATACCATTCGAGAATAAATACCACAGCACAATGCCAGATCCTCCTCATCATCCAAGACTCTATCTTCTACACAATTGATAACTGATTATCTACGATGCGCTCTGACTACATTTTGCTCGCTTCTTTAGCGGCGCTCGCGCCGACTTTATCCGCCGCCGCAACATGTACGACTCATATCATCAAAGTTACAACGCAAGCAAACAACCGCGTTGTGTTCGCTCCAACTCACGATCTTACCAGTGTCTCTGGCGTAGAATCGTTCTTGGGATCGGGTGCTGGAGTTCTCGGCCAACTTATTGGATTCGCCCCTGTTGGCGGTACTTACGACATTGCTACAAAGTACTGCCCACCAGCCCCCGGATCTCCTGTGTCACGATCCAAACAGTACCAACTGCTGTTGCATGGTGTGCCGTATGATAGTGTAAGTCGAGCGTGTGTGTGGCCATGCTTCTGGAGCTGACACACTTTGACAGAGGTATTGGTTTGGCCTTCCCGGCAATCCTGATGGGACCGCAAAGTACAGCTGGGTCGATTATGCTACGTCGCAAGGTTATCCAGTCATCACTATTGACAATTTGGGATCTGGAGCATCGACCAAAGCGAATCCAATCACTGAAGTCCAGCAACCACTGCAGATGGCTATCCTCCACGACATCACAACGAAGCTGCGCACCGGACAGTTATCATTTGCTCCAAAAGCGGAGAAGGTTATATTCGTCGGTCACTCTCTTGGTTCAGTGGTTGGTAACGGTGTTGCTACCAAATATCCTGCCGACTTTGACTCTATGATCATGACCGGGTACACCAACACCCTGCTCCAGGCTGTCCCGGGACTGTTCCTCACGGCCGCCATTCCAGCGCAGATTCAGAACCCGGCTAGATTTGGCAGCCTGCCCCCTGGCTATCTCGCATTTGGCTCTTCTGTCGGAAAAGTGAACTCATACTATGCCGAGGAGGGTAGCTACAGCCCGGACTTGGCGGCGTTTGACTTCGCTCATCAAGATACCCTTACTATTGGCCAAATTATCACTGCTTTCAGTGGTCTTCAGCGTGCGGATGAGTACAAGGGAAACGTCCTGATTCTCACGGGAGCCAACGACGCCTTCTTCTGCGGACCAACAGGAACAAGAACTCTTGGCCCACAATCATGTGGTGTTGGAGCTGACAGCATTCCTGCGAAGACCAAGAGCTTCTGGCCTAACGCCAATTTCGACTACTACCTCGCACCAAACACATCGCATGCGACAACTCTGCATTACTCCACTCCTGGCAGCTTGAAGAGAGCGCATGAATTTTTGGCCGCGAATGGATATTAGAGATGGAAATGGAGTCAGAATAGGTTATCGCCAAACATATTAGGATATAGTGTTCGCGATCCACTTTCAATACGATGTTTTGATGTTCTGTAAGGCAAGCATGCTGCATATCTTTCAATTGGCTAGTTGACTGCTATTTTGTTCGTAACAATTCGACCCTAAAAGTATAATATAGTATGATGTTGCAGAAGGAGCGCGGATCTCTTGGACTCTCACGCTTGTCGCTCAATCAATCTAGTCTAGTGAAGTCTATCAGAAGACGTGAGGCGTACCATACATTCCTTCCATATTGGCTTTACTCAGTTTACTTGACGTTCTTAGTCCTAGCCATGTCTCAAAATTTAGCAGTGGCGCGCGGGAACCTGGCTTCCGATTCCTGGTGATAGTGGGTCCCCGGGGGGGGCACAGCTTCTCGAAACGAGGGCGACAAACCGCGCAGGCTGTAGCCTCGCGCTAACGGCTGGGCAAGCTGCTGCATGTTTCACCAATGCATTTGTAGTCTCGTACGATTGGATAGACGCTATTACTAGTAGGCGCTGGACAGTTGATGCCTTTTGACAGAATCAAGGCAACGGGCAGGTATATATTTCGTACATGACACACAGACACCACATTCCCTTACCGATACGCTCTCACCCGACTTCTCTGGATACGATGCCAAAGCGCCAAAAGCGACACGTGAAGCGCACGGAATACAAGCGTCAGAAACGTGGACCGGACGTCAGCATCGAAGACGGCGAAGACGAAAGCCACGACCAAGGACAAGGACAATCTGAGATCTCTGGAAGCGTCAACGATGGAATAAAGGACCAGATGATGCAATGCGAGCACCATATGACGGTAGCACTTTCAGGCAATGCCGTCAAGTCGCTTTGCCACGAAGTTTTCCTGCTGTGGCTGGTTACTCGATACTGGAGCTCTCGATAAAGGCTTGAGGCCATGACGCCTTCCAGTCACGTCAAAGGCAGAGAGCTAGCTCCTCGAGTTATGGAGACGCTGTCTGCAAGCTTCGATGACTTCCCATTCGAAGTACCAGGAAGCCTTGATGAATGGTCTAGGTGTTTCAATACGTGGATGGTAAAAACCGAAGACTATCGTGGAGCAAGGTTCATGAAGGAGATCGCAGCTCTAGTCAAGAAGTACGAAGAGACCGAGATTACTACCGGAGAACAGGACTTGGCTCGTGTCAGAGAAGAACTCAAAAAGCGAGAATCAGTTCTTGAAGAGAAAGAGTCGAGGTTGGAGCGCCGCAGACTTTCGGGAACGTGAGTGGCTGGCACTGGTTTGACTTGAGACTGCTGCGCTTTGCTTGAAAGGTTGTCGTTTCGATATCTAGTGGGCCTGTACGATAACATCCTTCACTGCGAGACGAGCCACCCTACGTAACGAGCCAATACACCAACCTTCGACTCGCTTGCTGTCAACTAGGGGTTTGCATTTCTGCCATCCATTCGGCGATTACCTGCGCGGTTTCTCTCTCTATTACCAGAAGCGTTACCAGAAATACATCGTCGGGGTCCCTTCATCGATCATTTTGCAAACGCTACAAATTGACTCTCTGACAGATTGCCCCCGCTAAAGTGTGCCTGCAGTGTTGCGGCAGACTTTCGGGGGTTGAGTACTGTAGTCCATCAGGCAAACAATACGCCGTCTGCTCCAGGAATGATTTCACCTGACGTATGAGCGAACCGAGAGTTTCTCCGTTCACCAAGGCAGATCCATTGTTCGTCGGACAATATGAGACCCGTAATCGTGCTGACCTCATGCTGTAACGCACGCGCAGCCATTTTAGCGCTATGCTGTCTCCAGATATGTCGTGTGGTGGAGTGTGGCGCACAGTCGCGCGCTTCTCGATGTTTCTGAAGCCACGAGGGGTCCGCGCTTCTGCCTGCTGTCCGCTTTCGGACCAGTTTTCGGGTACCTGCAGATCCCCCAGAAGGCAGATCCCCCAGAAACTCTGCTTCCTTCTTCCCGTTCCTCTACATTACTTCCATACAGTAGTACGGAGCGTATGGACAAGGCCAGCCTGGCGCTGGCTGAAGATGCGTGCTCTGGCGTAGAGAGGTCTTTTCGCGCTCGGTCACAGCACACGAACATTCCCCGCACCACGCTCCAGCATCGCGCACGCAGCCGACCGTCGCTAAAAGCGAAGGCGGAAAGCCAGCAGTACCTCGATCCATGGGAAGAGAAGGCGCTGGTCGCCTTTCTCGTTCAGCAAGATGCACTTGGTCGACCTGTTAGGATCAAGTATGTAGGCTCGATCGCGTTTAGTCTCGCTCGCCAGCGGACGCCTTCGAAGAGACCCAGCAAACCGCCAGGCAAAAATTGGCCGCAGCACTTCTATAAGCGACATCCAGAGCTGAAAGCTAGCACGACCAAGGCGCTCGATTGGAAGCGATATGAGATCCACGATAAAGTGGTGCACTGGTTCGATGTGATCGGACAGGTCTTGCAGGATCCGAACGTGTTGCGAGAGAACGTCTATAATATGGACGAGACGGGCATTATGCTTTCCCAGCTGGGCTCCGTCAAGGTTCTGGTAAGTAAGGAGAGTTCACACAACTGCAGAGGTGCCCGTGTCAAGCGCGTCACGATCACGGCCATTGAGTGCGTGAGCGCCGATGGCAGGTATCTGCATCCCATGATCATCTGGCCCGCTGCTACTCACCGATCCAACTGGAGTACGTGGCCCACTCCCGGCTGGCACTACGCATTCTCGGACAGCGGGTATACGTACTCATACCTCAGCTTGCAGTGGCTGAAGCTGGTGTTCGACCCTTAGACAAAAGAACATGCAGGACAGAAACCCCGAGTGCTGATTTGTGATGGGTTCGGGACGCATGAAACGCTCGAAGTGTTGGAGTTATGTTTTGAGAACAACATTACACTGTATCGCCTCCCCTCTCACACTTCCCATAAGTTGCAACCGTGTGACATCTCTGTGTTCGGTCCATTGTAAGCAGCCTGTCGGGATCAGGTCGAATGTCTGGAACGTGGAGGCGTGGGCACGATCGGAAAGGAGCACTTAACGTATCTGTACAGCCCTGCACGTGAGCGTGCCTTCACGTCGCGGAATATACGATCGGGCTGGGCCAAAGCAGGCCTGTTCCCGTTCGATCCGGCTAAAGTGGTCGAGGATTTACCTCCAGCGACTCTCGAACCAGCAGGACTGGCGACTGGCGTGGTACAGCAAGATCCAATCTCCCATGATCCGTCGCCGCACACTCTAGTAACACCCAAGACTCCCGTGACTCCCGTATCGGCGGAAGCGGTCCACGCTCTGCACGATCTGATCAAGCTCGATGCCGACACGCTCGACGTGACGCGTCGGCAGCGTTTCCAAAAACACCTCGAGAAGCTGACTAATGCAACACATCTGTCGTTCGCCGAACGCGCCCTTCTTCGAGAACAGAATTATTTCTTGGCCAAGATCAATAATGAAGCGAAAGCCAGTCGATCGACCAAGACCGAGATCATCGGAACGGCAAGAGTGATGAGCTACGAAGACTTAGCAAAGGCACGAATGGATCGTGCCCTGAAAGAGGCTGAGAAAGAGGCCAAGAAAATGGGCAGCGCGATGTCCAGGCCAGAAGCGAAGGATGTGAGGAGAGACGAACGAGAATGCGGACAACTTGCACCTAGTAGCGATGCTCAGGACCTCGATAATACAGAAGCGCTGCGGGTCGGCATCGAGGCTCAAGAGTGTCGACCCATGCCGGGGCAATGCAGTGCTCCTGTGGCGCGAATGTGGTAGCAATAGAATCGGAATACTATTTTCCCGTGAAGCGTCTTTTCTTTTTGGAACCCGTATCCCGAAAATACGTGCTACCTTTATGACTGATCACAGCCTTTTGGGATCCCTTTCCAGTAGCCGGACGATGGCTATAGCGGTGGCCGATGTAGATGTAGCGAAGATGCTAGAGTGGAACGAGAAACGCAGGCATCACCCAGCTTAGAAAATGCCAAGACAGCAAGGACAGACGCACTTCAGCTCGTCTTCTCGGCGCATTATAGTATCACCAGTCTTCTGTCGTTTTCGATGGCATTGAGAGTCAAAGAAAATGCTAAGTTACAGGACTGATTGAACAATTCAGCTTTTGTCTATGGTGTCCCGCCATCGGTCGCAGCTCAGATGCGCGTGACGAGTTGGTGCCTCAGGAATCCAAAGAACATGACACCGTGCTTCGTCCCACTGCCCGATTCCCTTGTCACAGAGATGCTACTTACACCGCTCAGAGACGGGCAGTACAACAGACAGCACACAGCAGTCTTTGCGTGCGAAGCCCATTTGCGTTTCGCGACTGCCTACGATCTGTCTGCGCACGATGGTTCGCTTCAGCATGCGCAGCTCGAGGCTGTGTCGCGCCATCATGCAAGAGCTCAGCCTCTTGAGCGGTCGCCTCGAGGTGCACAGATCCGCGGCGCGATTTGCAACCTTCGACACTGCATAGCACGCCGACTACCACAGACGAACTTGAACAGATACATGCAGACGACTTGAGAGCCACGGACGACATCGAACGAGTTCAGCCATGCGACTGCTCTGTGTGGAGACTCTCAAGCTGCGCCAGTTTGAAGAACCAAAGAAACCGCCGCCCTATGCGATCGCGTCACACCGGTGGTGTGACTCTGAGGTGACATTGAAAGATGTGGAAAGCGGACAGAACACAAACTCTGCTGGCTACAAAAAGGTAGAAGGCTTTGCGAAATACATCAAGGACAACGTGCCTTCGGTCCGATGGCTCTGGATCGATACCTGCTGCATCGATAAGAAAAGCTCGGCGGAGCTGTCGTCTTCCATCAACTCAATGTTCAGATGGTATCGCGACGCGGAGCTGTGTCTGGCCTACCTGAACGACGTTGAGGACGCCGATGATGACGATGGCTTTCGGCAGAGTGTGTGGTTCACAAGAGGCTGGACCTTGCAGGAGCTGCTCGCGCCACGGACCGTAGTCTTCCTCACGAAGCAATGGAATGTCGTCGGAAACAAGGGCGGCTCGTCCAGTAGATATCGCGGGACAACCACAGGGCCTGCGCTTGAAAGCCGAATCTCACGAATCACAGGCATTCCAGAAGTTATACTCTACAACTACGAGGCGAGTTGTCGTTTAGAAGTCAACGAAAAGCGTAAATGGATGGACGGCAGGACGACGACGCGTGAAGAGGACATCTACTATGCTATGCTTGGCATCCTTGACCTTGGCATGGTCGTCAACTATGGCGAAGGACGTGCAGGAGCCGAACAGCGCCTTCTAGCGGCGGTTGACGCCCAGAAGGTGGATCTCTCAAGACTGACTGTCGTGCGCAATGCAGTGTTCAACTCGTCAGCAGAAGAAACAACATCGTTCTGTCTGGAGGGAACGCGGTTGGAGATCCTATGCAACATTCAGCAATGGGTAGATGGTTCAGACGAGAAATCGATATTCTGGCTCTGTGGCAAGGCGGGTACGGGCAAGTCGACCATTAGTCGTACGATTGCCCAACGCCTGAATCGTTCGCCAATACTCGGTGAGCAGCCGTGCTTGGGAGCGAGCTTTTTCTTCAAGCGAGGCGAACAGGACCGCAGCAACGCCAGCCTCTTTTTTGCTACGATCGCTGCACAACTCGCAGATCTGATTCCTGCTATGCGCAGACCTATCTTGGCCGCGCTTGATCACGACTCCTTGATCTGCAGCAGAGGCCTGCAAGAACAGTTTGAGAAGCTACTGCTGCAGCCGCTGCTTAGCCTGGACTCGGCGTCTCTGCCACGACAGAGACTAGTAATTGTGATCGACGCTCTCGACGAATGCGATCGGAGCACGGATATACGACTGTTCCTTCGGCTCCTGGCCCAAGTAGAGGCTGAAAGCAAGCTTCGGCTACGCGTCTTTCTCACGAGCAGGCCGGAGCTTCCTGTCCAGCTGGGTTTCCGAGCGCTCGACGGAAGTCTCCACCAGGATATCGTTCTGGAAGAGGTCCTAGCGGACACCATTCACCGGGACATACGTGCGTACTTTGACGCTGCATTCGTCAAGATCAGAAAGGACAGGACTGACAGCGTGATACTACAACACTGGCCCAGCGAGGCTGATCTGCAAGCACTTGTCCAACTAGCGGTCCCTCTATTTATCTTTGCCTCCACGGTCTGTCGTTTCATATCCGAGAGAAAACCTCGAAAGCGTCTCGAGTCGATTCTTGCGCAACGCCATGCCGTTATGTCATCGCACCTGGCCAAAACGTACTTGCCTATCCTCAACCATCTGCTTGACGGCAAGAATCAAGCTGAGCGAAACGAATTGATTCAAGATTTCGGAAAGATTGTTGGGCCGATTATTCTCGCAGCGGATCCGCTTTCTGTTTCCTCACTAGCCACTTTGCTTTGCAACCATTCACAAGACGCTGAGGAGGAGGAAGAAGACATTAGCGACCTTCTCCGGCACCTGCATTCTGTTTTGGAAGTACCATCCAATCCGCATGACCCGGTGAGATTGCTACACTTGTCGTTCCGCGACTTTCTCATCGATCCGGAACGAGAAGATCGGGAAGGGTTCTGGATTGACGAAGTAGAAACGCACGCAAAACTCGCTCAATATTGCCTCCGACGTCTGAGCGAAGATGGGGTCTTACGATATGATATTTGTCGTGTCGCGCAGCCCGGAATTCGGCGCCTCGAATTGTTTTCACAACAGATTCAGACACATATTCCACCAGACGTGGCCTACGCATGCAGCTACTGGCCTCTGCACATAATGAAAAGCGGATCTCGATTGTGTGACAACGACGAAGTGCACAGGTTTCTGCGACGACACCTCTTGCACTGGCTCGAAGCTCTAAGCTGGATCGGCAAAATTTCGAGCGCGATCGCTTCTATCATCGACTTGCTATCGATTGTCGGCAACGACAGCCGAGAACTCACCGGCCTCCTTCAAGATGCAAAACGATTCGTACTACGCAACCGATATGTTACAGACCTTGCCCCGTTGCAACTATATCATTCTGCTCTGATATTCACTCCTACGCAGAGTATTGTCAGAACGACCTTCTCTCAGCAGATACCTCAGGGATGGGCGCGCTTTCCGAAGGTTCCAGCGAATTGGAGCGCAGAAGTACAGAAGCTCGAAGGGCACGTCGGCGAGGTCACCGCAGTGGCGTTCTCGCCGGACGGGCAGGTCATCGCGTCGGCATCAGAGGACAAGACGGTGCGGGTGTGGAACGCGGCGACGGGCGAGCAGACGCAGACGCTCAAAGGGCACGTGGGCGAGGTCACCGCGGCGGCGTTCTCGCCGGACGGGCAGGTCATCGCGTCGGCATCAGACGACAAGACGGTGCGGGTGTGGAACGCGGCGACGGGCGATCAGACACAGACGCTCGAAGGGCACGACAGTTGGGTCAGCGCAGTGGCATTCTCGCCGGACGGGCAGTTCATCGCGTCGGCGTCATATGACAAGACGGTGCGGATGTGGAACGCGGCGACGGGCGAGCAGACGCAGAAGCTCGAAGGGCACGACAGTTGGGTCAGCGCGGTGGCGTTCTCGCCGGACGGGCAGGTCATCGCGTCGGCGTCATATGACAAGACGGTGCGGATGTGGAACGCGGCGACGGGCGAGCAGACGCAGAAGCTCGAAGGGCACGACAGTTGGGTCACCGCGGTGGCGTTCTCGCCGGACGGGCAGGTCATCGCGTCGGCATCAGGGGACAAGACGGTGCGGGTGTGGAACGCGGCCACGGGCCAGACGATTCACCTGATTTCTGCCGTCCACGTCACGTTCGGATTCTCTCTTACTTTCTCTGAGGACAGCAACTGCCTGCCGACTAGTGCTGGAGAGCGCCACATTCCATATCGTGGTTCCATTATGCCTTGTAGTACTTTTACACGGAGATCCGCCCTGGAGCTCAGAGACCAGTGGATATGCAACGAGGGCGCAGACATCTTGTGGCTGCCCCACGAGTATCGGGGAAACTGCTCGGCAGTATATGACAAATCCCTGGTTATTGGACAACTCTCGGGCGCTGTAAGCATCTTCAGACTAAAATGAGACACTGTTTTGTATACTGCAATACTTACTTCAATTCTTTGGCCTGCACAACAGTTCTGATACATAAGTCAGCATGTTCGCTGCGGGCAAATAGAGGTTAAACTTACAATGCCTTGGCGCCCTCGCCACGAGCGACCATGCGAGATACTAGAGCGTGGTACGGCAAACATCAGTGTGGTGCGTAGTAATGGGAAAAGCAGGAACCAGAGTTTCTGGGGGATCTGCAGGTACCCGAAACCTGGTCCGAAAGCGGACAGCAGGCAGAAGCGCCGACCCCACGTGGCTTTAAAAGTATCGAGAAGCGCGCGACAATGAGGCTTGCGCCACACTCCACCACGCAGCATATCTGGAGACAGCATAGCGCCGAAACAGGTTTAACGTTACCCTTGCAGTATCCCCGGCAACACCACGGTGAACACACAGGGTCTCATACATTAGCTCATTCTCACGCGTATAGACGAAGGCACGTCCTTGTTGTCCTCTTCGCTTATCGGAGCAGCTGATTGCGGCCACAAAGACCAACGTGCAATTTCCATTTGAGATTCTGCGGCCCTCAAACGCAGTTGTACAGGCGATTCGAAAGTGAGTCGCAGTCATCCGTGGTCATGCTGGCGAACACAATTTATGAGAATGACGACGTTGTGGCATATCCGCGTGAAGGCACTGTGCAGGACGCTCCTAGTTGCAAGTTCCCTGCGCGGATCGCTTGTGCCTCGGTCTCCTTGAGGCTTAGGCTCGGATGTGAGGCACGTGCATTTCGACTTCACGTCATGAACTGTGCCGCACATGTGCATTCACTGCTCGATTGTCTCCGCCCAGCAGCCCAGCATGACGCCCGTCTGTTGAGTGTGACCCCCTCCTTGTCTAGCATGGCGTCTGCAGCAATTCGTGCGCTTTACTGACGGCCACCCTTCGACACGAAGGCAGAGAAGGCGTATAAGAAGCGTGCGGACGTCCTCCTGCTCACGAGATGCGGTCTTCAACAACACTCGCTCGTTCTCAGCGACGCTGAATTCTCGATCATGCCGCCACTAGTCATAGTCGAGCAGGCTCCTGCATCTGAGCCGACGACGCCCCGACGACATTCCCTGACTGCGCTCGACGACCTTTCTACGCCGCACGCTAGCCAGAGTACCTCACAACACTCTTCCGACAGTGATCCGCGACTCGAGCGAGGTTCATCGTCAGCGCTAAAACTGACAGTGCCACTGCAAGCTAGTGCCAATGTGGAGACGAAACCATTGCTATCGAAGAGTAAGTGCCAGCTACACCGAAACGGTTTCCCATCAGCTGAGATCCGCAGGACGGCAGACCGTGCCCTCATTACCCGAGGCGCAGAAGCGTAGGAGACTCGACCTGGATCTGATGTGCCGACCTCCCACGCCGTTTCCTCCCTCGCCCAAGACACCCGAGAACCCGCGGCCGCTGCCTGACAGCGATGCTGGTGGAAGCGACCGCGCCCGGCCGAACAGGGAGTTCCGCAACAGTCTCCCGGTCGGACAAGCTCTTCCATCCGCTCGTATCGAGCATGGGATGGGGAACCGGGAGGGTTCTGTACTCTCCTCGTTCATCATTGCGCGGTCGAGAGTGCAAAGCTTTATCAGCAGTGCGTTGAGTCCCTTATCCGCTTCCCAAAGTGGTGCTGGGGGAGTTGTTCTGATGAAAGACGCTCGAGAACTCGAAAATTCCATGCAGTCGCTGGAGATGGCGATCATGGCTTGGGAATCGCGTGCTTTTCTCCGCGCTTTCCAGAGGTCTAGGCATCTGGTCGCGACTCAGCTCGAATCTACGTGGAGGATGTGGTTAGATGAGTAGACATGTCAATATAGGGACAAGGGTCCATAGTTTCGTCGCTCGCGAGACCAATTTTGCCGCGCTGATCAGTTCCCCGTCTCGCACTAATGCCGCATCCTAGTCCATGTGTCTTACGAGCCGCGGGAACAATGCTGGTGCTGAATCCGGAACGATGCCCCCCGGTGCGAGCGCTACAGTCTGCATCGTGAGGGCGTAACGCCTGCGGGTCACCGATGAGCCCGTGAGCCACTTCCCCGTCCCGCAACGAGCAAAAGGAAATACAGCTGCGCCGCACAGACGGCGAGGCCCCACTGGAGTTAGAGAGCTGTAGAAGTCAAGTCTCATTCGGGAGTGCCTCCACAGGGGAGCATCGCGGAATGTTCAAGGTCTCTTGGCTGGACAGTTTAACACGAGAAGATGTGTCACAAAGTGTGATACATTGGTGGCATAGAGGCATGCTGTAATCGCATCGGTCACACTACATCGATGTTGTTGCCATATCCTCCTGCATGATCACGCTACCTGCCGCGAAATTGACACCGGACATGCTCGGCCCCTCAGTCTCTCCCATCGAACATGTCCACCACGACTTTGCATCGTCTTGACCACCACTCCGGGGCGCTGGACGGCGTTTCGTCATCGTATTCGCTGTACTCATGCTTTGCAACAGTAAAGGCGGGTGCAATGGCGAGGGTTGTGGTTCCGGGGGTGGTTTGATGAGCACACCGCATTGTTTCTTTTCTTCTACTTGGTCATGGTGCTGTGCACCCGTCAGCACCAACATCTGTGCTGGACTTCCTCCTGCTCACCTCGCTCTCGAGGGCCGTGTAAGAGTACCATCGACCTTGGCGGACGATGTAAATATGGACGTCTGCGTGGAATCGTTCGCTGACCCGTTTGCCCTGCACATACAGTGCGGTACGGACCTGTCGAAAGTGTTCTTTTGCTCTACGCGTTGTTTGTGGCATTTTCGAAGTGATTCGTGTGCGCGGTCGATGGTAGAATAGGTATGGAGGCACACTCCTGTTCGTCCCGAGATATATGGTGTCATCGCCTTACGCGCCCAAAGAGGCGCCAGGCAGCCGCCGCCTGAAATAGAATATCCAACCCCCTTCGGACAGATGTGGAATCATAGAGATGTATAACAACTCTCGCCAGTTCGAATATCATCTCGATGCCATGTCATCATGCGCGTCCAAGAGATATACACCATCGTTCTGCTGTCGCTCCTCGGACTCGGACTGTTGCGAAGAAGTCTGCAACAGCTGTACACTCTGGTCTGTCGACCCTTATCCCAGATCATTCTACGATACTTGGTGTATACGCAGGTCTTCCGACCGGGACATCTGATCGGCTTGAACCCAACGTGGGCGGAGACTCTCGCATTGGCCGCCCACTGGGCTGCAACGGCGGCGTGCAATGCCTACCGGGTTCGAAGTCTGCCGGAAGCCAGCGCCCGTGCGGGACAACTTGCCCTCGTCCATTTGATTCCGCTCATATCGGTCCGGCAGCTCAGTTTCGCGTCCCATGTGTTGGGATGGTCTTTGCGCACATATCATTTCATCCATGGATCGCTCGGGATCATGGCCACGGCCCAAGGGATCATTCACGCAGTGATTGCACTGCAAGAACGCACGATCTTAGGCAGAGACAGGATTGTGGGCATCATCGTGAGTCGATCGCGCATAGAACACCCCGATTCCGCTCACGTACACAGTGCTTCGTTGCAGTAGTCTTGTTGGCGGTTCTCCCCCTCATGCGTCGGTTCGCGTACGAGTGGTTCCTGCACAGCCATCTTGCTCTCAGCGTCATTCTTGCGGTTTGCCTCTGGGAGCATGTCCGACTGAAGAAGTACTTCAACCGCCCGTTGATGCTAGGGGCTACGGGCGCGTTCCTGCTCACTTCCGGCGTCCGATACGCTCATCAGGTCTATCAGAACATTGCTTGGAATAGATCGGGGCCGCAAATGATCCGTGTCGTTCGAACGGAAAGGCTGGGGAGTTCGCTGGTCCTCGAGCTGAAACTGAGCCGTGCGTGGGCGATCGTCCCCGGTCAGCATGTCTATCTCACGATCCTGACGTGGCGGGAGTTCTCTGTCCTCCAGCGGCACCCTTTCATGATCACATGGTGGCAATCCATCCCTGGAGGGTCGGCCGCTTGTTCGATTTCCGTGGTCATCCGTCAAAACCGCGGCTGGACCAGGCGAATCCAGAATCACGATGGAGCCTGGCCTGGCCGGCGCGCGTGGCTGAGAGGGCCATATGGGGCTTCTGTCCGCCTAGAAGAATTCGGTACCGTCATCATGTTCGCATCCGGCGACGGCATTTTCGCGCAGCTTCCATTCATCAGGTTCCTGACAGACCGGTCGAAGTTGGCGGCCATCAAGACTCGTCGCATCAAGCTCGTCTGGCAAACGGACGAATATCACGATCGATTACGACAGTGGATGCAGAGTATCATGGATGATGAAGATGTGGAATTCGATGTGGGTTTCTCCCAATCACACCTTGCATGTAGCTGACAGTTTGCAGTTGTTGGATATCTCAATCCACGTCTCCCAGAACGCTGTGCAGATCTCGGGAGAGGCGGGACCCGCAGGCCCTGTCACAAAGGTCAAGCGGATGGGCCAACGTCTGAAAGTAATTCATGACGTTCCGGACGTGGAGAGCTACATTCAGCTGGAGATGAAAGAGCCGAGAAGGCAGGTGGCTGTCTCAGGTGAGTGCCCTCACCGCCCGCAGAAGACCCTGGCTGAGAAAGGCAGTTTCTGGTCACCGGCGGCTTCGCGAGGAAGTTCGGCTTCAGGTCTTCCGAACGCGGCGACTCAACGTTCGTTTGTTCGAGTCAGACTTCCAGCCAGTGACAGCGTACCGCGACCGAGGCGGTACTGCCGCGTAGGAAGTGGCTGATGCAAGAGAAGCGAGACGGTCCCGATGCTCGAATTCATCAACGCTGGAGGGTCGAAGCTGGCAACTGTGGTTCTTAGATCGCAGGGAGACGCCATTCGCACGATGTAGAGTCAGGCAGATAGGGTGCACAAGATACATGTGGATGTTCATGTCCCCGCGCCAGTTTCCGTGGCGGTCCAGCTTATGCGACCTGATCGACAGCGTCTACGACTCAGGGCACGACAAAGTGGAGCGGCCGCCAAGATTGTTGCTCTTTGGTTCGCGCAGACCATTTGCTCACTCTGACGGTACACTACCACTCGTATCAAGGTATTCGATCACTTCCAATCTGTGACCTCCACTAAGTGATCCTGGTGAGGCCAGTCTCAAAGCACCACGTGTCAGGAGAAACCGCCTGGTGTCGAGTCTCCGCTCAGCGGGTGCGCGAGATGCGGCACCCGTGCACCATCTGAGACCCCTCCCCCGGGGGGCCGGATGGGAACGAAAATACTTGTGGAAAGCACGCGGTCCCCAGCAATGGTTCAAATTCCTCAGATGCCGTCTACGGACTGCTATCTTCATCTTCAATTTGAGCTCTCTGGAAACCTGGGCCCAAGTATGAATCTGCTCTATTACATTCTGGGTAGCTCACTTTTCCCCCATGTGCTGGGCAGGTTGCTTGCTGAGGGCTCATGTCGGAATTCTCCCGACGATAATTCCATTCTGATTTATGCCTCAGGATACTGGCAGTCCATGCCCCGAGGCTTCAGCACCTGCGTCAACGGCAGCCTGATACCCTTCAATGGATCTGTCGGTTCGCTGTCACACGGGGAAACCTCGTTCCCGATGCGATCCCTCCACGCGACTTCCGCCAACGGAGGGCTTTCGACTCCAATGACAGAGTCCAGCACTCAGCTCGCACCGATGCGGTTAGTCAGTCCGCAGCCGAGTCACGCTTCCTGCGAAGTGAAGGGGGAGACTGGAAATTCCCGCTGCACAAACCAGACCCTTGCTTGCCGCAGCACAGATCGTGGCGTTGCTTCATACGCCGTCGGAGGCAAGATGGCTTCTATGTACGACCGTCTGGGCGGAGCATTTCGCTGCGACATCGAGCCGGACAGTTCGCTCTATGTGGCGGTCTGGACGCCTTACAACTCTTCGGCCCAATCACAGCCGAGGCCGGAGAGCTGTGGGAAGAAATGGACATTTACCAACCCGCGTACGAGAACTTCTGCCGTGGCGATGGTGGTCGACAGATGTGCGAGCTGCGTGGGCGTCGGTCGGCAGACGTCGGATCCCACGACTGCTGACATATTCGTCAATGGTGCCACAGTGGATTTGAGCCGAGACTTATGGGACCTGCTTTACGATGGTGAGCCACCCGGCGTCTACGACATCGATTACGACGGGCCGGTATGGCTTGGCACGGCTGCAGAGCCTGAAATTCTTCAGGACCCCAATTGTGGTGTATGAAGGCGCGAGAGCAGGGCGGCAGGCTCGGGAGCGGGCGGCGGGCGCCTCCCTTAATGTGTGTGCGGTAGTCTCTCCGGACGAGCCACAGTGAACAGTGCTTAGAATGGAGAGCTGCATCATCTAACTATTCATCATGTTGCACGGAATAGCCATGCATCCAAATGCCTGGTATCGTTCGGAGTGTACAGCGCTCACATCACTCAGCCAGCCATGACCCCAGCGAAAGCATGGAAGTCAATCCCCCGAGTTTGCATTCACTTGGTTGGGCTGCATTGGGAGCTATGCTGCGCAGGCGGACATTATCAGGGTATTAGTTGAGGGGGAAAACGTCGGATGTGATTCAAATGCGCAAGATGAGCTGTAGATTGCTGGATTTATACTGCCTTTGAAGCCGTAACGTGTATCTCCTACTAAGTTAGTACTAAAATAACGAAATCAAGTATAAAGTCAGGCCTTGGTAATAAGATGCAAGGAAATCGCCCTCGAACGAATCTTAAGGCGCTTAGTCTAGTGATTTTCGATTTTTTTCTCCTGCGGCCAGGTCAACACCGATTCGCAAGGATAAGAGTACACGGTAGTTTGCTCTAGAGGACAAAGCAATATAAGTAAGGGGAACCCCGGGGGAGGCAAGTGTGCGGGGAAACGAGAACCCCCCGGGGGGTTGTTTAGAGCTTAGTATAGCACTTTCTGTAGGAAAGCTGCCGCGGTTCTTCTAGCCCATTCATTAATTGCACGAGAGAAATTTGCTGAGAGTAGCGCATTTGGTGCTACGTAGCCTGCATACTGAGGACACGACTTATGCGTCAACGTTTGTCGCAGTGCATAGCTCGTAATATTTAAGCTCATCTTGGTCCAGCTCTTTATAATAGCGAAAGCGGGAGGGATTCGACAGTCTAAGTTAATGATTCAGCAACGTATACCTAGAGCAGAAATTAGCAAGCAAAAGACGTCAACTATCAGGCGCAATGCTGCTGACGCACAGCGAGGGCTCCTGTCCGAACCTAAAGGTTTACGTTGTCACCATTTCCTCTATGACATTTCGAGATATCTGCCTCGCATATCGACAATGCGGTATAAGTTAAAAGGGATTCGGACAATAGATCTGTGCATAGCTAGACTGAATGACATAACATAACATAACATAAAAGGGATTCGGAGACTCTTTGTCAGGAGGCCGAGACTACTCTGTGAACGGTGCATTCGCACGTCTGCAGTCTTATCTGGTTCGTGCGAAACGCACACGCACGAAAACAAAAGACTAACATTTACATAGAATCCACTCTAGTTGAAGGGACGTCAGTCACTTGTGCCACCGAGAACTTTGATGGGAAACGACCTGTTTCGCTGTCACCGACGCAACATGCGCGTCCGAAATGCGAAGGGACTCGAATTTGCCGAACTCCATGACGAGAACCGACGAACTGACCGAGATACGTGCTCGCATCGCATCGGTGGTCCATGGGATGCGAGATGAGGCCACGGAATGTTCGTAATTACCGTAACACGGGGAAAGAAGATCGAATACTTGCGAAGTCTGTGGAGGAACACGTTCCTAGAGTAGAGTGACTAAGTTATATGGCCTTTAGTTCTTACGGGCGATGTGACCAAAGTCGAATATTCGGAGGCATCGATAGCATAGGTGAATGCAAAGCCACTGCTCGCGGCGTCTACGTTCTGCGGCGGCACGGTCCTATCTTTAGCAGAACCTCGCCCTACCGCTTGAATCGATCCCTGACGGACCAAACCATGTCTTACTCGCTCAGCGTCATTCCCTGCTTTCTATGCCAATGGAGGCGCTAGAGGCCAGCGAAAGTAAGTTAACAATGCCGATGACGAAGATCCTAGCGCTCACGAGGTCATCATATAGCTTCTTGTTGAATGACAAGGAATGCACGTCGTAAATTAGTGGAACTTGAAGACTGACGGAATATGTTTGAAAGCATGAATTTCACTCAGTTCCCTCAGAAATTAATCACCGGCTTCACTAGAATGCCGCCGCAATAATCGTTCGTCTTCCCCCAAGGTGACGCAATCTGGTGCCTGAAGCCATCCACTCGATCCTGGTCTCGCCACTACGCTTGGCTACATCTCCGTCCTCCATTCCCACATTCAGAACCGTCTTGTCAAAGTTTGCTTTACATTCCAGTATGCGCCATGTTTCTTGCCACTCAGTTAGGGGGATATGTCAGGAACGATCGCACTGAACAGCTTCACGATAGCCCTCTGATGTCTCTGTAGAACGGGATACCCGGACTCAGCCGGCAAACTGGCTCGTAACTGGGCTCGCATCGAGTTCCCTGAAACCCTGGGGAGGGTAGTAGGTCGCTTCCAGAGTATACAACACGAGTGTTTCCAATCGGCCTGCGTCTGCTTGCCGTAAGTATTCGTGCTACTCTCACGTCAGCAGCCATCACCCCGGGTGCTGAGTGAAGCAGACCTGAAGTGCGAGGCGTATGTCGTCGTTGTTGGCCAACTGATGAAAAAACTCGCGCGGGAGCCGCTCAAGCTGGTCGCATTTGGCACGAGCCACGAGGGGAAATGAAAGCCGGAGTATTATGCGTGCTAGCTCGGCCAAATCTCTCGCAAAGTCTTTACGAGAGTGCATAAGACAATGGGCGAAATTCGCTTCATACCATTAGTCGTCAGCGGGACATGGTTCAATTGCGGTCTTACCAAGCTTGACGGAACCACTCCGGTTTATGAGAATGTTCGCGGTTTCCAGGAGCCCATAAGATACTTCGAAGCTGTGGCGAAGATATTGGAGACCTTTCAATACCTGTGATGAGGTGAGCACTTGTGAGCTCGCCTTGAGAGGAGTCATTACCTGAAGACATATTGCCGAGAGTTGAGCATCTTTGCATCCCGGATTGATGGACCAAGGATCTATGTCGAGGGAAAAGACTTGTTCTAACGAAACGTCCATCGCTTCGTACACGAAAGCCACTCTATCGCCGGTGCCAAAGATTTGGAAGAGCTGAACGATGTTGCGATGAAGGGGCTTGGCAACGCTGGCGATTTCTTCCCCAACAGTCTTTTTCTCACGCTTCACTACATACTGGGTGTCCTGTTGCTGCCAGCCACGGTGTATTCTTTTGCTTAATATTGCGTCTCCGTGAGTCGTTCCTTGGTTCATAGTATATGCCAGCGGCCGGTAAGAGTCCCATGGGGATCTACGGATGAGACATAGACCATGATCCAGTGCTGCTTTCGTAGGTGCATGGAAGTGATTGACATTCGAGTCGGAAGGTAAAGATGACGGTTTGTCGAGAGACGGATTTGTCCCCGTCTGCGCCTCTTGTTTTGAAGCACCCGGCATTGGTTTGGTCTGGGTCAGTATCATAATGGTTGGAAGAAATTTCGAGAAATGCGGGTGAGAAAGGCGGACAAGACCACCACCAGATGCAATATGCCGCTTTGTACCCCCCTCCCCCGGGGGAGAGGGGCCGGGTTCCCCGAGCGACCAAAACCTTTGTTCCAAAAGTGGCCCCCGTGCAGAGCAAGGGTCGATTGATTGTACTTCGAAATGGCTGACGATCCTGAGAAACTGAACTGTACGAGACGAGTTCGATTCATTCTATTTGGCAATTATATGATATCCAATTCCAATTATACTTATTTGTCTCCATCAATCACGCGTTCCTCGTGTGGATTGAATCTTTCGACCACACATCCTAGGTCGAACTGCCGTTCCTGTGCGCAAAGCATATTCCAAGCGTCCCCGGGTGCGCACGGGAGCCATTCTACAGTACTAGCCCCTTCGCTTCGACGTCGCACGAGCGCGTTCAGGGTCAGGTTCCCATATAATCGGAGTAATGCACTTATCTCATGAACAAAGACCTGCTTCATACGTGGTTCCCTCGGCCAAGCCCATATTCTCGCGTTGCCGTCCCATTCTCGCTCCTTCACTCTTTCTACCACAGCAATCTCTTCCGCGATTATTCTCTCTATCTCCGCGCTTCGCACGGCGTTTCTATCGTGCAATTTCTGCTCAGATCGAATTTTTTGCATGAGATCATTGGCGCTGAGCGGAGAGGCCACGAATACATAGGGACGGTCCAAGATCTCCATGCTGTCTACGTTAGCAAGTATGGTCTCGTAGAAGGCTCTCTGAGCGGCGCCTTTGCGTAGACCTGTCGAGGCTCCCCCCAACTTCGCATAGCGCTTGTTGCTATTCGTCGTGGCCGGTTCCAGATGTCCCCGAACGACTGCTCTGTGCTGTTGCCACTGATCCGATGACGACTCCTCCCGATGAGTCTCGGAGTTGCGGCCGACGTCCAGCACATGCGAGCGCACACTGCCAGTAGTAGCAACGTCCTGTTGTGCTTCGGAGCGCACGGGACGTTGCGTATGATGCGCCGTGCTCTCTCCCGCTCTCCAGGCCTGCCCGGAACCACGCTCCTGGGGCTGCACATCATTGTCAGTGATCGATGGTTCTTCAGGAATGTGTCCACTCAGCCATCACGGAGATCTGGACCTGAGGCGGACGAAGGGAGGCTGGCTCTGCCCACTATGCCTGATGTGGCGGGGCGAACATGGGCTTACCTCGATGTCTGCTTCCGTATCGTGAGTGATATGCTCATCGACTTCTGAGTCTGCCGAGAGAGGCCACTGTGTCACACGTTTACTTCGGGAATGTTCTGCGAAGCTGGAGCCGCTAGCGATCACGCCTTCCCTATCCTCATTCACGTTAGTGTCGCGAGGCTTCGCGTGGCTGTTCGTTTCATCACTCTCGATTTGCTCAGGGGCGATAGGCTGTTCCTCCATTGTCTCTGCCCTGTCATCACCGTCGTCAATGTAGTCTACCGACGAACGAAGTCCCGCTGATCGGGGCGGAAAGCGGTTAGAGCGGGCATTCTCCTCAGCAACTCGGTGCCGTGCTGCCTCTCCAATGTCTGCCTCCGCTGTGAATCGTTCTCCTGGGACCTTGACACGCTCTTTCAGACGAGTGTCCTTTATCGAGCGTACGCCCAGTGCTTCGCTGACTTGAGCCGCTTCGGAGCGGATCCGCTCTGCATCCTCTTCATCGCGGTCACCCCGGTCCCCTATGATTGCATCCAAGTCGTCATTCGTTTCGTCGTAGGATGACGTGTCATGATCGTGCAACCTACGGCGATACTCCGAATCCTGTGCTCCTTCCTCTTGCTGCACAGGCTGTCGTTCTAGCTGAGGTCGTCTTTCGTGCTCTTCTCCATGCGCATTGGAAGGGGCATCCTGTAGCGCGCCGTCCATAAACTGCCCTTGCTGAGAGCTCATATCTCGAGGCCATTGAGTGCGACGCCTGTTGAGCAGATACTGCGCGACCGAGCCACGCGACTTGAGCCGAGAAGCCAACATTTTCGTTGCATCTCCTTTCGTCACCCTACCCTTCGTTACCCTTCTCTCCTTGCGCGATGCTTTCCTTGGGTTGCCTCGCGATGGTGTCTTCTCAATTTCCTGGATTGCCGTAGACTTTCGTAAGTTTCGAACTTGCGCATCTGTATTTCGAGTACCAGATGGCGTATTTGCAGTATGCCCCACGTCTGACGACTGGACGTCACTTCCTACGTGCTCTGCACCAAGGGCCTGCTGTCTGGGACCTGCATCCGGTCCAGCTTCATGCACAGACCGAGGCAATTCTCCTTCGAGGACATGGGAGACTGGGATTGGGCTCGGCCGATTTGCAAGAGTTTCGCTTATCCTGCCGTGCTTCACTCGTTGAGGGTCTTCGAGATGTTCAGGGGGAATTCTGCTCCAGAAACAACGAACGATGTCGTAAAGAATGTAAGTTGGAGTGATTTGCGCCATGACGGCGTCGGCGCGAGATTGGTAGACGAGCTTCGGAAAGAGATATTGGCGAGTTCGAGCGAGGACCCATCGAGAGGGTCGGTTGCAACGCGACAATTTCCGATCATCACCCCAATCGGACGATAGTTGAGGAAGTCTAGCACTGGGTCTGTCCAAAACTGGGCGATCGGGGCAAGACGCGAGAAGTGTAGATATCTGTGTCGATTGAAATCCGAGATTGTGTGCTCTCAAGGCCAGAGCACCCACGCGAGCGGAATCGCGTCGTGCCCCCTTCTTATGAGGTAGATGGTCATCTTTCGGTGGCTCATTGCTCCGAGTTTCTGCGAGATCCGGGTACTCGCGCAGAGCGTGCATCCATAGCTCCATGTAATTGGCCGAGAAGAACTTCCGCTCATGAAAAAAGTGCTGTTCTAGGGCACTGCGAAAGTCTTGCTGAGCCTGAGACTTTCGCAGATGTCCCGCGTGCCCGCGCTTTCTCCCCTTCTGACCCTGTACGTGAGAGCGTGGCTGACGCGGTACGATAATCAACTGCTTTAGTGCGTTGTACCCCGCCTCGAGGAACAAGATATCTTGGTGGAAGGAGTACAACGAAAGGATTCTTGGACATTGCAGCAGCCGACTCCGCAGATCGCGGCGTACAATCTGGTTTTTCGTCGCCTGGAAAATGGACCTGTCGTCCATTAGACTGGAGACCTTCTCCGCATCATCTTTGCACCCTTTCGGACAGAGGAGCTGGAATGACTCGACGGTGTCTCTATCCAACTGTGCCGGTTCGAGATCTGTGCGAAGTATGTCGGTCCAGGTGTGCTTGATGGCTGATGCATAGGTCTGGATTTCCTACATGCTTTCAGCTTCATTCTGCAGCTCCTATGCATTGAATTACCTCAAAGCACCTCGTGGGAAGTATCTGGTTGAATGCTCCCAGGCTGAAGTCTGCCCACAGAGCTCTGAATGGCAAGAGCTCGTCAAATGCTTCGATTAGTGTTCCTCGATGACTTCGTTCCAGTTGCCGAAGGTTCGTGTATTTGGACCCTGACAGCCGCAGCAACCAACGGTCGGCGGCGCTGAAGTTCTTCTCTTTGACATGGGACCTATAATGGAAGAAGATATCACCGTCCGAATAGCCTTGGGAGTTGTCTGTTTGCTCCGTTAGGAACTTTCGAGCGGCCTCGGAAAGCGCTGTAATGACGGGATCAGTCGAGGTCTGTGCCTGTGGACTAGGAGAAGACCCACATGAGCGGTAGAATTGCACAGTCCACCACTGGTCACTTGCTGGAAAGACCTCCTCCGCAGCCAGAAGTCGATGCCGGCCATGGAGGCATGTCAATCTAGGCCCGGGTGGAAGATGCAAGACTGGTGGGGATCGGAGGGTAAGGTCCGAGTGATTCAGGTCTGCATCCAGCAGCATTTGGTGAAGAAGATATTGGTCAACCAGAACCGGCACAGAGTGAGCTGGTGTGGTGCGATCACACCCATTTTCGAATATAGCTTCGAGGCGCTCCACGTTCCGCTCGTCTATCGGCCTTGCGGAGCCATATTCCAGAGACGATAATGACATGCGAGCATAGCCCTCGAAGTGCGACTCCAGTTCCGAGAGGATGACGTCGGTCGCTGCCATCATTAGCGTAGTGAAGAACTTTCGAGGCGGGTGACCCGCATTTGTAGACGCTGTGCCTGCAAGGGAGGGGGTCAAAATGCTAAAACTGGGACTGCAGGGACATTGTCTGCAGGGTCGCAGTAACATCATCGTTTGCAGTCCCATGACGGCCGGAGGGGGTCGCCATCCTGCCGACAACTCCGCATGGCAGGGCTCTCTCCCTGCGGACGAAATTCCTGCAAGGCTCCAGGCATTGCAGCACTGTGGCTACCTGCAAGCCCTACAATTTTGCATGGAAGAGAATTCCGCAGGGAAAAGGTCCCTGCCATCAGAATGAACGGCATGTCCCCAACACCTGCAACGCATGGAGTTTCTGCCGTGCAGAATGAACGGCAGAGGCAAGCGAGCCTTCACTCGCTGCTCGCCTCGCAGCACTTTGTGTCCGCAGGGGATGAGGCCCTGCGAATGTGAGGGAGCGCCAGGGCGGCGACATGTTCAATCTCTTTGAGGACGCAGGCATGGACTGCCTGCCCCGTGAAGTTCCTGCCAGGCGCAAGCCCTTCAAGATGCAAAATTGCTGCGCATGCGGCAGACTGGGGTGCTTCTGCGCAAATGCATAAATCCCATTGCGGCAGTCGCATTGGAAGACTCCGAAAACATGGCCTCTCGGTGCAATTGTTGTTGGGCGTAAGGATCGGTTTCGCGGATAAGCTGCCCTCGCCCAGATTTCTGTCGGCTGAAGAGCTGCGCCATTGCTCAGTTACATTAGTCATGTTGAAGTGATCTACGCATTTGCTAATAGATATAACACGTCTATTTACAGGACCGGATTCTTTTCATATCCTCAGCCTTTTCGGAAACTCTCCCACGAGTTCTGAACTTCTATTTTAACAAGCGAGTGCAGACCGCCTAGAAAGCGCACCAAGAACGTGAGGTCGCCATTCCGCGTGGATTTATTAACCAGAGTCAAATTGCAAAGAGAGGGAGCATGGTGGCTCAGGAAGTGTCGTATCTCTGCTTGTGTGTATGACCATCCACGCAACTCAAGGTCGACAAGATGCGGAAAGGTAAGATGCATCAAGACGATCTGGAAGTCAAGCAAACCCAGCCAGTCTGGACAGAGATCACTCTCGTTCTCTCGAAGCAAGTCGTCAGCGTTAAGCACCAGACGCGTAAGGGTTGGCGCTGCTCCGTGGAGCAGGGACAGGAGAGAAGGGCTCCTTAGGCATCGTAGCGGCGCCGACCCTAGCGTAAAGGAAACGCACAGCTGGCGGAGCGTGCGGACGACAATGCTAACCTCAGGGGCCTCCCAGTCCGAAATTTGATTCAGGATATGCAGTGGCAAAGACGAATTCGACGAGGCAATTACAGTTCGCTGATGCCGAGCGCTGCGCCCCACTGGCTTCGCCTTTTCAGGCCTTGGATCTGGATCACCAAACGCAAAGCTCAAAATGTCACTTTTTCCATGCTGTCCAAGTGAGCGAACCAGATAGCCAGCGTGCCGGCCTGGGTGGGATCGTCTTGTCCCATATGCACTAGATTTTTGTCGGTGTAAAGCAGCCCCAGATCGACAGCGGCCCGATGTCCTAGATATTGGAGGTGTTGCAGCCTAGGAAGCTTGCGGAGTAAAGCTATGAGCATGTTGTGGCGGAGGGCCTGGATGGAGTCGCTGTAAGGAACTGGCGGCCACTGTTTTCGCTCTTCCCTACTTCCTGCGAGCACTGCCACCGGATCGAGGTCCTCAGCTCCCGAGTATAAAGCCAAGTCGCGCCAGAACACCTGGTCATCTCTATGCAATCCTTGCCAGTTTTTTTCGTGAAGAATACCGAGGTATTCAGAAACATCGGCCAGAGAATGTGGACTGTCCACGTATACGAGTGTAGTAATCGAAGACAGAAACGGCCACGAACACAGCAACGAGTGTAATCCATGAATGACGCGCAGTCGCGGAGCCAACACGACGTGCGTGAGGAGGTGGGGTGTGCTGTGCCAACGGAGACTGCGGCACGTGAGCCGGCAGGCGCTGATATCCGCGCGCGAAGCCGACAAGAGATGAAAGATCCTGTGGAGAATGTCGGAGGGGAGAGCGGTAAGCCTCTTCGATCCCATAGTCCTATCTTGTCTAGTAGAGAAAGATCTTTGGGACACTAGCGAAGACATAGTCACTGCAGACGCGTGCTTGCGCAGTTGCGATAGGTACGCTGTATACAGGCCAGATCCGATTTTGAGGTGTTTGGAGACAAACAGACTTAAGCGAGTTGTTAGTATTGCAGACGACGCGAAAGGCTGCGTTGGGGAGGGCGAGGGTACCTGTGCTAGACGTGATTCTACGTAATCGAATTCAGCGCGACCTATCTGATAGCAGTTTTGAAGCCTTGATGGCAACAATTGTATGAAGGTCAGATTATTAGAGTGCGAGGGGGAGCGGCATAAATGATCGACGGTACCGTATGCTCGGCCCACAGCACATCGCAAGTAGAACAGAGGCCTTGAACCCCGGGGTCGAGCACTTTGACAAGGCTCGAGGGTCATGACAAGACTTCGGTTGGCGGACAGTCCAGCACTCGCCTTGACGAAATGTACTGCTCTGCGGCGCGACCAAAGGGCCACAGGCGTTGTTGCAACACAGGCCATGACGATTCACCGCTCCGCGACGTGGATACTGGTATTTTGTGGACGTGAAGGCATAATGACTCGTGTAGCACGTCGTTGGCCGGCCCGCACCCTTGGCGTTCAAACACAGAAGCCAAGCACACAGCGGCCGACACCGCACAGGACGATACCAGCACCTCGACCCATGAACCCGAGAAGAACGAGCAACAAGAACACAGGAAGTCCGAAAGAGACAGGAAGAGGAGGGTTCAAAGTAACGAGAAATTCCGTATTTCTCCCGGTCTCATGTGAACCCAGCTCGGGAAACAAGTGGTAACAGCCCAGCGCTTATCACGAGCCCGTGCTTGAAGCATCCGACGACAACGGGCACCAAGGAGTGGAGGATTAAACGGTCCAGGACAAATCGATGACCTTCTCTGACCCGGGAGGAGGAGAGCCATAGGAATGGCAAGAGCTGGTTCAAGAGCTGAAAGCGGTCGACGACGAGCTTCCTCGGCGCGTGGTGCCGGCTGCAACCCTCTACTGCTCAGCAGTTTGTAGAGCCACAAGATCCAAATGGCAGTAGTAGGCGCAGCAGGTACACAAGAGGAAAGAAATATCAGGGCATGCATCACACGAAGAGCAAGCAAACGACAGAGCACACGTCCATCGATATTGACGGCAGCGCGGTGACTCCGTCAGGATCCAGCCGTACGGACGCTACGACGGACACTTCCCACCACAACAGTCACCATATATGGCTCTCAATAGATCTGCTTGGAGTTCATCCACATCTTCCAAGGTCCGCGAAGACCTCTCTGGTCAAGTGCCTGGACAGAAGAGGATTCTCTCACGCGACTCGAACACGGGACATGTTGATATGCTACTAATTAGTTTCACACAGGGCGGGGTTCTCATGCCTAGTGACTCGGAGGCTAGTTGAAGTGCATGGTCGGCTGCACAGGCCTTGACGCCAGCACATCCACCACGGCCGTTCCTGACGATGGAAGGTGCACAGCAATATGGAAGATCCTCTCCCATTGCGACTGTCCATCCGCAAAGTTTTGGGCAACGCTGGACATGGTATGCGACTGACAGCCAACATGAGTGTCTCGACTTGCGACTTCGGTCATGTACTCCAGGCCTCAATAGCTGTGTTCTACGCAGATAACATAATCTCGGAGGGCAGAATGGCCTGCGATAGCTCTACGGACGTTCATATCAGCTGATCGAACACGCCAGGGGGCTTCGGCCACACACCGTGCTCTATTCCCTATCTGACTATGGTATCGACTCGTACCGGAACAGCAGCCGCAGTGGAGACACATCGCGGCTTGGGGCTCTGCAGGTGGGTGACGCTGCCACCGCGCGCAGCTGGTGAGGCAGCAGGGGCTCTGGACCTTTATATTCGCAGCCCGCCCAACTCCCTTCCTCCCCCCCTTTCTCTTCCTTTCCCAACTAGCTTTCCCACACACTCCACCATCTCGTGCTCAAATATGTCCAAACGGAAAGCTACTGCGACTTGCGCATCACGCTTTCAGAAGCGACTCCAGCTCCACGATAGCGCAGACCTACGGTACACCGAGGATGCTGTCGCCGCACTTTCCAAATGTCACAACGTCTTGGTCATCGTGGGCGCAGGAATCTCGACGTCGGCGGGGATCCCGGACTTTCGCTCCTCTCGCGGCACCTTCATCACACATGGCTTGCGGCGTGCTTTCGATGCTTCCACACTGCGATACTCGACAGACGCTCTCAAGGAGGCCATCGACTTCCTGGCCGCGCAGGCCGCACGCGCCGAACCAACACCTTTCCACGAGTTTCTGGGGAGATTCGACAGTCGGCTGCTTCGGCTCTACACTCAGAACATCGATGGCCTCGAAGCGGAAGTGGGGCCGGCTGATGGGAAGGTTGTACGCCTCCATGGCTCGCTCAGGGAGATGGTGTGCACCATCCGTCCATCTCATTGCCGTCCAACAGTTACATCGGAGCTTTGGAGACTGTGCCTGGACTGTGGCAGGGAACAAGACGAGCGCAAAGTTCGTGGCCTGCGCCACCGTGGCTGCGGTGTCATGCGCCCACGTATTACGCTTTATGAAGAAGACACCTTTGCTGACGCAGAGTGTGACATCGCCACGGCGATGGAACAGGATCTGCGGCAACGCCCGGATGCACTGCTGGTCGCTGGCACTTCACTCAGCATCGACAGCCTCCGCAGATTCGTCGTGCGAGCCGCGCGAGACATCTCTCGCAGAGGTGGACCAACTGTGTGGGTGTCGCACAATCCTTGTCCAGTACCTCACATGACCTACCGCCTGAATATGGACTGCGATGGCTTTGCTCGATCCATGGGAGCGCTGCCAAACAAACTGACCAGCCACGAGCAGGTCTCTGGAGACCATAGAGATCACCCGAGCTCTTCCACTCAATGACATGACAACGCATGCAACTTTCATTCGAGATGATATTGCTATAGGAATCTGCTGGAAGGAATGTCCCTTGCCAAGGAACGACTCCACGTTCACCTCAGGGAGTGATTCCCGAGAGGAGTTGAATGGTTTTGGACTACAGCTTCCAGAGGCAACACTATGGAACGAGCGTTTGTATGGATGTAGAGTATGTAAGCAAACAATCCACAAAGCCCAGCGGCGCAAGCAGACTGTGATTGAGATAAGACCATTGCGCAATCACGAGACTCTTTGTTCAGGACGTTCTTGCGAACATGTGTTAATTTGGAGGCGTATAAGTGGCCGCAGGACTGTGCACGGTCGCTGATGTGGATTCGCCATGAGGTAGGTCGTTGCTCTGGTAACCGTGGTACTAAGCCTGCCTTCCGTCGCACAAGGGTCATAGCGATTGCTTTGGACAGGAACTCGGCGCTAGTCGATGCGCTGTAAACTGTGACCCTGGCCAGGCATGCGATGTGAGTTAGATATGATACATGGCCCGATTTTGGTGATGTGTGATAATACATCCATCATTCGAGACTGCTACTGACATTGACTAGCGGAAATATCAAGCCTCGGTTGCGGGGACTCGGCTCCGGCGATCAACCAGTAAGGTCCGGGCGGCTGCGGCCGAAAGTCAGCTAGCACATTTGTTTACTTAGGTCGCTTACTGTCAAGCCAACAACACACGAACAATGGCCGACGAGATCGCTAGGCTGCGGGCGGAGCTCGCGGAAGCGCAGCTGAACCAGGAAATTGCGGAGCGTCGAAGGGAGGAAGAGCAGCGTCGAAGGGAGGAAGCACAGCGCAAGCAAGAAGTTGCAGAGCGCGGACAACAGGAAGAACAGCGGCGACGAGAGGAAGAACAGCGGCGGCGAGAAGAAGAGCGGCGGCGGCGAGAGGAAGCACAGCGCGGACAACAGGAAGAGCGGCGGCGGCGAGAGGAAGAGCAGCGGCGGCGAGAATATGCGGAAGAAGTGGCCGCAACAGCCGTCAATCAGACGCTTGCGGACTTTCTCGAAAGCTGCCATGCTCTCTGCAGAAAGATTCGCCCAGTCACGGACCCCTCCTCGGTCACCCGCGGCTCTACCACCGATCCAATCTCGAGGCTCTTCCCCCAGACCATCGCTCTCTGGGAAGACTTCGTCGAACGACAGCAGCGCACCTGGGCCACTCTGAGCGGCATTCCGGAGCTATGGCAAGAGCCGCTCTACCCATCCATAGAGGCGTGCAAGTCCGTTGAGGGGTATATCGATCCGATCGGGTCCGAAGACGATTTGCGGTTCTTGCAACGGCTCACGGTGGAAAAGATGGTCAAAGATATGCACGAGGCGCTCGTGCGGAACCATCAATCAGCTCCTGGCCTGCTGGGGCACGGCCAGATATCATTCGAGAATCAGGAGAGATTCCGAGGAGCGGAAATGGCTACATTGAGCGATACGATGGGGGAACTGGCGATCCAGCGCAAGAGTGATCAGACACGGAGAAATACACGAGCGGATCAATTCTGCGTGCTCTGGCGAGAAGACGGAAGCGTTCGGCCGTTGATTGCAATTGAGTATAAAGCGCCGCACAAGCTGACCATCGAAGAGATTTGTACCGGGCTTCAGTCCGACATTGACCCCGAGCGAGATGTGATCGAACAGAACGGGAATGGCTTCGTCTTCCTCTGCAGGCGCCTGCTGGCCGCGGTGATCACACAACTGTTCTCTTATATGATCGATAAGTGTGTTCGCTATGGATACATCTGCACGGGGGAGGCATACATTTTCCTGCGGATCCCGGACGACCCCACAGCTGTTCACTTTAGTGTCAACATACCGAAGAACGACTACGAGGTGGACGCAGAGAGTCGTCTGGAACGAACGGCTGTCTCCCAGGTGTTTGCGTTCATCCAGCAAGCGCTCTCGGAAGACTCGCCCGGCCAGGCCTGGATCGACGACGCGAAAGCCAGGTTGAAGAGGTGGCAGGTGGAATTTGTCGATGTTCTTGCGACGATCCCAGAAACGGAGCGCAAGTCCAAAGAAGCCTCCGAATATCGACCACGCGTGTGGCGTAAAGGCATGCGGCGCTCACCGATCGGCCTCCGTAGTCAATGTGGCGGACAGGGCATCGATACAACATCCAAAAGCGACGAGTCCGAGAGTGACGGCGCCGAACGGGCTGCAAGCCCCACTCCTGGAGCGCAAACGCGTTCGCGGGCAGCGAGGAATGCGGCAACAAGGCGCACGAGAGGGCGCGGACAGCAGCAGGCCCCGCCTCGAGGAGAGCACGTTCGCATGCGCATCCAGCAACGAGCGTACTGTTCACACAATTGCCTTCTCGGTCTCTGCCAAGGACTTGCGATAGACCCCTCTTGTCCGAACGCGATCGAACACGGGCCGAGGCATTTGTCCCAAGCTTCGTTCCTTCGGCATGTGCGTCAGCAACTTGCTACCGATCGCGGCAGTGCTGCCAACTGTTGCCCTCTGTTCATTCACGGTTCCCGGGGAGCATTGTTAAAACTTCGCCTGAATATTGGAGGGTACACTTTGGTCGCGAAAGGAATGGGCAACGCTGACAGAAGCTACCTCGAGCACGAGGCAACTGTATACGATCGACTGAAGAGCTTGCAAGGGCGATACGTGCCTGTGTGCTGTGGTATCGTCGGGCTCAAGTTGCCCTATCATTATGATGGGGTCGAGCTGAGGCACATCCTGCTACTGAGCTGGGCAGGGGAATCGCTGGCTCAGCTGATGGTCCAGTACGAGACCTTCGCGTCTATCAAACCAATGTGCGACGAACAGGCTGAGAAAGCATACGAGGCCATTCGCAGCCTGCAAGTCCTGCATTGCGACGAGGCGCCGCGGAATATGGTCTACAACGCGAACACGGGGCAGCTTATGATCCTCGATTTTGAAAGGAGTAGGGTGGTTGAACGACAGGCGCTAAGTGAACTTTCTCCGAACCGCAAGCGCAAACTGCCATCAACCCAGCGAGGGCGAGAGAAAACCAATCGTGGACAGGCGAGCTGCATCGCTGGCAACTTTCGGAAAGTTTCACCGGTGTAACTCACCACGGCTGGATTTGATGCCTCCGCTTCAACGGAACACCTACATGAACACTGCGAGCAAGGATGCGCACAGTGGTAGTGCGGTCATTGTGCATCCGAGATCAGCGAAAGAGGGCTGCAACCGCCGCTACAGCAATCCGCAAGACTTTGAATGCTGCGAGACGCCAGAACTGTCGGTTTTCTGCATTTCAGTCACGCTCCTGCGCTCCGTCATCGCTGCTCCCATCGTAGACATTGTAACTTTCCATGTCGGATGGCACCAAGCAGCATTCATTCAGCAGCTGTCTTGCGTTGACTTCCTAAAACAATTGGAGTAACTGCAGTTGTGGAATTGAAGGAGTCCATCGAGCAAGCTTCGGAACACCCTTCTCCTTGTCCCACTGCGCTAGTGAATCAGACATGAGTGATAGTGCCCCGTGAGGCTACGGGCAGTTTGCTGAAGATTTTCAATATGACGATCGAACGCTGCACTTATTCGGCAGTGGCCTGAGCACGTACACGCGCTACAGCCGAAGCAATCACGAACCAGAGAATGGGATCATGCGAATCGCGAGACCACGATGGGGCGCGACAACGAGAACCCAAACCCATAAATCATTTCCGAATCGACATCGCCCAAATTGTATGTCATTGCTAGTGCATTCGTGCGACGTGAAGTGCGGTCATTTTGGTTCCAAGCTCTTTGTTGTAGCGTCCAACGTATCCTGGTAGATATCACGGATGGCCTTGCCATGGTTACTCCGGTGCAAGCACCCACCAACAACTTCGTTGGGTTCGGTGCGCGGAGAGTTGAGTGGGGTGAAACGTTGTTTGATACGGGACAGCAAGCACTGTGGCGAACCTGACAGTGCGCTCATCTTTGTAGCGAAGAATCTGCACAGACGTTCGCGGACAGTTAGGTCTGCATGTCAATCACGCAGGCGCTCCTTCTACCTTGGATCTCTTCATTTCGTCAAGCGGAGCCTCAATGATTATAGCCTCAGCAGGATTTTCCACGGTGAAACTCAGCAATAGCTCTGTCCGCAGTCCCTCGCAGACTTTCCGCCGGCTCCCACGTTGGCTTCCACTTCACTTTGTAGAGCGTTTTGCCGCACTTGCGTCTACTGCTAACGATTTTCTCGATAGCCCACGTGGGCCCATCAATATCATGGACCGGACTCGAGCAGGGTTGGTCTGTTACGCTGGAAGCAGCCTCCAGGCTTGCGCCTTGGCGAGTTTGCTTTCTGGCACGTGTGCGTGGTGTCCGAGAGATGGAGCTCGCAGAGCGATGTGGGCGGGCCACGCTGTTGTTGCGGCGCACGCGTGGTAAGACTTTCGAGCGGTTGTGGCCACGCTGAGGTTCCTGTTTGGATCGAGGATGCTGACTCTCTTCGCATGAAGACTGGTCTCGTCAGCAGCGCTTGGGAGGAAGAATGGAAGACATATTCTTACGCAATCGTCCCGGGTGACGTCTCTGCGGCCTGGCCGTTCGCGGCCAGTCTGCGGCTGGTCGTCGGGTGAGCTACCGAGCCCGTGGCTTTTATCCACACCGCCTGGAGTGGATGGGCCGACGCTTTCGTGTAATTCCGCCGGGCACGCATGCTCTTCTACATCGGCGGGACATCCTGGCCGGAGATCGGACTGGAAGTCGTTACGTGCGACTGCTCTCTGGTGGAGTGAAGTAACATTCGAAGCGCAGCTCAGTCGGCTCCGTTGCTGAGGACAGCCGGTCTCTGGAATGCCTCGAGGAATACAGCCAATCGATCGGCGACGCCTTCGCGGTTTCCACGGTCTTATCTCGTCATCACTGCTATCGACTTCCGTATGGTTCCCAGGAGCACTGTGAGAGCGTGTCGGACTGTGCCCGCGACCACTTGGCTCGTCCCCAAGTCGAACAGGCGAGTCGGGCCAAAGATCTTCTTGCCCTTGCCGCGCGGAGCTGTCGAATTGAACAATGTGGCGGAATGCGTCATCCACTTCCGGCGCATCTTGTGGGCTATCGGGCCTAACTCCAACTTAGCAGCTTATTACTAGCGTCGAGGAATGTTACTGAGCTCACCCAGGTTGGTCTTTACGCTCCACAATCTGCATCGCGTCGTCATCTACGCTATCAAACATCTGCCGCTCATCTCGATTCCGCTCCGACGGAGCAATTACGTCCAAAGAGGGGCAGAGTGGCGACTCAGCCGCTGCATGCGTTGCACTGAATCCAGTACAAGTGCCTCGGTGTAGGCTCGTGTCCATGGCGCGCAGATCCGGTACTGCAATGAATTCTTGGTCGCGGTCCTCGGCTGGCGTGTCTCCTCGGGCTTCACCTGGAGCAACAACTTGCGCTTCTGTCGAACCCAGTGCGCTGACACAAACTGCAGCGTTTGTAGACGTGCTCTCGATGCTCGTCTGACCTGCTTGGAATGGTAGATCGAAATCAAGACTGCTCCATTCGCTGAAGTCGCGCGGAGAGCCTAGAAATCCAGCGGACAAGTCTCCCCCGTCGATGTCGGCTGTCGCACAGTCGTTGTCCTCGTGGCATCCGTCGGCGGACGCTGAGGCGACGTTCGTGGGGGTCTCAAATCTGCCGGGCACGACAATAGGCGTGTCGCATGCTGTCAGCAGCAAAGTCAGCTGCTGGTCGTCGCCCACCGACCGTACAACGCGCTGGAGATCTACCTTTAGCGCCGGCACTGCTGCGATGTCCATCTACATCTTTATGAGAACTCAACCGTACGAGCGGGCCCTCCTTCTCCCGCGTATGTGGGGTCCTCCTCGCGGGAGTTCTCTTACTATCCTTCGCAGCAGGCGGTCCGGCATAGGCGATGAAGTTGTTGTGTTGAGCGGCAGTGCTCGAGTGGAAGGACATCAGCATAGCATCCATTGGGGTGATTTCAACGCGACACGAGGAGAAAAGCTGAGGAGTGAGCGGGTGTTCCATAGGAGATCAGGCCGGCGAGTATTTATGTTCGACCGGATGCCCGGTTCCGGCAGACTGCGTGAGCTCCATCGATCACACCATAGCAAGGCCCACCATCAGAACAAAAGTTCGCCGTGACTTCTCTTCCAATCACCAACGGTAATCCGCCCGCGTGACACTTAGGAAGACAATCATGCCGCCCATCAGAGCCTAAAAATGGGGCCGAAGACAACGCGAGCCCAGTTGTGCACCCCCCGAAGTCCCCTTTTCGAGGCGAGCGTCACGCGCTGCTTCTGTTTTTGGGCACCTTCATCTCCGTTCCGTGTCGCCTCGACGAGGAGGCCGGGCTCTGAATGGACATGTCGCACCGCCATTTCCTCCTGCACCATCCGCAGCATGCCGACACGGGCGGAAATGAACTCGGTGCCCACAGCGACAACGCACACCCCGCACGCCACGATAAGGACCCATTCACGTTCTTTCCCCCACGAATGTCGTTGGCTCGGTTCCAGGGATGCACGCTGTGCCTCGTTTCGCCAAGTCCCAACCGCTTCCCTTGGGCTCAACCATCTGCGACGTGACGGGTCCTGCGCAGGACAGAAACGGAGCCCCCGAGGTCGTGGCATGCGGCCAGCGTCCCACGCCTCCGCTGCCGAGATCCATGGAGAATATCGTTGGCTGCGTTCCAGAAATGCACGCTGCGCCTCGTTTCACCACTTCCCAACACCTTTCCTTGGGCTCAACCATCTGCAACGTGACGCGTCATTTGCGCTACAGGGTCGGAGTCCCCGAAGTCGTGACATGCGGCCAGCGTCGCGCGCCCTCGCCGCCGAGCTCCATGCGTGTGCCAGCTCAGGCCGGGGAGATTCGTGGCCAGGAGCGTTCTCCTCCGTCTTGTAAAATCCCCCCGCAGAGAAGCTGGTACGTCGCGCGGTGGGCAGCGCGGCGCCGGGCGAGCACGAAGAACGATCGATCTGCCACGATTCTGCAGCAGCGATTTAGGGTGGTGAATCGAGCGGCCGGTATGGTCCACAAGCGGGTGCTGGAGGATCCGGAGAGAGCGATAGCTGCGTGACGGGGGCGCAGCAGGACCGGCGGTCGGCGCAGGGGTGCGACGGGCGCGAGGGCAGAGATGTGGAAAGAGGATTGCGAGCAAAATGGACGTATGTGGTGGGAGACGCGGCATGTTATACTCGAGGGACGCGCGCCAGCGGGCCGCGGATTGCCGGATCGGGCGACCGTGCAGCCCGATCGGGGTGGTCGACTTTCCGGATGCGGGACTGCCGTCACGTTCTTTATACTTATTATTTAGCTAAGCCTAAAATTCTACTAAGGTAGTATCGTATTAAGAGCGCGGAATATTACGTTATAGTTCTAGAAGTAGGCGCATCTAGGTCTATATAAGTTAACTACGTAGGTCGTAGATTTAGGCCTCTCGTACCTAACGTATATAGTATAGAATAAAGTCGGCGGGTCTATAACCTAAGCGTACGTCTAGCTAATTATAGTATTTAGCTATAAGGTTTTCCTAAGCCTCGTTTATAGGCACTTAAAAGCAGTCGCGTAGTGCCTTAGCCTAATATCTAATGCCGTGCTTACTCGAACGCATCCTTATCCTATTATTAGCATATAGTTTATATATACTCTATTATATAGTAGCTCCGCGGAAGTAATGCTAGATATTATAGTAAAGTACGTCTATGCCGTTAGTATTAGTATAGTCTTAAGCAGCTTTAAGGAATAGATATATAGAACGGAAGAAGAGTTTGTCTCCCTTATTAACTATCTCCCTACGTCCGTATTCGGATTCTAGTACGTTAGGAAAGAAAAACCTAATATCTTCTAGGCGGAAATAACGGTCCTTATAGGATACGGGAGGGCGTTTATAGTTATAGTTTAGCTTATAGGTAGGTCTTTAAGTACTATTACGATAAGAGTCCGGGCGCGGACGGTATAAGTAATATTACGCCTGCCTTAGGTTAGCTACTAGCCGAATGCTTTATTAGGTTAGCCGCTAGCCGGGTGCTTTATTACGCCTACCTAGGCCTAGTACGCCTACCTTAGCCTAGCCGCTAGCCGTATACTTTAGCGAGAGGTAGTAGATAGCAGAGAGAATTAGATACACCTAAGACTACTTCGTTAACACCTAGCCTAGCCGTAATAACTTAGTAGCTTAGAAAAAGGTCTAACGATCTAGCTAGTTTAGAAGAACCTACCTTTTCCGATAAACGGCCCCTACGCTCTCTATACTACGCTAGCGTCCGGTAGGACACTTGGCGTAACTAGGACTAACTAAGGCTAAATCTAAATTTAAATCCCGGCCTAGCTACGGCCCGCGAATATAAGTATATACTACTTTTGCTAGCTACTAGCTATACTATTGCTAGCCTCTAGCTACTATACTATACTATACCGCACCGCTTCGCTAAGCTACTAACCTTTATTTATATTAGGTTTAGAAAGTCGCTAGTAAGCGTATAGCAACGAGTACTCTTAGTTATAGGTTCCTTCCCTCCGTTCTAAAGAAGGTGCTCTCGGTTACGTATTACTCTTACTTCTTACTACCTTTTATAATAACTATAATAACTATAATAACCGCAATAACTATAATAACTATAATAACTATAATAACTATAATAACTACGGTAACTATCTATTAGTTCTAATACTAGCCGCCCCTTATAGCTTGCTATAGCCCTATAACGCTTTCGGCGTTATATATGCTTTTTTAGCGCGCCTCTAAGACTACGGCGCTTATTATATACTAAACTAGCTTCTTCCGTACTTCCCGATATAGACGCTTATACCCTTACTCTTGCCTTTTCGTTTAGCGTTTTCTTCGACTACGACGAACTCTCTAGAAGAATTAAGAAGTAGAAGCTAGCACTTTAGGCTCTAGTCTAGTTCTTAGTTTAGAACTATTAGCAGCCTTAAGAGTATTCTTCTCCTAAATAGGCTGTCCGCGGGTAGGTAGCTCTAGAATACTCGTAGAAGTAAGCTATAAATCTATCGGCTATAACTTAAGTAGCTAAATAAGTCCTTTACCTCCGAGCGGAGATTAAACCTCTCCCTTAGTTTGCTAAAGCGTAGTAAGATTAGCTATAGTAAGAGCGGCTATAGTAAGAGTAGCTATAGTAAAAGAGGCTATAGTAAGATCGGCTATAGCAAGAGCGGCTATAGTAAGAGCAGCTATAGTAAGAGAAGCTATAGCAAGCGCGGCTATAGTAAGAGCGGCTATAGATAGAGCGGCTATAGCTAGAGAGCCTATAGTAGGACTAGCCTTAAGAAGGACCGTAATAGAACTAGCCTCGATAAGAACCTTCCGAAGAAGTATAGCGATAGGTAGTAGCCCGCTACCGGCTAATTAAGTCCTTTAATGCTATCCGTCGCCGAATAGCCGCTTAATAGCTACCGCGTACTCGGAGGCTATAGACAACGTCCTCTATATAACCTCCGAGGACTTCTTCGCTACGGCCCTTTATCTAGCTAGAAGAACTTCGTCTATAGCCGGATATAAGTTCCGACGGTTTCCTAAGACGCTCTTTACCGCTCTTACTAGCAAACTCTATTTATTCCGAACTACTAAGCCTTCGTCCCTACTAGATAGAAAAGTAGGAGGTAAGTATAGATAATAGTAGCAGTTTAGCCTAGCGCCGTAACCGCTTCCTTAGCCCCCTAGTATATAATAGAACGGACCGGGAGATAGCTAACCCGGCGCTAGTAAATGCGCGTAATATGCAAGTAGATACGGCCTTCGATAAAGACCGCTTCTCGGGCCCTACTAGCTCTTTCCGTATTTGCTCTCTAGAACCGCTAGGCTAGGAACTATTCGCCTCTAGCGCGCTGCCTACGTCCGGAATCTAATAATAGCGAGGCCGTCCGCCTATATTAAATGCCTAACCTAGTAGAGAAACTAAACTCCTAGTAGCCGGGCTTTTGCCTAACGAGTTTATAACGTAGATTCGCAACCTTTTAGCTATATAAGCTACGGCTTAAATCGACTAAATCGGCCTACTAAGGGACTAATAGAACGATAGGGTAGCCTAGCTAGAGTAGGGCATTATAGCCCGCCTATAGGCTCTAGAATAGCAGCTAGTAGCTAGCGCTATACTAGCTCCCCGTTAGGAACTAGCGGTTATTAACCTAAAGGATAAGGAGCTACGGGGAGGCCGTATTAATAGAGGCGCCGACGACCGTCTACGCCGTAGCTAAATCGACCGTCTCTAGAAAGCCGGCTTATAGGTTTAGTAGTAGCGATTACGTACGGATAGCGCTCGACCCTATCGTTAGCGCTAGCCCGACGGTAGCCCTCTACTACCTAATAATAGTAGTAACGCCTTATAGCCGAGAAATAATAGCCGTTGCGATAGAAACCGTAATAACTACGGACGTAGACGCCGCCGCCGCTTTAGCTATCGACGCTTACCCTCGGAGTCGGACCCCTACTTCTTAGATAATAGATCGGACCCCTATCGTAACGGTTATTAGCGGCTATTCCGTTCTCTACGCCGTAGCCTACTTAGAAACGCTTAGTTTAAGCTAGAGGAGATTAGTTTCTTCTACCCGGACGCCTCCTTTAACGACCTTCTAGACGGAGATATTATAGACTACGGCAGTAAGACGTTTTACCGTTCGGTTTACCTCTTCTTAGATGCGGCTAAGAATTACGCTATAATTAATAGTAGCTAGTTCGCTTAAACCTACCTTTCTAAGTACTTCCGTAGTATAGCCCTCTAGTAGCTAGTTAGAGAGTTAAACAAGTACGATAGGCAGATTCTTCGTAGAAGCTATAGTATTAAACGCTAGAAGAAGGCTCTCTATAATAAGTTTTAGCTACCGCCGGCCGAGGCTCTAAGTAAGCTAGAAAGTAAACGCTATAACTAGTAGGATATAAGAGATAACTAGCTACCGGGAGAATTTATCCTTAATATAGTTTGCTAGGCCCGGGAGGCTCGTACTACTAACCGTCTAGCTTAGCTAACCTAGGCATAGATAAAACTCTATTATAAGCTACGGACGACTATTTCCTACCCTACTCCGACTACTATAGTAGACTAATTTATAAGCTAGATAAAGATATAGCTCTTTAGCTAGAGATAGATACTATAAGGGCGTCTGCGAGGTAAGTATAACAAACTAAGATAAGGAGCGGCCGATTATATAAGAGCTAGCTACGATACGGACGGGCGATTTATCGCTCGTAACGTTAAGCCTAAATATCTATATAATTCTAGCTACGGCCGATACGAACTGCCTAATAGAAAACTATAGCAAAATAATAGCTATAATCGCAGCCGCGAGCGCGACTATTTAACTATAAACGATCGCTATCGCTAGCTCTTAGACTAAGAAAGCGACCGCGTTAAGAAAGAAGCTAGTAATACGAAGGTTAAGATAGAGCCGAGCTAGATAGGCAATCGCGTCTACTATAACTACGGAGAAGAAGGCTACTTTTTATAAGAGTATTCTAAGCCGCGGGCTAAACGGTATAGCTAGAACTACTATATTAATAATAACTGCTCTCTAAGCTATAGTCGCAGCTACGAACGCTTACTACCCCGCAGCCTTAATAGGTCTCCGGGTTGCAGACGAGAATTTAGCTAGGCTAATATTTACGAACATTTTAATTATATCGTCGACTATACCGCTTCCGACGATAAGCTAGTTATTAGCTAGGACGATCTACCTACGCCGTCTATTTACGCAGCCTATATAAATAACCTGCCCTCCTATAATTTAGAGCTTTTCTTAGGCCGCCTATAGACCTAGAAGTGCCGCTATACTATCTATAGAGCCGAGTTTCCGACCTAAGCTAAGCTAAAGGCTTACTAGCGCTAATACGACTCGGCCCCTCCGAGTAGGGAGATAGAGGTGCTTAAGTTAAGAGCGACGTTCGTTCTAAAAGCTAGCTTTGCCTTCTAGATAGCCTATTACCTTAGAATATACTTGCGTTTAACCTAGGACGGACTAGATTATATAGTATATTTAGATACTAGCGCGACCTTATCTATTATTAATAATAGCTTTCTAACCTAGTTCTATTTAGATATCCTACGACGCCGCTTAGCCTAGCTCCTATAGGTTAATAGCTTATCCGCAGTAATTTCTACCTACGAGTATATAGAACTAGATATCTAGGTACCGGCTTTATATAATAGCAAGCGTATCCTAGTATATATGCGCTATAAAGTCTATATCGTTCCGACTTTGCGTCCGAAGATACTAATTACTATAGATATTATAGGCCCCTAAGCTATTAAAATCGACTTAGTACGAAAGATAATAACCCTAGGTGCCGCCCGCTTTGCTAGGGCCCCTCTACTAGTAAAGAGGAAGGACTAGCTAGCTTTCTATATAGTACTAGCTACGTAGGAGCCGGTAGTAGTACTAGCTTACTTAGTAGCGCGCGTCCCGGTAACTCCTTATAAACTAATTCTAGCCGGCCGGGACTTTAAATTTTATATCTAGCCTAGATATCTAGGCGGCTAGCAGAACCGGCTAGGAGTATACTCGGCTATTATCGATTCCGCTACCGATTTCGTCTTCGTCCGTAACGATATAGATGTCCTAGCTACGATCTCTAGGCGGACCCGTATCGGTGCCGTTTCGGAAATCTCTTTCTTAGATAGGTACTACGTCGATTCTAGTTAATATAAGCTTGCTATCTACCCTAGTTAATATAAGATCGCTACTTAATCGGATTTTCGTAGGTAGAGCTACCTAGCTCGTAAGTCTACCGAATACGCTAATATATCTTTACCGCGTCTAGAGATACCTAATAAGAATATAGAGCAAAGGCTAGCTAATAGGGCTATTATCTACGAGACGACCGACTAGCGATAGAAATACTAGTAGCTTTTATACTAGCACGATCGCCTATTCTAGAATAAAGGCACTATAGTAAAGGTGCTAGAATCCGAATATATGCTAGTAACCTTACTCCTAGGGGCCGAGGCCTATCGTATACTAACTATCGTATACCTCTTATCTAGCCCGGACTAGGCTATAGTCGATAAGGCTTTCGATCTGCTTAAGATCTAGGGAAAGCTATCTAATACTACCTAGCCTACGCCTTTTAGTTTCCTAGTCTTTATAGTCTAGAAAATCGTCGAGGTAGAAGGCGTACTAGTGCGCAAAGGCCGGGCTATAGTTAATATTTATAGCCTAAACTAATAGGCGGTAAAGGACTCCTATCCCTTACCGAGATAGAAAGATATAGTAGCAGCATTAAAGGGCAGCTATTTTATTACTACGATCGATATAGTATTGTTTTTCTACTAGTAGTAGGTAGCTAAGGCCGATCGCTATAAGTTTACTATTAATAGCTATAGAGGCTAGGAGTAGTTAGGCGTAGCTATTATAGGTTTTGCAAATAGCGTCTAGTACGTATAGAGACAACTAGACCGAATCCTAAAGAAGCTTTACTACTATTCGCGTGCCTATATCGATAATATTATTATCTTTTCTAAGACCTTCGACGAGCATCTCTAGGACCTAGATAGAGTCTTCTAGGCCTTTAATAATATAGATATTAGCATATCTCCGGCTAAGACCTTTATAGGCTTTCCGTTAATACGGCTACTAGGTTAGCGCGTTAGCGGTTTAGGTTATACTACCTATAAGGAGAAGGTCTAGGCTATCTTAGATTTACTATTTCCTAATACGTTAAAGGACCTAGAATTCTATATCGGCATTATAGGCTAGTAGAGATATTATATTCCCTACTTCTCCTAGTTAATCGCTCCGTTCGAGGCTAGAAAGAAACATCTCCTTAGCCTAGCTCCGTCTAACTAGCGAAAAGGGAACCTACGTAAGCGCTATATAGCTAGAATACTCGTATAGAACGATACCGAGAATCTAGTTCTAGTCTACCGCTCCTTTAGCTTACTATAGGATATTTATTATATAGCTACTTTCCTATACTACCTAGATCCGGACCGCCCTCTCTATATCGATCTCGATTCTAGTCGGCTCGGCTACGCTACGGTTATCTATATAGTAAGGTATAATCCGGTACTAGACCCGGCTAAACCCGTTAGATTCGCGGCTACGGCTATCTAACCTATACTATTCCTTAGTAAGGCCCTATCCGATATCGAATCTTGCTACCTAGCTACGGAATTAGAGGTCTCCGGCCTTCTCTAGACCGCTCGGAAGGCTAGGCATATTCTCTAAGCTAACCGCTAGCCTATCTATATCTTTACGGACTATATAGCTACTCTAGGAATCGCTACGGCCGGTTTACTAACGACTACTACCTCTATAGATAAGCTTAACCTATAATTAGTACGAGCCGGCTAGTACCTATCTTAGTTCTACGAAATAAAGGTAGTATACTAGCTAGGGCGCCTATATACGATCTCGGATGCCTTAAGCCGTTTTATCTTAGAACGCCGGGTTAAGGCAGGTATCGGCGATAACCTTAACCCGCTTACCTATAATAACTCCGATCCTTTTACGGATACTATCTAGAAACTAGATAATCCTATATGCTTATACCCTAGGCCCTATAAGGACGCTAGCTATTTCTACGCAACGCTAGTTAATAAAAGAACTAGCCGGCCTTATACTTTACTAGAGGCTATAGTATACTACTTAGTCCTTATAGAGATATCTAAGGACTTTAAGACGGAGCTACGAGAAGGATATCGAAACGACCCTTAATAGGCCCGACGTTTAGAATAGCTGCAATAAGCCGAGTAGCGTCGTATAGCCGCGCTCGATAGCCCTATCTAGAACGATCCTAGCTAGGAGGACTCTAGGGAGGGGGAGCCCGAGGCCGCTCTACTAGGCCTGCAGTTTTTCCTTCGGCATAACTTAATCTATTTTAAAGACAATAGGGACGGCTATAAGCGCTTATATATCCCTCGACCTTTATATAAGAAGATTTTTAAGATAGCGTATAATAACTATTATTACTCTAGTTTCTACTATTTATACGCTTACGTAATAGCTTCCTTCTACGTCCGGCATCTAGCTAAGGAGCTCCGCTAATATATTAGGTTCTATCCGGACTGCATCTTAAACTAGACCTACCGTTACCGGCCCTATAAGGAATTATAGCCTATCTAGGCCGTAGCTATGCCCGACTATACGGTTACTATAGACTAGGTTTTTAGCCTACTAGGGGACGGTAGATACGATAAATTTCTAACGGAAATATGCAAGTTCTTAAAGCGTATTATCTTAATAAAGGCTAAGTCTACTTAGATAGCGGCCGAGTATAGGGCAGCGTAGATCTATAGCTATATAGTAAATAAACGCTCTCTGCCCTCGATTATAATTAGTAATCGCGATTCTATCTAGATGTCCGAATTTATATAGGCTGCCTTCCGCAAACTTAGGATACGTTTTCTAGCTATAATAGCTTACTACCCGTAGGCAGATAGCTAAAGTAAAAGAACTAACTAGACGGTAGAGATCGCCCTCCGCTTCTTTATTACCTCTTTCCCGGATACTTTATAGACTAAAGCCTTGCTATATATCTAGGCTAAGCTTAATAATTGCTAGAATATATCTATAGGCAAGGCACCTAACGTCCTTATCTAGGGCTATAAGAATAATCTAGACGCGCTATTGCCTCTAGCTAAATTGCTAATCGCGGATTACGCTACCCTATAGCAGGAAGTATAAGATAAAGCTACTAACTTAATAGCTTAGGCTATAGTAGCTATAAAGGAGCGATACGATGCGATATATTAGCTAATTACTTTCTAGCCTAGCTAGAGAGTCCTTCTATATCTATATAGAGGCTACCGCCGGCTCGAAGTAGCTAACCGAAAGTTTTCCTACTAGCAAGTTAGCCTATTCGTAGTAGATAGAGCCGTAGGCCGTCTAGCCTATAAGCTAGTTATTCCTCCTATATAGCGAATCTATCCCGTAGTCTTCGTAGCCTAGCTTAAGCTATACCCTACTAGCGTCGATTTATACTAGCGTAAGACTTCTAAACTAGGCCTAGTAGAAGCCGTAGAGGATAACGAGGCCCCGTACTACGAGATCGAGAGACTACTAGGCCGCCGGACTATCCGTAGCCGGCGCTAGTACCTAGTAAAATAGGTAGGCTATAGCTACGGGTATAACGTTTAATATAATACGGACGACTTATAAGACGCGGTAAACTTAGTCTAAGAATATAACCGGACTTACCTAGAGGACTAGCTCCGGAGGCGTAGCTATACGCAAGTAGAGGTAAATAATAGCCCCGGCTAGCGCGTAGCTCTAAATGCCTCGCTATTACTACTACGAGGAAACGTAGCCGCGAACGCTACCGTAGCCTAAGGCAAAAGAGCCGCTAGGCGTAGCCTACGTTAAGCTAACCCCTAGACGCTATTACCTAGACATTTTATTAGGGGCATTACTTAGTTAGTATTTCTAAGCGAAGCGAACCGAACCTAAAATATTCTATTTAGCAACTTCTACTTAGTTAGCATTTTTAGGATATTTCTAAGCGAGGTAACTGCTTAGTTAGCATTTTTTAAGCGATATAAACCGAACTTAGAACGTTCTACTTAGCGACTACTACTTAGTTAGTATTTCTAAGCGATATAAGCCGATAATAATATACGGACTCTACTTTATTTACTTTCTTCCGCTATTGCCTTTATACCTTTACCTCTACTAGTACTACTACTACCTTCGCGATATATATATCGTACCTTAACTATAGTATCGATAATATAGGCGCCGCATTAGCGCGAGTAGTATTAATAGAGTAGTAATACGCTAGATTACGGCGGTGCGCTGCTCTATTACGATATCTTTTGCCGCTTTCCTGCCTATTACGCGTCTTTCTCTACTAACGACCTAATAACTCCGTTACCGCTACTAGAGGACTTAAATCTCTACTACTAACTCGATAACCCTACTGCCGCTACTAAAGGACTTAAAGTTCCTATAGTACTTTAGGCTTTCTGCTAACTTACTTTTAGAAAGTCGATATAAGCGATATCCTCTGCCTACGGGCCCTTTAGCTAGCTAACGCGCATACCGTATAGCGCTAGATAGTTAACTACTATAATAAGCAAGATTTAAATAACTTAGCTATCTACGAGGCTAAGCTTTAGTCCGCAGTTATTAGTATAATAGATATTCTAAAGAGACTAGAGCTAACGGTTAGCATTAACCGAAGCGATATAGCTATAGTTATAGCTATTATCCTAATAAGGATAGATAAGCATAAGTATAGCTCCGCTATAGTAGGTTATAAATAGACGCGTAAGGCCGTTATTGCTAACCTATAGACGGCTTGCTTATTAGTTCCTTAGAACTAATAGGCTACGGAGTTAGAGTAGAATTTCTATTATACCTAATAGCAGGCCGATAGCTAGAATAACCGCATCTATAAGTAGATATTCGACTAGTCGACCTGCTATAAGATATCTGCCCGCACTAAGTAGTAGTATAAGCAACTAATAAATAATTAGTAGGCGGAAAAGGACGAGTATACCCGACGCGGCCGTAAGATAGCCGCTCGCTATAAAGCTTAAGACAAATAAGCTATAGACGTCGCACCTAGCGACAACTTTATCCCGGGACCCCTACTGCCGATAATAGTACCGGAATAGGTCTAACTATAAGTATAAACTTATATTTAGGATATATACCGGGCTAGCGTCGAGAACTCGGCCTCCGCCTAGAGTATAGCTAACGCATCTATTTAGAAGGCTATATAAGACGTCGAATACGCTAGGAAGTTCTAGGCATAAGAACTAGTTAAGTTAATAGACGCTAATTAAATAGCTAGGAATATAAGCGTATCGCTAGGGCGTTTCTAGATACTAGGATATATAAACCGTTTGTAGCTAGCTTACGTCGAGTTCCTAATAGAGAAAGTATTAGGCTATATATATACCGACCCGAAGCTAGCTACCTAGCTATACGGCTTAGAAACTCTCCTTAACCGCACCCGTTACTATAACGCTAGGCCTTTGCTCCTACTTTAAGAGAAGCGCGGCAATATAGACGTCCTACTAGTAATCTCCTTTAACGAGCTAAATAGTAGAACCTAGCGGCCGCTTAAGTCGGTAGTACTAGGCCCGTACTAGCCGCTTATCTTAGCTAACTACGTCTACTAGAATATTAGCAAGCTAACTCTAAAAGCTAATAATCTAAAGGCTAGAATAATACCTAGGAAGCTGCTAGCTACGTCGGAGATATACGTACCGCTAGACCCGAGACTACTGCACTTATAGCTAAAAGTCGGCTAGGCCGACGAAACGACCCTACCTCTCGTTAAGGAATATATAGAGAAGACTATCGACGAATAACGCGCGGAACGCAAGTAGAAGATATAGAAGTAGGTAGAGCTTAGGGCCTTAAAAGCTGCTAGTATAGATAATAGCTAGCTTAGGAACGACTAGGCTCGTCTCCGCTACTAAGAGGAATAAGAGAGAGCGGCCTACGCTAATATCGATAACTCCGACTATACTACTATTCCCGATTAGCACCCTACGGCTACTCTAGGCAGCTAATACGAGCTCTAGAGTTATGCTAGCCGAGAGGAGGAGGGACGTTAGCCGGATTTAGGCTAAGACTAATAGGGCTAGCCGCTATTATCTAAGAAGGCCTCGAAGGCCCCGGTATAAGACTAAAAGACTAGGGCGTAGCTCTTACGAGAATTATAGTAGAAGGAGCAATACGAAGACTAGCTTTATAAGTAATAGCAGTCGTCTCCTTCCGCCGATTAGCAGGAATTTAATAAGCTAAGGGCCGCTTAACTATCTCTAAGCCGGCTCTAAGGCGCTAGACTAGGCCGCCTTTAATTAGTTAGCGGTAGCTACGCGGGCAGCCCTCTATTAAGGCTCCTATCGGCCGGTATACTATTACCGGGGTTAAATAGCCTAGACCTTACCCGACCTAGCTAGAAGTAGAAGCGCTGCCTTACGGAACCGGATACTCTAGTCTCGAAGAGAACTAGAGTTAACGACGGATAAGGCCTAGAAAAGGAAACTATATAGGTTAGCGAGGAAGTTTCTAAAGAGAATTCCGATAATAAGTTAGATAAAGACTCTAGAAAGAAAGTTAAAGTTAAGGACGGCTAGAACTTAGACGATAAACTAAAAGACTTTAAACGCTACCTAAGGATAGCTTAATAGTATAAGGCATCGAATTACCTAGGCTATATAGGCTAAGGCCTACCCGGCGAATACTATTAGAGGGCGGGAGTGCTCTACCCTCTAAACGACTAGATAACCCTAACGTTATATAGTTCCGGCAAGTAGGCTAGGGATAAGGCAGCAATAGTCCCGCTCTATATAGCTCTTAGTACGATTACGCCGAAGACGCTACTACCCGTCGGCGTTCGTCTAGACGACTACGCTATTAGCTAGATCCTCTAGCTAAAGCGCCTCGGCTTCTTTAGTAAGAACTAGCTCGGTAATTAGTAGCTAGCCGTTTTCGACTCTAAAGGTAACGTTCGTTCCTAGCGCGAGCCGTATAGCTAGCTATATATTATATTTAACGACGCTAACTAGCTAGTCTATAGTCTCGCCGAAGGAAACCGTCTGCTAGTAGGCTATAACCTAGATAGGAAGATCTATTAGAAAGTAGCTAGCTTAGTTAAGCCCTACGATAATAGGAATAAGAACGAGATTATCCGCCTCTCGGACTAAGAGGTTCTACTAGAACGTTTTATAGAAGGCCTCGCATAGGCTACTAAACTTAATCCTAAACTAATTATAGACTTAGCTATAAACGCTATAGACAATAGCTCGTCGAAGATGCTTATAAAGACTCTATACGAGTATTTTAACGCTACTATAACCCTCGTTATAGGGCTCTACCGCTAATACCTACGCCTAGAACTAACTAAGAAAGTAGACGAAGAGACCTTTAAGAGCACTAGAATTAAGTAGACGAGATACTAGTAATAGCCCTATTACGTAGCCCTTAGCGAGCAAGCTCTTAGAGAGCGTTTCTTCTACCTTTTACGCGAGGAATAGCTAGACGCGGGGCTCTACGTTTATTAGCTACCGGAGCCGGGAGTTAGCCTATCGAACGCTACTATATAATAAATAACGTAGTATAAATATAGCGCGGTTTAGGGACTAATATAGTACGGCTAAGGATAGCTACCTTTCTTTAGACTAGAGGGGGGTAATTATTGCGCCTGCCTTAGGTTAGCCGCTAGCCGGGTGCTTTATTAGGTTAGCTACTAGCCGGGTGCTTTATTACGCCTACCTAGGCCTAGTGCGCCTGCCTTAGCCTAGCTGCTAGCTATATACTTTAGCGAGAGGTAGCAGATAGTAGAGAGAATTAGACATACCTAAGACTACTTCGTTAATACCTAGCCTAGCCGTAACAAGTAACGTAAATAGATAGTATTATCGGAGCTTAAACTGCTATCGTTATTATCTAGTTTCTAACGGATACGGCGTACTATACGGTTCTAGTTACGGTTATAGCGGCTAGAGCGGGTAGCGTAGTCTATATTAAAACTAGAGAAGTCCGAAGGCTATAAGGGAGCTCCTCTACGCGATAGCAGTTGCTTATTATAATAAGAGTTAGCTCGGCGGTATACTAGCTTAGTATTCTAGTATTCGCGTAACTAGCGGAGAACGTACGCGTATTCTAGTTTATATTCCTTTAGACCTACTCGTACGAGTTATTTAGTGCGACTAGCGTCTAGGCGTCTACGGGCACTACGCGCTAGTAATAGTATATAGGCTAATACTAGAATAGGTGCCGGTTTAGGCGTAATAACCGGGGCGGGTACTAGTCTTAGTACGGCAACTAGAATAGGCGCTAGTTCTAGTATAACGGCTAGGGCGTTTTATCGCAAAAGGCGTTAGACCTAGCCTTACGTCGTATAGAGATTAGCTTATACGGCGTTAATAGCTATCTCTTATTATATAGTAGTCTCCGTAATCGTACGAGCTAGCTACTATAAAAAGTCTAGTATAGCGGTAGTATCGTTTATAGTAACGTCGCCCTAAGGTAGTACGTATAGCGGTACTAGGTCGATATTATCTAGGTTACGCTTATCTAGTTTAGAGTGCGGCTCCTCGATAGAACGAGCCTATAGTAGGTATCTACCTTATATAAGATACTAAGAACGTAGACGCTTAGCGTTAGGCTTAGCTAGAACGTTCGGCATAATATCTAGCAAAGATAGGCATTATAAGAGTACGAGACTAGTTGCGTATAATAAAGAGTATACTAGCGAGCCTATAGTAGGAAGGGATAGAGGCAACGAGTCCGAAGTAGAGTCTATCGGCAGTTATCGTAGCGCTTTAGGCTAGAAGGACTAGTTATATACTAGGAAGGTACGTATAGGCAAAGATATAGGCGACGTTAACGGTAAGTCTAAGCTTACGGTCTATAGTAACTATAGTAGGACTAGCTTTATAGGTATATTCTCGACCGGCGGAAAGAGCGGTATAGGTAGTAAAGCTAGTATAGGTACTAGAATCGGTATAGGTACTCTATTTCCGCGTCTACGACGTTACTAGTTAGACTATACTCTATAGGCTATATTCTACGTATATATTAGTTATAGGCGTAGTACTATAGCTAGGATATTAGAGAAGGTAGTACGATCTAGTAGTAGCGCCGCTACTACTAGTAGTACTACTATAAGAGTATATTCCTACTAGGCTACTACTACTACTTTAGAAGCGACGTCTACGGCTAGAGTATTATCTGCTACTAGAGTATTAGTAGGGAATTATATCGTAAGTGCAAGCAATCCTCGAGCTAAACGCGTTACGTCCGAGCGGTTTATAGCCTAGTCTTAAGGAAAGCTAAGGGCAACTACTCCGCGTACTATCTAGCGTACTAGCTAGTATTTCTCTAGTGCCGAGTATAGTATAGTAAGGCGTACGGCGAAAGGCTGCAGTTCTAGGCATTATCGAAGAATTAGGTATATTAGGTAGTTATATAGAAACTATACGAAGCTATATATAAGCGTAAGGGTATAAGTATCGATATTAGAAAGATTCGCTAGGATAGGCGATTTTCGCCTTATCTTATATATATATTCTTATTAAAGGAGTATAGTATAGGTATAGTAGGTATCTTCTTATTAGTATTATCGTAGTATTAAGTTAGAGGCCCCGTAATTAGAGGAAGTTTAGTCGGCATCCGCTATCTCTTCTAAGTCTATAGCGTAGGTAGGAACTACTAAAGTTCTTATAAGCAGTACGAAGGAAGCCGCCGTTATTACGCTTTTAAGAGCTCCTCTCGTATAAGGGGTACGCAAATAGACTATATAGAGGCAGGTGCTAGCACCGTCGCGTAGTAGAGAAGGCTAAAGGCTAGAGGCCTCTAAGTACGCGATAAGTATACGTAGGGTATCGAGACGCGTCTTATCGTCCGAGAAGGGTATAGTTAAACTCTTGCGTGCTAATTAGTCCGGTGCGTACGGAAGCGCAATTTAGGTAAAGTCTACGATAGAGTCGAGCCGGCGGCGCGGGCGTTTACGAAGCGTTTATTCGTCTAGTTCGAAATCTCTAAGGTAAAGAGTTAATAGAACTAATCCGAGCTACTACTTATTAGGGTTACCGGTAGTAGCACGTATAAGAAGTAGTAGGTAACTATAGTAAGTACTATCTAGGTCTAGCTGCGAAGTATCTATACTGCGTACGTAGTACCCGTGCGCCTACTATCCGTAATACCTTACTTATATAGAACTTAAGCGTACGCTTTCGTAAAGACCTATATTTAGTTAGGGATAGGCCTAGTAGATAGCGTAGGTAAGTTAGGAAGAATATAATATTCCTCGAGTCCTAAGAGTAGGTACCGTTTAGCACTTCCTCCTCTAATTTCGCTCGAGTAGGGAATATTTAGGCGATAAGGTCGTAGGCGAAGTAGGCGAAAAACTAGTTATCGATTATTTTATTAATATCGCCCTTCTCTGCTAGTTCTCGGACGTTCTACTCTATCGGAGGCTTGCGAGACAATTTATTAGCAGCCGTATGCTTCTTCCTAGGTATATATACTATATTAAAGTTAAATAACCTAATCTAAGCTAGCTATCTTATAATAGCTACGTTCGGGAGGTCCGTAGCGGCCTTATTAAGTTAATAAACTAGCGTATTAGCGTCTACCTCTAGCTAGAAGAAGATACTAAATAACTATAGACGATACTTCTTTAGTACTTTAAGAACACCGAGACACTCGCGCTTCCTAGCGTTATAGTATTACTTAGAAGCGGAGAATAGGCCTAACTTAAATCGAGAAGGGTATCGAATCCTACTATCCTTCTAGTTATATTAAGATATATAGTACTCCTACGAGTAGAGATTAGAATCTACGCCTACTATAATTAGTCCTCCCTCTAGTTTATAGTCTAGTACTACTAGCGCTAGCGTAGAGATAAGGAGTTCCGTAATCGCATTCTTAAATTACTAATACTCTCTCGTCTATACGAACTTAACGTCCTTTTTTAGAAGAGAGAAGAGCAGCCTTAGTAACTAGGCGAAGTCCTTAAGCTAGATCTTATAGTATACGAATATTTCTATAAGAATATAAACTTCTCTCTAGTCTATAGGAGTTAGCTATTTAACGAGCTTAACTACTCGTTCCGCATCTAGGTATCTACTATATTTATTAGTAATATAGCCTACTATCTTAATCTGTTTATAGTATAGCTGCAGCTTTTCTCTATAAACCGTTAGTCCTACTCTTTCTAGGTTAGTAAGCACCTTATCTAGGTTCTTAATATATTCTACTATAAATCGGCGGAGCCTAGGTTTAACCTCCTCGTTACTATACTTCGTTTTTAGTCTACGAATAGCTATATCGTTAAGGAAAGGTTTAGTAGCGTAAGGTATTTAAGTAGCAAGGATAAGCATAATAATTTAGATAAATTAAGCGATAGAGTTTATAGCTCCCTATAGTAGTATTATCTAGCGTAGTAGGCTAAGAGAAGTATTAAAACCTATAAGGTTCCGACTTCTTACGTCTAGTAGAATCTAATTATAGCTAGAGAAGATATTAACTAAGGATAAGATTATATAACCCGTAAAAGCTTTAGAAAACCTATCCGTATTAGAAGGAAGGTTAGCATCGCAAATAGTTATAGTATTAAACTTCTATATAGTATTAATTAGGCGATACTTCTTTAGCTTTCCTAAGTTAGTCTTCTTCTTTATAAGGAAGTACGGATTCTAATAGGCACTATAGTACGGTTTAAGAGCGTCTATATCTATACGCTTATAGAGCATTTTTACGACTTCCCTCTTAAGAGAGCTCTAGAGTTAGAAACTAGGATGCTACTATAGCTTATATAGGATTATATAAATAACCTAAGGAGGAGTAATAGTAGGCTTAATATAGCCGAGATACTCGAAATCCTAAGTAAGTATAGCTTCCCGATTATATAGTATCTTAGTTAGAAGATATAGCTCCCGATCTAATAGCAAAATAGTAGGCTTAATTTAAGCGAGCCGTTCTAGCGTAAGCCTTAAACCTTTTAGAATGCTAGAAAACTTTTTAATTAGGTATTTCTTATTAAAGGGGCCTATTCTAGGTAGTATAGCTTCCTTCGTAGCAAGTGCTTTCTTTCTCTAATATAGATCCTTACTAGGATTTGATCTATCTATTATAGACATATCCGCGTTAACGAATCTAACCTTATCTACGATACGCTTATATATCGTAAACGCCCTAACTTCTAGAGAGAATTTAGCTTACGTATTTAGGTCTAGGAGTAAGCTTAGTAGTAGTTTACTATAGCGAATCCTATAATTCCGGCAGATTTCCTTATAAATAACGTTAGTAACTATAGCTCGTTTATAGTTACTCTTAGATTCGTATCTATCTTTAAAGTCGTAAGAATACTTATTCGGGAGGAGAACCTTAAGCTTTAAGTTCTATAGGGAAAAGAGGTTTCTAAAGTAGTTAGAAAAGAGTAGGTTACTAGGAGGATCCTTCTAGGAATAGAGCTTTAGGCTTCCTAAACGCTACCTAACTAGTTCTAGAAAGAGTAAGAATATAAGATTATTATATACGTTACGTAATAGTCGAACTAAACTAGCTAGTTTACTCGGTAAGTTCCGCTAGTCCTTACGTAATAATTAAACTAAACTAGCTAGTTTACTCGGTAAGAGCCGCTAGTCCGTACGTAGATTAGTTAAGACTTTACTTAGCGCCCTTTCTACGCTATTAGCATCCCTAATCGTTCCTAGCTAGCTCCCCGTTAGCGCCCGAACCTACCTACTTAGCTTCCTACTCCGTCCTATAGCTATCTTAAAGCTCCCTCTACTAGCACCTATAGGTGTCCTAAAGCTCCTAAGACTACCTCTACTAGCGTCCGAAGCTATTCTAGTAGTTCTAGAACTAGCTCTAGAGGCTCCTAGAAGTAGCCTAGGACTCCTACTAGTAAGATCTAGCTACCTAAATAGATACTCTCTTAGCTCTATAAGGCGCTTCCTAAGCTTATTCTGCCCCTATTCGCTTCGACGCTTTATAGAAGCTTTATTATAAGAGAACCCTATACTATAAGAGCGGTCTTTAGCCTTAGAGTATACTAATTTATATAGTATAGTAGATAAAAGCCTTTTCTAGAGGTCCGGGTTCTACGTAAACTTATACTAGAGGCCTCGGCAGAGGGTGTTATTAGACTTCTAGCTAGGATAAATTAGTAGAGATAATAGAGGGACGTTTCGAACTTATTTCCTAATAAGTTCCCTTATCTTAGTATAAGCCCCTAAGCCTTTAGAATCCGTATATAACTCTATAAGAAACTTATACTAGGCTATATAGTTAAAGACTAGTTCTCCGAATTTAGAATCTCTAAAGTAGGAACGGTACTAGTAACTAAGATAGTTATACTTGCCTTTATTTTTAAAGAAGATAGTTTTACTACGAGGATACTTATAGATAGGCTTATTAAACTAGTCCTCCTTCTCTTTAGTAAGCTTTCCTACTAGTTTCTCGAGCATTCTATAGTCTAGCGCTATATTTACTCTAGGTACTAGTTTAGCTATCCTCTTAAGAATACTCTTTAGCTTAGTTTAGCGCGCTTTAGCCCTACCTATATTCGTACTTAAGATTAGGCTAAAGCGGACCTTAGTACCTAATCTTTTCCTAACCTACGAAGAATATTGTCGACCGTTCTATACCTATTATTACCTACTATCTCGGTAAAATAAACTAGGTTTCTACGGTCGTTAGCAATCGTACCTTTCTAGAAGCTATTATTATAGTTCCTAGAGGAAAGGCAAGTTCTTCGAGCCTATAGCCTTTCTAGAAGAGTTAGCGTCTTAGAATCGCTAGTAATAAAGAAAGTTATAAAGATAATAACTCCGTATACCTCTACGCGGACGTTACGATATATTCCGATAAAGGTAACCTTACCGGAGATACTACGTATAGTAGCCGTAATATTAGTTAAAATAGAAAGCCTTAAGCTACGAGCCCTCTCGTAACTTATAATTATACTCTCCGCCCCCTTATTAATTAGGATATCGTATACTTATCGAGCCTCCCTAAGAGTCGTATAGATATAGATACTTAGAACAAGTAGGTAGTCCTTATAGAAGTCTAGGAGGATACTATCTAGGTCCGTATATAGCTTAGAAGTAGGAATATATGGCAACGCCTTTATACTAGAGACTAGCTAAACCGAGAGATCTACTACTATTATAATAGTAATCCCTAGTATATCTTAATAAACGACCTTCTCGTCCGCTTCCTTCTAATTAAGAGAAATAGATAAGGGCTATATTTTAGTATTATTCTACTCCTTCGCATCGAACTAGACTTTATTATTACTTAACTCCTTCTAGTTATCGACTAAGGATACCTACTCTTCCTCGGGCTACTTAGAAGAGTTAAAAGAATCTATTAGAAAAGCATTAATCTCTAGCTCTCTATACTAATAAAGGCCTATATCGCTCTTATTATTATCCTTGCTCTCCTCCTTTTTAGATACTTTGCTATCTTCGTCGGAATAGCTAGTAGAATTATACTCCTATATCCTATTATAGATCTAAGCGAAGTTAACTATAGAGGCGGCTATACTATCTAGTCTCCGTTTTAACGTATAATAGCGCTTAAGTATAGCGCTATAGGATAGATCTATAGGCTTCCTTCTATATAGGAACTAACTAAGAGCTTACTACCTAAATAGCTATAATTCTCCGAGCTCTATAACTAGAGGTGCTCTAAGGAGCCTATTAGACTAGAACGCTTCCTATTCGTCTATAGGGATAGCCTTCTTAAGTAGGTTATCTAATCTTTGCGTTTTTAGCTTAGCTCTTTACGCTTTTTTAACTTTGCCTTTAGAAGGGACTATAGAACCGAATTAGGCATTCTATATCTCTATATTCTAGGAATTCGGAACTACTAGAGTCTAGGATCTTCCCTATATCTAAGACGAAGCCGCCTCTTAAGATAAGCTTAGTTTACCCCTACGATAATGCTCTATTATCTCTAGTAGTACCTACTCTCTACGAGAGTTGCTCGTTTCCGTTTTAGTAGCTTGCTTCTACTTCTCTATATTCGCCTTCGTAGTTTTTATTAGAGATATAGTTAGCTAAAAGGAATTCTAAATAGTTTTCTAAGAGGACTGCGTAGCCGTATAGGTAGCGTTATAATCCTCTTTATCCTCTTCTTCCCCTAGAATAAAGAGAGATTCTATAGGCTTATATTCCTTTATATACTCTATAGTCCTAAATCTAGCTATACTAGCGTTAATCGAGATAGGACGTTTACGCCGGTTAGATTCCTATAAGGCTCGTAGAGTATTAAAGCTAATATATTTACTAACGTTAATCGGACCGATAGCTTATTTAAGAGCTAGGAAAACAACCTTTAACCGAGGAGACTTCTTATCTTAGCTATATCGAAGAGGTCTTATTTCTCTACTAGCTCGGCTAGAATATATTCGGCGAGTCTTATCTTTATAGAGGAAGTCTTAATCTAGAAGCTAGTTAAAGTAGGGATAGTCTCTACTACGGTAGCCTTCTAAACTATACTTCTAGTAAGCTATACCTATCTTAATTTCTAAGGTAGTATAGACTATAACTATAGCTTAGATTTCTAGTACTTCCTTATCCTTTTAGCTACTACGTAGAGGTCTATACGTAGGTTTCTAGTTCTTTAAAAGAGCAAGGGCAAGGGTAGCTAACTATTTAGTTAGCTTCTTAACGTTAGGGCTTACTCTAGATATAGCGCTTATCGCTATAGAGACTAGATTTAGGTAAGGGGTAGTATTCCTTATCGCTTTAACTAGCTTTTCTGCTAAAATAGAATAATTATCCTTATATAAGGCTTTATCGGTTTTATTCTTTCGTAACTTAGCTTTTATAGCTAAAATTACTCTCGTAAAGTTATAAAATATATAGAGGTAATTTATATCTAGGTTTGCTTTATTCTAAATCTTTTTCTATATAGGCTTAGATAGAGGCTTTAAAAACATCTAGGTACGGCTAAAGTTATCTAGATCTTCTAGAGGAATTATAGTAGAAGAGATCTTAAAGTTCCGAATATACTTAGAAATCTCCTCTAGCTTATCTAGCTTCTATAGGAATAGCTAAGAAAGGTATAACCGATCTCCGAGTATATACTAACTATTAAACTCGCGATACTCTTTAAGAAGGCTACTTTTAAATAGTCTATAGTTATAGCTTTCGTACCCTTTAAGCTTCTTAACTATAGGACGCTAATATCGATAAACGTAGCTAACTAGCTTCTTAACTTTAGTAGATTTATCGCTCTAGTCGCCTTTATAAGATCGGTATAGGTCTTTAAAACGCTTAATAAACTTAGTAACGTCTAACTCTTCGAAGTATCCTATCTTCTTAGAACTAAGTAAAGGTATAGAAGGTCGGCTCGTAGAAATTAAGGCTTAAAACTACTTAACGCTTAAGCTAATAGTAGTATTAATAGGAAGTTATAGTCCTATAGCTTCTCGTCGATAAGAATAAGTATTACCTATTTCTATCGTTTCGTTAGGACGAGCTAAAAGGTTAGTAGAGCCTAGAGAGCTTCTAACCGGTCGTTTAACTCCTCTATTAGGTCGGATAAACTAGGTAGGTTAGTAACGGAACTCTTAATTACAATCCTCTATACTAATATTATCTAAGATACTACTAGAGTTAATAGCAGTATCCGGGTTATTAGTACTAGCAAAGGAATTATTATTCGGATCGTTCGGCATATTTTCGGCCGAAGGTCGGTAATAATAAACTAAACTAGCTAGTTTAGTTAGTATTAGGTAAAGTTAGTAGTAATAGTAGTACTAGTTTATTATATAACAAAAGGAATATTCTCGCTAAATTAAAAACAAAATAAGAAATAGAAATTCTAGATCTAGATATAGTAAAAGGAAATTCGTAACTTCGTAAATTGCGAGTAAGGGTAGCTAGTAATACCTAGTAGTTACCTATAAACTTTCCTAGGAGTTAGTTTCTTAGTCTATCCGGCTCGTAATACTTCCGACCCGTATTATTTTAAACGTCCGGCCTATTATTAATCCCTCTATGCTATACGTCTATAGCCTTTTAGTAATCTTTAATAGGGAAGTATAGGGGCCGTTCTAAGCCTATACTAAATATAGGAAGAGTTAATTAAACTCTTTCGAAACTAGGAGTAGCTAGTAATACCTAGTAGTTACCCGTAATACTTTCCTAAAGGTCGGTTTCTTAGTCTATCCGGCTTATAATACTCCCGACCTATATTATTTTAAACGTCTAGCCTATCGTTAATCCCTTAGTACTATGTTTTCCTAGAGCCTTTCGGTAACCTTCGATAGGAAAGTATAGGGGCCGTTCTAAGCCTATACTAAATATAGGAAGAGCTAATTAAACTCTCCCGAAACTAGGGGTAGCTAGTAATACCTAGTAGTTACCCGTAATACTTTCCTAGAGGTCGGTTTCTTAGTCTATCTAGCTTATAATACTCCCGACCTATATTATTTTAAACGTCTAGCCTATCGTTAATCTCTTAGTACTATATATTCCTAGAGCCTTTTAGTAACCCTCGATAGGGAAGTATAGGGGCCGTTCTAAGCCTATACTAAATATAGGAAGAGCTAATTAAACTCTCCCGAAACTAGGGGTAGCTAGTAATACCTAGTAGTTACCCGTAATACTTTCCTAGAGGTCGGTTTCTTAGTCTATCTAGCTTATAATACTCCCGACCTATATTATTTTAAACGTCCGGCCTATCGTTAATCCCTTAGTGCTATATATTCCTAGAGCCTTTCGGTAACCCTCGATAGGGAAGTATAGGGGCCGTTCTAAGCCTATACTAAATATAGGAAGAGTTATTAATTCTTTCGAAAATATAGTAACCGAAGTTGCGAAACGTAGCCTTACGGCGAAACCGGGGAGTGCGAGTAGTAACACGATCCTATATCCTTTCCCTAGCTTGCTAAACTCCGTATAGCTCGTAATATCGTATTCCTTAGGCTATCCTAGCTATAACGACCCCTCTATATAGGTATAGTAACCCTAAGCGAATCCTCGGAAAGCTATAGATAAGCTATACCGTTAGCCTTCTATAACTAATCGTCGGCATCTTAAAACGCCGTCGATTCTAAGTCGTAATAGAACTAAGGGTTTATAACTTTTCTTAGAGTTAGAGACTATTCCTACGTAGAAGGTAGCCTTAATACTCTTAAGTCCTTCTAAGTTGTCTAGTTCCGCTTAGGCTTATATATAATAAAGTACGTTCTAGCGGCTTATTATAATTAATCGCTTGCTTCTCGTATTATAGTTCGTGCTATTAGACTATAAGTAACTTCTTCCTTCTTTTCGTATTTTTAGTAGTTCTTGTCTATAGAAGATATTATATAGCCCTACCTTCGGCTCTATTTTAATGCGTAAATCCTATACTACTCTAACTAGCTTATAGCTAACTAGGCGTATATATCTATATCGCTAAGGCCTAATAGCCCTAGAATTAGGTATAAGGTAGTCGCACGTAGCGTAATAACGCGCAGTTCTCGTCTCTTATCTCTAGGTAGCTAGACTTAGAAATCCTCGTAAGTACTATAGTTTAGATCGAGTAACGGCTACGCTCGCAGTTACGCTTCTACGTTTAGCTTACGAACCCTCGTATTAGCTATATCGTCTCTCGTAATAGCTAGTAAGGCGGGTACGCATAGAACGTATAATAATACTAGAACTATAAATAAGAAACGTAGGGTAGATAATTAATTAATATAGAGGAGAGCCTAAGCTTACGCTTTTATAGGCACCCGAGCTGCTAAGAATATACGGTTTCCGCCTATTATTACTAGCTACCCGTACTCGTAATTTACGAAGTTACGAATTTCCTTTTACTATATCTAGATCTAGAGTTTCTATTTCTTATTTTGTTTTTAATTTAGCGAGAAAATTCCTTTTATTATATAATAAACTAGTACTACTATTACTACTAACTTTACCTAATACTAACTAAACTAGCTAGTTTAGTTCGTTATTACCGACCTTTAGCCGAAAATATACTAAGCGATCTAAATAATAATTCCTCTACCGGTACTAATAACCTAGATACTACTATTAACTCTAGTAGTATCTCGGATAATATTAGTATAGAGGATCGCAATTAAGAGTTCCGTTACTAACCTACCTAGTTTATTAAATCTAATAGAGAAGTTAAATAACCGGGTAGGAGCTCTCTAGGCTCTACTAACCTTTTAGCTTATTCTAACGGAACGATAGGAACGGGTAATACTTATTCTCGTCGACGAGGAGCTATAGGACTATAACTCCCTATTAATACTACTATTAGCTTAAGCGTCGAGCAGTTTTAAGCCTTAATTTCTATAAGCCGACCTCCTATACCTTTGCCTAGTTCTAAGAAAATAGAATACTTTAAAGGGTTAGACGTTATTAAGTTCGTTAAGCGTTTTAAAGACCTATACTAATCTTATAGAGGCGACTAAAGCGATAAATCTACTAAAGTTAAGAAGCTAGTTAGCTACGTTTATCGATATTAGCGTTCTATAGTTAAGAAGCTCGAAGAGTACGAAAGCTATAACTATAGACTATTTAAAAGTAACCTTCTTAAAGAGTATTATAAGTTTAATAGTTAGCGTATACTCGGAGATTAGTCGTACCTTTCCTAGCTATCCCTATAGAAGCTAGATAAGCTAAAGGAGATTTCTAAGTATATTCGGAACTTTAAGATTTCTTCTACTATAATTCCTTTAGAAGATCTAGATAACTTTAGCTATACCTAAATATTTTTAAAGCCTCTATCTAAACCTATACGGAAAAAGATTTAGAATAAAGCGAACCTAGATATAAATTGCTCTTATACGTTTCGTAACTTTATAAGAGTAATTTTAGCTATAAAAGTCGAGTTGCGAAAGAATAAAACTAATAAAGCCTTATATAAGGATAATCGTTCTATTTTAGTAGAAAAACTAGTTAAAGTAATAAGAAATACTACCCCTCGCCTAAATCTAGTCTTTGTAGCGATAAGCGCTATATCTAAGGTAAGCTCTAACGTTAAGAAGCTAACTAAATAGTTAGCTGCCTTTACTCTTACTCTTTTAAAGAATTAGGAACCTATATATAGACCCCTACGTAGTAGCTAAAAAGATAAGGAAGTACTAGAGATCTAAGCTATAGTTATAGCCTATACTACCTTAGAAATTAAAATAGGTATAGCTTGCTAGAAGTATAGTTTAGAGGGATACCGTAGTAGAGACTATCCCTACTTTAATTAGCTCTTAGATTAAGACTTTCTCTATAAGGATAAGACTCGCCGAATATATCCTAGCTAAGCTAGCAAAGAAATAAGACCTCTCGAGTATAGCTAGGATAAGAAGTCTCCTCGATTAAAGGTTATTCTTCTAGCTCTTAAATAAGCTATTAGTCCGATTAACGTTAGTAAATATATTAGCTTTAATACTCTATAAGCCTCGTAGGAATCTAACTAGCGTAAACGCCCCGTCTCGATTAACGCTAGTATAGCTAGGTTTAGGACTATAGAGTATATAGAGGAATGCGAGCCTATAGGATCTCTCTTTATTCTAAAGGAAGAAGAGGATAAAGAGGATTATAACGCTACCTATACGGCTACGCGGTCCTCTTAGAAAACTATCTAGAATCCCTTTCGGCCGACTACGTCTCTAATAAAAGCTATAAAGGCGAATATAGAGAAGTAGAAGCAAGCTACTAAAACGGAAATAAGTAACTCTTATAGAGAGTAGGTACTACTAGAGATAGTAGAGCATTATTATAGGGGTAAACTAAGCTTATTTTAAAGAGCGGCTTTGTCTTAGATATAGGGAAGATCCTAGACTCTAGTAGTTCCGAATTCCTAGAATACGGAGATATAGGATGCCTAATTCGGTCCTATAGTCCCTTCTAGAGGCAAAGCAAAAGGGTCGTAGAGAACTAAGCTAAAAACGTAGAGATTAGATAACCTACTTAAGAAGGCTATTCCTATAAATAAATAGGAAGCATTCTAGTCTAATAGGCTCCTTAGAGCACCTCTAGTTATAGAACTCGAAGAACTATAGCTATTTAGGTAGTAAGCTCTTAGTTAGTTTCTATATAGAAGGAAGCCTATAGATCTATCCTATAGCGCTATACTTAAGCGCTATTATACGTTAAAACGGAGACTAAATAGTACGGCTACCTTTATAGTTAACTTTGCTTAGATCTATAATAGGATATAGGAGTATAATTCTACTAGCTATTTAAACGAAGATAGCGAAATATCTAGAAAGAAGGAGAGTAAGAATAATAATAAGGGCGACGTAGGCCTTTATCGATATAAAGAGCTAGAGATTAATGCTTTTCTAATAGATTCTTTCGACTCTTCTAAGTAGCCTAAGGAAGAGTAGGTATCTTTAGTTAATAACTAGGAGGAGTTAAGTAATAAAGAAGTCTAGTTCGATACGAAGGAGTAGAATAATACCGAAATATAGCTCTTATCTATTTCTCTTAATTAAGAGGAAGCGAACGAGGAGGTCGTTTATTAAGATATGCTTAGAATTACTATTATAATAGCAGTAGATCTCTCGGTTCGGCTAGTCTCTAGTATAGAGGCGTTGCCGTATATTCCTACTTCTAAGCTATATACGGACCTAGATAGTATCCTCCTAGACTTCTATAAGGACTACCTACTTATTCTAAGTATCTATATCTATACGACTCTCGGGGAGGCTCGATAGGTATACGATATCCTAATTAATAAGAGAGCGGAGAGCATAATTATAAGCTACGAGAGAGCTCGTAGCTTAAGGCTTCCTATTTTAACTAATATTACGGCTACTATATATAGTATCTTCGGTAATGTTACCTTTATTAGAATATGTCGTAACGTCCGCGTAAAGGTATATAGAGTTATCGTCTTTATAACTTTCTTTATTACTAGCAATCCTAAGACGCTAACTCTTCTAGAAAGGCTATAGGCCTAAAGAACTTGCCTTTCCTTTAGGAACTATAATAATAGCTCCTAGGAAGGTATAATTACTAACGATTATAGAAACCTAGTTTATTTTACCGGTATAGTAGGTAATAACGGGTATAGAACAGTCGATAATATTCTTTATAGGTTAGGAAAAGATTAGGTACTAAGGTCTACTTTAGCCTAATCTTAAGCATAGATATAAGTAGAGCTAAAGCGCGCTAAACTAAGCTAATAAGTATTCTTAAGAGAATAGCTAAACTAGTACTTAGAGCAAATACGGCGCTAGATTATAAGATGCTCGAGAAACTAGTAGAAAAGCTTACTAAAAAGAAGGAGGACCGGTTTAATAAGCTTATCTATAAGCATCCTCGTAGCAAAACTATCTTCTTTAAGAATAAAGGCGAGCATAACTATCTTAGCTACTAGCATCGTTTCTACTTTAGAGATCCTAAATTCGAAGGACTAGTCTTTAACTATATAGCCTAGTATAAGTTTCTTATAGAGTTATATATAGATTCCGAAGGCTTAGAAGCTTATAACGAGATAAGAGAATTTATTAGGAAATAAGTTCGGAACGTCCCTCTATTATCCCTATTAATTCGTCTTAGCTAGAAGTCCGATAATACCCTTTATTAGGGCCTCTAGTATAAGTTTATATAGAACCTAGACCTCTAGAAAAGGCTTTTATCTACTATACTATATAAATTAGTATACTCTAAGGCTAAAGACTACTCTTATAGTATAGGGTTCTCTTATAATAAAGCTCCTATAAAGCGTTAAAGTAAATAGAGGCGGAATAAGCTTAGGAAGCGCTTTATAGAGCTAAGAGAGTATCTATTTAGGTAGCTAGATCTTACTAGTAGGAGTTCTAGGCTACTTCTAAGAGCCTCTAGAGCTAGTTCTAGAACTACTAGGATAGCTTCGGACGCTAGTAGGGGTATTCTTAGAAGCTCTAGGACACCTACGAGTACTAGTAGGAGGAGCTCTAGGATAGCTATAAGACGGAGTAGGAAGCTAAGTAGGTAGCTTCGGGCAATAACGGAGAGCTAGCTAAAAACGATTAGGGATACTAATATTATAGAAAGGGCGCTAAGTAAAGTCTTAACTAATCTACGTACGGACTAGCGAGTCTTACCGAGTAAACTAGCTAGTTTAGTTCGATTATTACGTAACGCCTAGTAGAACTTACTAAGTAAACTAGCTAGTTTAGTTCGATTATTATAGAACGTATATAATAACCTTATATTCTTACTTTTCCTAGAGCTAGTCGAGTATCGTTTAGGAAGCCTAGAGCTCTATTCTTAGAAGGATCCTCCTAGTAACCTACTCTTTCCTAACTACTTTAGGAACCTCTTTTCTCTATAGAACTTAAAACTTAAGGTTCTCCTCCTAGATAAGTATTCTTATAACTCTAAAGATAGATATAAATCTAAGGGCGACTATAAACGAGCTATAGTTGCTAACGTTATTTATAAGGAAATCTACTAGAATTATAGAGTTCGCCGTAGTAAACTACTACTAAACGTACTCTTAGACCCGAATACGTAAGCTAAATTCTCTCTAGAAGTTAGGGCGTTTACGATATATAAGCGTATTATAGATAAGGTTAGATTCGTTAACGTAGATATGTCTATAATAGATAGATCGAATCCTAGTAGGGATCTATATTAGAGAAAGAAAGCACTTGCTACGGAGGAAGCTATACTACCTAGAACGGGCCCCTTTAATAGGAAATACTTAATTAAAAAGTTTTCTAATATCCTAAAAGGTTTAAGGCTTACGCTAGGACGGCTCGCTTAAGTTAAGCCTACTATTTTACTAATAGATCGGGAGCTATATCTTCTAACTAAGATGCTATATAATCGTAAAGCTATACTAGCTTAGGATTTTAAGTATCTCGGCTATATTAAGCCTACTATTACTTCTTCTTAGGTTATTTAAACGATCCCGTATAAGCTATAGTAGCATCCTAGTTTCCGACTCTAGAGCTCTCTCGAGGAAGAAGTTATAAAAATGCTCCGTAAACGTATAGACGTAGGCGCTCTTAAACTATACTATAGTGCCTATTAGAATTCGTACTTCCTTATAAAGAAGAAGACTAACCTAGGAGAGCTAAAGAAGTATCGCCTAATTAATACTATATAGAAGTTTAATACTATAACTATTTATAATACTAACCTTCCTTCTAATACGGATAGTTTTTCTAAAGCTTTTATAGGCTATATAATCTCGTTCTTAGTTAATATCTTCTCTAGCTACGATTAGATTCTACTAAACGTAAGAAGTCGGGACCTTATAGGTTTTAATACTTCTCTTAGCCTACTATACTAAATAATACTACTATAGGGAGCTATAAACTCTATTGCTTAATTTATCCGAATTATTATGCTTATCCTTACTACTTAGATACCTTACGCTACTAAACCTTTCCTTAACGATATAGCTATTTACGGACCGAAAACGAAGTATAGTAATAAGGAGGTTAAACCTAGACTCCGCTAATTTATAGTAGAATATATTAAGAACTTAGACGAGGTGCTTACTAACCTTAAGAGAGTAGAACTAATAGTTTATAGGGAAAAGCTATAGTTATGCTATAAATAGATTAAGATAGTAGGCTACGTTACTAATAAATATAGCAGATACTTAGATACGGAACGGGTAGTTAAGCTCGTTAAATAGCTAACTCCTATAGACTAGAGAAAAGTCCGTATTCTTATAGGAATGTTCGTATACTATAAGATCTAGCTTAAGGACTTCGCCTAGTTACTAAGGCTACTCTTCTCTCTCCTAAAGAAGGACGTTAAGTTTATATAGACAGAAGAATACTAGCAATCTAAGAATACGATTACGGAACTTCTTATCTCTACTCTAGCGCTAGTAGCACTAGACTATAAACTAGAGAGAGGACTAATTATAGTAGGCGTTAATTCTAGCCTTTACTCGTAGGGGTACTATATATCTTAATATAACCGGAAAGATAGTAGGATCCGATACCCTTTATAATTTAAGTTAGGACTATTCTCTGCTACTAAGCAACGCTACGACGCTAGGAAGCGCAAGTATCTTAGTATTCTTAAAGTACTAAAGAAGTATCGTCTATAGTTATTTAGTATCTTCTTCTAGCTAGAGATAGACGCTAATACGCTAGTTTATTAACTTAATAAGGCTGCTACGGACCTCCTAAACGCAGCTATTATAAGGTAGCTAGTATAGATTAGGCTATTTAACTTTAATATAGTATATATACCTAGGAAGAAGCATACGGCTGCTAATAGACTATTCCGCAAGCCTCCGATAGAACGGGATACCTAAGAACTAGTAGAGGAGGGCGATATCGATAAGATAATCGATAACTAGTTTTTTGCCTACTTTACCTACGACCTCGTCGCCTAAGTATTCCCTACTCGAGCGGAATTAGAAGAGGAAGTGCTAAACGGTACCTACTCTTAGGACTCGAGAAATATCGCATTCTTTCTTACTTACCTACGTTATCTACTAGGCCTATCTCTAATAGAATATAGGTCTCTACGCAAACGTATACTTAAGTTCTATATAAGTAAGGAGGGTTAGCTTATAAGATAGGATCGTACTAGTAGTATTCCTTAGAGAGTTATTAATAATAATAACTATCGTAATAGGATTATTACTACCTACTACGACTACTATAGATACCCGGGCCCGGAACGGACATATAAGATAGTTACTAAGCGATAGTAGTAGGACGGCGTTTATACCGTAGTAGTTCGTTTCTATAAGAGTTGCTAGTAATATATACTTAGAAACGGTTACTAGCGTCCTAGCCTACTCTACGCTTCCGAGAAGTAATATCTTAGGGAGCGATAGTACCTAGACGTAGTATTTATTAGCACTAGACTTTACCTCGTTATTACGAGAGAGACTATTTCTCGATAGCTAGAGGCCCGTTTAATACGAATAACGGATAATCGCAAGGTTAACGCTAGATACGTTACGAAGTTTATTTACGAGGACCTAATCTGCCGCTAGGAAGCTATAGCTAAGATCTATATAGACGAGGGCGGAGAGAACGTTTAAGAAGCGCTACTTACGAGCTACGGAATTAAGTAGGTCGCGATCTTCCTCTACTATCCGTAGGCTAATAGAATTGTTAAACGAGGACACCGTCTAATTCTAGCGGCTCTCTCTAAGCTAATAGGCGGTAGAGTAAGCGCTATTACTAAGTATATTCCCTCGGTCCTTTAGGCGAAACGTACTACTATAAATTAAATAATAGGACTAACTCTAGCGGAGATAATAATAGGTAGGGACGCTATATTACTAGTAGAGCTTAAGTTCCGTACTTACTAGGTAGCTAAGTAAGGGACAGTCCGTAACCGTCCTTTCTTATTAGTAATACGAGCTATAGCTATAGAGCAGATATATACGACGCTTAAGGAAGCTCGTGCCTAATAGAATTAGCTACGGAAGTATAATATTAAGTACTTTAATAACTATAAGAATACTAATTAGTAGGAGCTTCGTTCTAGATAGATAGTAGTCGTTTACTAATTAGAACTAAAAACGAGCTTCTCGAATAAGCTATAGTACCGATAGCGCGGTCCGTTTCTAGTATATACTATTATTCGTAAGGGAAAGGCGTATAAGATTAAGGAGCTTAGTAGGGAGGTCCTTTACTATACGTTCTCTAGGTTTAACCTAAAGCTAGTACCGTACTAGAGGGATCCGGAGGCTATAGTTCCTTAGAAGAATAACTTTAATCTAGAATAGCTAGGTCCTTTACCTCCTAAGCTACGGCCGCGTAGCTATCTACACCCTTAAATCTAGACTAGTAAGCTATTAGGAATAACTTAAAAAGAGAGAGAGGAGTATATCCGCTAGCTAGACATTCTAATACTAGAGGAATCGTAGTAGGCCTCTAAATTTCGAAAAATTACTTCTATTACGTCCGTATTAGCACTTATATAGCTAGTGCTATAAGAAAGGGAGAATTAGTAGCGGAAGTAGAATAGACCTTAGGAAGCTAGATAAAAGGGCTATTACTATAAATAAGAGGATCTACTATTAGGAGAATACTAGTTTCTAACTAGCCTAGGCTCCTAGGAGCAATAAGGGATAAGATTAGGCAACTCTTACTTAATTTTAGCTAATAGCTACCTAAAAGTAATCGTAAGCACGTATATACTTCCTTATTTCTAGCAGTAAAAATAAAGCGAACTAGCTAGTTTACTTCGAATAGCGCTAAGGACTCTCTAATATATAGCTACGAATACCCTTATATCTAGGTAGCAGGTTTAAGTATAAAACTCCTCTCCTTTTCGGCTCTTCTAGTCTCTTCTTAGTCTTATTAACCTTAATATTTACCTTAAGCATAACGACCCTTAAAGGTTGCTATAGTAACTACTCTAGTTCCGCTAAGTATAGGCGGTAGTAGTAACGATAGTTATATAGAGTTTTTAAGTAAACAAACCGCGAAAACTCTATATAATAACCTCTTCTATACGTATACTAACTATTCTTACCGCTACTAGTATAAACTTATCTATTTAAAAGACCCGTACGTTCTCTGCTTTACGTACTCTTAAGAACTCGCTTATAGAAACGCCTACCTCTAACTAGCTCTCTCCGCTCGTATATAGTATACTCCCTTCTATATAGTCTATTTTCCTCTCCCTTTACCTTACTAGTATAATAGCCGACCGGAATATCGCTATAACTAACGCGCCTCGCTATAACTAACGCGACCTCTAAGCCTAAGGCGGTAGTCCGCTACTCTAACTCCGACGCGCTCGCCTATACCGCTAACTCTAAGCTAGCTAATTTCCGCAACTTTACGCTTAATATTTCTAAACTAAGCGGCTAGCGCACTCGAGTATAGATGCTAGAAGCTATTACTAACGCGGAAATAGAAGAAGAAAAGCAGACTATTCTACGCTCCGTCTATAGCGCTATTTAAGAAGACGATAACTGCTATACTTTTATTATCTTCTAGTTTATTTAAGAACTTAGCTAGCGTACCTCCTCTCGTACTTAAGAAGGAGTACTAGAAGGACTAAAGGGCGTAATAGACATCTATAAGAGAGGCAAGCAGTTTGCTAAAAAGCGTAAAGGTCTTCTCGATATACTATAGAACTCTTTTAGCTTAGGAAGAGAGTTCCTCTCCTTTAACTTTCTTAACTCTACGTTTAAGATCTATAAGAAGGCTAGCTAGTATCTTCGCTACTTTATACTATTTAAGAACGTCCCTACTAAGAATCTTAGACTACTAGGCCTAATCTAGTCTAAATAGATACTATACTAGGCTCTCTATAATAGAAAGAAGGATAATCTATTCCGGCCTATATCTAGCTATATCTCGGGTAAATTCTAGAAGGCTAGCTTCGTTAAGAGCGTAGAGGCTATATTCTAGTTAGACCTATTTAGCCGTAAGAACCTTAAGATTATCGATAAGAACGGCTTCGCTATTATAGACGCCTACTTTATTATCCCTAAGAATAAGCTCTCTAGAGTATCCGACGCTAATAATAAAGCTAGAGGCTCGGCCGTAAGTAGGCTACTTAGTAAGCTATTCGAGTCTAGCTATAACTTCCTTAGCTACCTTAATTTAGCCTCTAATAAGTTTAAGAGCTTCTATAAGGTAGCCGAGCGATAGGTCTATAAGAAGATAAACCTCGCTAATAAAGACTAACTACGCCCTAATGCGTTCGCGCATCTATACTATAAGATTAGAGACCTCTACTACGAGGACCGCGAGCTTAAAGCGCTAAGCTAGTAGTAGGAAGAAGCTAGCTAGAGCTAGGCTATAGTAACCCGCTCCTAATCCGTAGCTCTAGAGCTAGAAATAGTTATTTTAGTTCGCCTACGCGAACTAGCTAGTAGAGTTAAAGAACAAGTAATACGTTACGAGACGTATAGCTATAATAAGGACCTATTAGACAATCTAATTAACGAGGCGATCGAGAAGCCTTATTTAGATCTCGGAGAAGTCTGCGTTTATATTACTATTTCCTATACTAACTACCTCGAAGAGCGCTATAAGGATAGCATATATAAAAAGCTAGATATAATCCCCCTTAATAAGTACGAGTCCCTAGATATTAGTCCTCCCTTCTACCGCACCTATATAGTAGAAATAGCTAAGGTAGTTAGCCTTATAGTAGAAGAATCGATAATAACGGCGTCTAATTACCTCTACGACTTATAGAATATCTCCTATAAACTATACCTACTAGCGAAGGGATCGATCGACGACGTACCTAATAACTTAAAAAAAGACCTATAGATATAGAAGATAGACGCGATAGACCGATAGGCTAGTAAGAGCTAGCTATATAATATAGAGAAGGCTATAGCAAAGATAATAGCTAATAAGAAGGCTTAGGAGAAGGCTAAGCGTAAAGCTAATACTAATAATAAAGAAGATAGTAGCTCTAAGAAGAAGACTTGCCTATAGCTAGAGATCGAAGGTGCTAAGAGTTCTACGTCTATACCTCTAGCTTATACCCTAAAGAAGTCTAAGAAAAGTAAGAAGTCTAAGAAAGCTAAGAGAAAGTAGCGAGCAAGCTTAAATAAAACGAACTAGCTAGTTTAGTTCGACGACGATTATAGTAACGTAGAAGCCGCTCGAGAGCCTACTCTAGAGTCTAATAATAATAAGCTTAGGCCTATACGAATTAAGCTAGACTTTACTAATACCTGCCTATCTTACTTAGAATTTAAGACTATTCGAGATATAGAGAAGGCTTATAACGGAAAGCTCCTTAAAGATAGCTTTAATATATTTAGCGGCCTTCTTAATTAGTAGGTAAAGGACCCGGATATAGTTTCTTAGATATATTAAGAATTCGACCTATACCGCTACTACCTCTACTACTGCCGTAATATATATAAATAGATGCTAAATATATTCTTCTTTCTTACCTAGTAGCTAATATAATAAGACCCGACTATCTAGTTACTTAATATACTAGCCTAGGATTCTCTATGCGATAAGGCTATATATAGATTTATCGCGTACCCGATAATAGCTTAGTACTAGTAGAGAGAGCCTACTAGCCGGATCGACCTAACGATCCTAATTATTAAGGAGAACTAGGCTACTAGCGAAAAGTTTATTAAAGGCCCCCTAGTAGTATAGAAAGATAGACGAGAGACCGCCTATATAATTACTATAGTTTCTCTTAATAGTGCCTACTCTAGCTATAGACTAGTTATATAGGTACCTAACTGCAAGCTATAGGCCGACCTTAATAGCGACGATAATAAGGAAGAAGATAAGGCTAAATATACTAAGTTTAATATCGTCGGTAGTACCGGCTACCTAGGACTAATCTATAATATAGTTAATAAGCTTAATAACGACGAGAACGAGGACTTAGATACTAAGTAGACGCTAGTCTACGTCTCTAACTAAGGAAAGGAAGGCCTATAGGACGCTAGCCTACGCCTATAAAACGTCTTAACTATACCTAGCGACTTAGTACTAATATATTAGACAATTACCTACGAAGAGAACCCTAGCGTCTCCTCGCGACGTATAGTCTACCTAACGCTTATTAAGTACCGTAATTAAGAGCTAGTTAGAAAGAATACCTTAAGCTTTCTAGAGGTCCTCGTTAGTAATATTACGATGCTACTAATATCTAAGACGTTTACGGGCGCCGATTTCCCTAATAAGCTATAGGAGCGTAGACTTCCCTAGGAGTAATAGCTTAATAGCCTTAGGCTAGTTTTAGACGCGTTAATAGGACGCCGTAGCTAGGAAGAGCTAGAGGTAAGCTAAGAGGCTCTTATACTTCTATATATAGACCGGGCTACCTACGAGAAGTAGTATAAATAAGTCTAGGTTCTATAGGCAAAGAAGAGATTCGCGCAGCTATATAAGTGCTTAGTTAAGGCTAAAAAGGCTATAGCGAAAGAGCAGAGCTTCTTTCTATATATTAAGAAGGCCCTTAAGAGCTAGTTAAAGTACTTCCTATTCGATAGCGCTAACTACCTAGACGATAAGGAAGACAAGTTTAAGAAGATTAGTATAGCTATATATATATAGTAAATAGAACTAGCTAGTTCGGTTCGGCAAAAAGGGAAATAGTAATATTATAAACGTCTAATACGTTAAAAAGAATAGATACTACTTAGTTTATTGTTTTATAGAAGTTAGTTCTACTAAACTATCTTTTTAGAATAAAAATGTCGTTCGTTAGAGTATCTATTCGGATATAAAGAAAGGGAGGATTAATAAGCGGAAACTATATATCCTTAGTAGCTCGGGTGCCTATAAAAGCGCGAGCTTAGGCTCTCCTCTATATTAATTAATTATCTACCCTACGTTTCTTATTTATAGTTCTAGTATTATTATTATACGTTCTATGCGTACCCGCCCTACTAGCTATTACGAGAAACGATATAGCTAATACGAGGGTTCGTAAGCTAAACGTAGAAGCGTAACTGCGAGCGTAGCCGTTACTCGATCTAAACTATAGTACTTACGAGGATTCCTAAGCCTAGCTACCTAGAGACGAGAGACGAGAACTGCGCGTTATTACGCTACGTACGACTGCTATACGCCTAATTCTAGGGCTATTAGGCCTAAGCTATATAGATATGCACGCCTAGTTAGCTATAAGCTAGTTAGAGTAGTATAGGATTTACGCATTAATACTACTACTAGCTTAAGCGTCGAGTAGTTTTAAGCTTTAATTTCTACGAGCCGACCTCCTATACCTTTACCTAGTTCTAAGGAGATAGGATACTTTAAAGAGTTAGACGTTACTAAGTTTATTAAGCGTTTTAAAGACCTATACCGATCTTATAGAGGTAACTAGGGCGATAAATCTACTAAAGTCGAGAAGCTAGTTAGCTATATTTATTAATATTAGCGTCCTATAGTTAAGAAGCTCGAAGGGTACGAAAGTTATAACTATAGACTATTTAAAAGCAACCTTCTTAAAGAGTATCGCGAGTTTAATAGTTAGTATATACTCGAAGATCGGTCGTACCTTTCCTAGCTATCCCTATAAAAGCTAGATAAGCTAGAGGAAATTTCTAAGTATATTCGGAACTTTAAGATCTCTTCTATTATAATTCCTCTAGAAGATCTAGATAACTTTAGCCGTACCTAGATGTTTTTAAAGCCTCTATCTAAGCCTATATAGAAAAAGATTTAGAATAAAGCAAACCTAAATATAGATCGTCTCTATACGTTTCGTAACTTTATAAAAGTAATTTTAGCTATAAAAGCTAAGTTATAAAAGGATAAAACCGATAAAGCCTTATATAAGGATAATCGTTCTATTCTAGTAGAAAAGCTAGTTAAAGCGATAAGGAATACTACCCCTTGCTTAAATCTAGTCTCTATAGCGATAAGCGCTATATCTAGGGTAAGCCCTAACGTTAAGAAGCTAACTAAATAGTTAGCTACCCTTACCCTTACTCTTTTAAAGAACTAGGAACCTATATATAGACCTCTACGTAGTAGCTAAAAAGATAAGGAAGTACTAGAGATCTAAGCTATAGTTATAGCCTATACTACCTTAGAAATTAAAATAGGTATAGCTTGCTAGAAGTATAGTTTAGAGGGATACCGTAGCGGAGACTATCCCTACTTTAATTAGCTCCTAGATTAAGACTTTCTCTATAAAGACAAGACTTGCTAAATATATTCTAGCTAAGCTAGCGGAGAAATAAGACCTCTTAGGTATAGCTAGGATAAGAAGTCTCCTTAATTAAAGGTTATTCTCCTAGCTCTTAAATAAGCTATCGGTCCGATTAACGTTAGCAAATATATTAGCTTTAATACTCTACGAGCCTCGTAGGAATCTAACTAGTATAAACGTCCCGTCTCGATTAACGCTAGTATAGCTAGGTTTAGAACTATAGAGTATATAGAGGAATACGAGCCTATAGGATCTCTCTTTATTCTAGGAGAAGAAGAGGATAAAAAGGATTATAACGCTACCTATATAGCTATACATTCCTTTTAGAAAGCCGTCTAGAATTTCTCCTACCTAACTATATCTCTAATAAAAGCTATAAAGGCGAATATAGAGAAGTAGAAGTAAGCTACTAAAACGGGAACGAGTAACTCTCGCAAAGAGCAGGCGCTACTAGAGATAATAGAGTATTATTATAGAAGTAAACTAAGCTCGTTCTAAGAAGTAGCTTCGTCTTAGGTATAGGGAAGATTCTAGACTCTAGTAGTTCCGAATTCCTAGAATACGAAGATATAGGATGCCTAATTTAGTCCTATAGTCCCTTCTAGAGGCAAAGCGAAAGAGGCGTAGAGAACTAAGCTAAAAATATAGAGATTAGATAACCTACTTAAGAAGGCTATTCCTATAGACAAATAAGAAGCGTTCTAGTCTAATAGGCTCCTTAGAGCACCTTTAGTTATAGAACTCGGAGAACTATAGCTATTTAGGTAATAAGCTCTTAGTCGGTTTCTTTATAGAAGGAAGCCTATAGATCTATTCTATAGCGCTATGCTTAAGCGCTATTATACGTTAAAGTAGAGACTAGATAGTATAGCTACCTTTATAGTTAACTTCGCTTAGATCTATAATAGGATATAGGAGTATAATTCCGTTAACTATTCTAACGAAGATAGTAAAGTATCTAGAAAGGAGGAGAGCGAGGATAATAATAAGAGCAACGTAGGCCTTTATTAGTATAGAGAGCTAGAGATTAATATTTTCCTAATAGATTCTTTCGACTCTTTTAAGTAGCCCGAGAAAGAGTAGGTATCCTTAGATAATAGCTAGGAGGAGCTAAGTAATAATAAAGTCTAGTTCGACGCGGAGGAGTAGAATAATACTAAAATATAGCCCTTATCTATTTCTCTTAATCCTAATTAGAAGGAAGCGGACGAGGAGATCGTTAGTAAAGATATACTAGGGATTACTATTATAATAGTAGTAGATCTCTTAGTTTAGCTAACCTCTAGTATTAAGGCGTTGCTATATATTCCTACTTCTAAGCTATATACGGACCTAGATAGTATCCTTCTAGACTTCTATAAGGACTACTTACTTATTCTAAGTATCTATATTTACGCGACTCTTAGAGAGGCTTAATAAGTATACGATATCCTAATTAATAAGAGAGCGGAGAGTATAATTATAAGCTATAAGAGGGCTTATAGCTTAAGGCTTCCTATTTTAACTAATATTACGGCTACTATACGTAGTATCTCTAGTAAGGTTACCTTTATTAGGATATACTATAACGTCTACGTAGAGGTATACGGAGTTGTCGTCTTTATAACCTTCTTTATTACTAGCGATCCTAAAACGCTAACTCTTCTAAAAAGGCCGTAGGCCCGAAGAACTCGCCTTTCCTTTAGGAACTATAATAATAGCTTCTAGAAAGGTACGATTACTAACGACCGTAGAAACCTAGTTTATTTTACTAGCATAGTAGGTAGTAACGAGTATAGAATAGTCGATAATATTCTTTATAGGTCGAGAAAAGATTAGGTACTAAGGTCTGCTTTAGCCCGATCTTAAGCATAGATATAGATAGAGCTAAAGCGCGCTAAACTAAGCTAAAGAGTATTCTTAAGAGGGTAGCTAAACTAGTACCTAGAGCGAATATAGCGCTAGATTATAGAATACTCGAGAAACTAGTAGGAAAGCTTACTAAAGAGAAGGAGGACTAGTTTAATAAGCCTATCTATAAGCATCCTCGTAGCAAAACTATCTTCTTTAAGAATAAAGGCGAGTATAACTACCTTAGTTACTAGTACCGTTCCTACTTTAGAAATCCTAAATTCGAAGGACTAGTCTTTAACTATATAGCCTAGTATAAGTTTCTCGTAGAGTTATATACGGATCCTAAAGGTTTAGAGGCTTACTACGAGATAAGAGAATTTATTAGGAAATAAGCTCGAAACGTCCCTTCGTTATCCCTACTAATTCGTCCTAGCTAGAAGTCTAATAATACCCTTTATTAGGGCCTTTAGTATAAGTTTACGTAGAACCTAGACTTCTAGGAAAGGCTTTTATCTACTATACTATATAAATTAGTATACTCTAAGACTAAAGACTACTCTTATAGTATAGGGTTCTCTTATAATAAAGCTCCTATAAAGCGTCGAAGCGAATAGAGATAGAATAAGCTTAGAAAGCGCCTTATAGAGCTAAGGGAGTATCTATTTAGGTAGCTAGATCTTACTAGTAGAGGCTCTAGGCTACTTCTAGGAGCCTCTAGAGCTAGTTCTAGAACTACTAGAATAGCTTCGGACGCTAGTAGGGGTAGTCTTAAAAGCTTTAGAACACCTACGAGTACTAGTAAAAGAAGCTTCGAGATAGCTATAGGACAAGGTAGGAAGCTAAGTAGGCAGGTTCGGGCGCTAATAGAGAGCTAGCTAGGAATAATTAGGGATACTAATATTATAGAAAGGGCGCTAAGTAAAGTCTTAACTAATCTATATATAGACTAGCGGAACTTGCCGAGTAAACTAGCTAGTTTAGTTTAATTATTACGTAACGTATATAATAATCTTATATTCTTACTTTTCCTAGAACTAGTTAAGTAGCGTTTAGGAAGTATAGGGCTCTATTCCTAGGAGGATCCTCCTAGTAACCTACTCTTTTCTAACTACTTTAGAAACTTCTTTTCCCTATAGGACTTAGAACCTAAGGTTCTCCTCTTAGATAAGTATTCTTATAACTCTAAAGATAGATATAAATCTAAGGGCGACTACGAACGAGCTATAGTTACTAATATTATTTACGAGGAGATCTACTAGAATTATAGAGTTCGCCGTAGTAAACTACTACTAAGCTTACTCCTAGACCTAGATATATAAGCTAAATTCTCTCTAGAAATTAGAGCGTTTACGATATATAAGCGTATCGTAGATAAGGTTAGATCCGTTAACGCGGACGTATCTATAACGGATAGATCGAATCCTAGTAGGGATCTATATTAGAGAAAGAAAGTACTTACTATAGAGGAAGCTATACTACCTAGAGTAGGCCCCTTTAACGGGAAATACTTAATTAGAAGTTTTCTAGTATTCCGAAAGGTTTAAGGCTTATACTAGAATAGCTCGCTTAAATTAAGCCTACTATTTCGCTATTAGATTAGGAGCTATATCTTCTAACTAAGATACTATATAATTAGGAAGCTATACTTACTTAGGATTTTAAGTATCTCGGCTATATTAAGCTAGCTATTACTCCTTCTTAGGTTATTTATACGATCCTATATAAGCTATAGTAGTATCCTAGTTTCCGACTCTAAAGCTCTCTTAAGAGGGAAGTTATAAAAATGCTCTATAAGCGTATAGACGTAGGCGCTCTTAAACCGTACTATAGTACCTACTAGAATTCTTACTTTCTTATAAAGAAAAAGACTAACCTAGAAGAACTAAAGAAGTATCGCCTAATTAATACTATATAGAAGTTTAATACTATAACTATTCGCGATACTAACCTTCCTCCTAATACGAATAGGTTTTCTAAAGCTTTTATAGGTTATATAATCTCGTCCTTAGTTAATATCTTCTCTAGCTACGATTAGATTCTACTAGATATAAGAAGTTAAGATCTTATAGGTTTCGATACTTCTCTTAGCCTACTACGCTAGACGATACTACTATAGGGAGCTATAAACTCTATCGCTTAATTTGTCCGAATTATTATACTTATCCTTACTACTTAAATACCTTATGCTACTAAACCTTTCCTTAACGATATAGCTATTCGTAGACTAAAAACAAAGTATAGTAACGAGGAGGTTAAGCCTAGGCTCTGCCGATTTATAGTAGAACATATTAAGAACTTAAATAAGATGCTTACTAACCTTAAGAGGGCAGGATTAATAGTTTATAGGGAAAAGCTATAGCTATGCTATAAACGAATTAAGATAGTAGGTTACGTTACTAATAAATATAGTAGACACCTAGATGCGGAACGAGTAGCTAAGCTCGTTAAATAGCTAACTCCTATAAACTAGAAAGGAGTCCGTATTCTTATAAGAATATTCGTATACTATAAGATCTAGCTTAAGGACTTCGCCTAGTTACTAAGGCTACTCTTCTCTCTCCTAAAAAAGGACGTTAAGTTCGTATAGACAAAAGAATATTAGTAATCTAAGGATGCGATTACGGAACTCCTTATCTCTACGCTAGCGCTAATAGTACTAGACTATAAACTAGAAGGAGGACTAATTATAGTAGGTATAGATTCTAGCCTTTACTCGTAGGGATGCTATATATCTTAATATAACTAGAAAGATAGTAGGATCCGATACCCTTCTCGATTTAAGTTAGGATTATTCTCCGCTTCTAAGTAATACTACGACGCTAGGAAGCGCGAGTGTCTTAGTATTCTTAAAGCACTAAAGAAGTATCGTCTATAGTTATTTAGTATTTTCTTCTAGCTAGAGGTAGACGCTAACACGCTAGTATATTAACTTAATAAGGCTGCTACGGACCTTCTAAACGCAGCCGTTATAAGATAGCTAGTATAGATTAGGTTATTCGACTTTAATATAGTATATATACCTAGGAGGGAGTATACGGCTACCGATAGACTATCTCGCAAGCCTCTAATAGAGCGGGACACCTAGAAACTAGTAGAGAAGAGCGATATCGATAAGATAATCGATAACTAGTTTTTTACCTACTCTACCTACGACCTTATTACCTAAGTATTCCCTACTCGAGCAGAATTAGAGGAGGAAGTACTAAATAGTACCTACTCTTAGGACTCGAGGAACATCGTATTCTTCCTTACTTACCTATATTATCTACTAGGCCTATCCCTAATAGAATATAGGTCTCTACGAAAATATACGCTTAAGTTCTATATAAGTAAGGAGAGTTAGCTTATAAGATAGGATCGTGTTAGTAGTATCTCTTAGAGAGTTATCGATAGTAATAACTATCGCGAAAGGATTATTACTACCTACTACGACTTCTATAGGCACCTAGAACTAGAACGGGCGTATAAGATAGTTACTAAGCGATAGTAGTAGGATAGCGTTTATACCGTAGTAGTTCGTTTCTATAAGGGTTGCTAGCAATATATACTCCGAAATAGTTACTAGCGTTCTAGCCTACTCTACGCTTCTAAGAAATATTATCTTAGGGAGCGATAGTACCTAGACGTAGTGTTTATTAGTACCGGGCTCTATTTTATTATTATAAGAGAGGCTATTTCTCGTTAGCTAGAGGCCTAGTTAATATAGATAATAGAAAATCGTAAGGTTAATACTAGACACGTTATAAAGTTTATCTACGAGGACTTAATCTGCCGCTAGGAGGCTATAGCTAAGATCTATATAGACGGGGGCGGAGAGAACGTTTAAGAAGCGCTACTTACGAGCTACGGGATTAAGCAGGTTGCGATCTTCCCCTACTATCTATAGGCTAATAGAATTATTAAATAGAGATACTATCTAATTCTAGCGGCTCTTTCTAAACTAATAGGTAGAGAAGTAACTACTATAGCTAAATATATTCTATTAGTGCTTTAGGTAGAACGTACTACGACAAACTAGATAATAGGGCTAACTCTAGTAGAGATAATAATAGGTAGGGATGCGGTGCTACTAGTAGAGCTTAAATTCTATACTTACTAAGTAGCTAAATAGGGGATAGTCTATAACCGTCCTTTCTTATTAGCGATGCGAGCTATAGCTATAGAATAGATATATACGACGCTTAAGGAAGCTTATACCTAATAGAATTAGCTACGGAAGTATAATATTAAATACTTTAATAACTATAAGAATGCTAATTAGTAGAAGCTTCGTCCTAGATAGATAGTAGTCGTTTACTAATCGGAACTAAAAACGAGCTTCTTAAATAAGCTATAGTACCGATAGCGCGGTCCGTTTCTAGTATATACTATTATTCGCGAAGAGAAGGCGTATAAGATTAAGGAGCTTAGTAGGGAGGTCCTTTACTATACGTTTCCTAGGTTTAACCTAAAGCTAGTGCTATACTAGAGGGATCTAGAGGCTATAGTTCCTTAGAAGGATAACTTTAATCCGGGATAGCTAGGTCCTCTACCTTCTAAGCTATAGCCGCGTAGCTATTTGCACCCGTAGGGCTAGATTAGTAAGCTATTAGGAATAACTTAAGAGGAAAGAGAGGAGTATATCCGCTAGCTAGATATTCTAATACTAGAGGAATCCTAGTAGGCCCCTAAATTTCTAGGCCCCCGAATTTCTAGGCCCTTAAATTTCGAAAAATTATTTCTATTACGCCCGTACTAGTATAAGAAATAGAGAGAAACGTATTACTTATTCCTCTTATATAGCTAGTACTATAAGAAAGAGAGGATTAGTAGTAATAGGCGGAAACCGCATATTCTTAGCAGCTCGGGTGCCTACTTAAGCACGAGCTTAGGCTCTCCTCTATAGGCATTAATTAATTATCTACCCTACGTTTCTTGTTTATAGTTCTAGTATTATTATACGTTCTATACGTACCCGCCCTACTAGCTATTACGAGAGACGATATAGCTAATACGAGGGTTCGTAAGCTAAACGTAGAAGCGTAACTATAAGCGTAGCCGTTACTCGATCTAAACTATAATGCTTACGAGGATTTCTAAGCCTAGCTATCTAGAGACGAGAGACGAGAACTACGCGTTATTACGCTACGTGCGACTGCTATACGCCTAATTCTAGGGCTATTAGGCCCTAGCAATATAGATATATATGCCTAGTTAGCTATAAGCTAGTTAGAGTAGTATAGGATTTACGCATTAAAATAGAGCCGAAGGTAGGGCTATATAATATCTTCTACGGATAAGAACTACTAGAAATACGAAAAGAAAGAAGTTACTTATAGTCTAATAGTACGAACTATAATACGAGAAGCTAGCGATTAATTACGATAAGCCGCTAGAACGCACTTTATTATATATAAGCCTAGGCGGAACTAGATAACTCGGAAGGACTTAAGAGCATTAAGGCTACCTTCTACGTAGGGATAGTCTCTAACCCTAAGAAAAGTTATAAACCCTTAGTTCTATTATAGCTTAGAATCGACGGTATTTTAAGATGCCGACGATTAGTTATAGAAGGCTAATAATTTAGCTTATCTATAGCTTTCTAAGGATTCGCTTAGGGTTACTATACCTATATAGAGGGGTCGTTATAGCTAGAATAGCCTAAGAAATATAATATTACGAGCTATATAGAGTTTAGCGAGCTAGAGAAAGGATATAGGATTATATTACTACTCGCACTTCCTAGTTTCGCCGTAAGGCTACGTTTCGTAACTTTAGTTACCCTATTTTTAGAAGGGTTTAATAACTCTTCCTATATTTAGTATAGGCTTAGAACGGCTTCTATACTTTCCTATCGGAGATTTCTAAAAGGCTCTAGGAAAATATAGTACTAAGGGATTAACGATAGGCCGGACGTTTAAAATAATATAGGTTAGGAGTATTATAAGCCGAATAGACTAAGAAACCGACCTCTAGGAAAGTATTATAGGTAACTACTAGGTATTACTAGCTACCCCTAGTTTCGGAAGAGTTTAATTAGCTCTTCCTATATTTAGTATAGGCTTAGAACGGCCCCTATACTTCCCTATTAGAGATTACTAAAGGGCTATAGACGTATAGTATAGAGAGATTAATAATAGGCCGGACGTTTAAAATAATATAAGTCGGGAGTATTACGAGCCGGATAGACTAAGAAACCGACCCCTAGGAAAGTTTATAAGTAACTACTAGGTATTATTAGCTACTCTTACTCGTAATTTACGAAGTTACGAATTTCCTTTTGCTATATTTAGATCTAAAGTTTCTATTTCTTATTTTATTCTTAATTTAGCGAGAATATTTCTTTTATTATATAACAAACTAGTACTACTATTACTACTAACTTTACCTAATACTAACTAAACTAGCTAGTTTAGTTCGTTATTACCGACCTTCGGCCGAAAATATACCGAACGATCCGAATAATAATTCCTCTACTAGTACTAATAACCCGGATACTACTATTAACTCTAGTAGTATCTCGGATAATATTAGTATAGAGGATCGCAATTAAGAGTTCCGTTACTAACCTGCCTAGTTTATCGGACCTAATAAAGAAGTTAAACGACTAGGTAGGAGCTCTCTAGGCTTTACTAACCTTTTAGCTTATCCTAATAGAACGATAGGAATAGGTAATACTTATTCTCGTCGACGAGGAGCTATAGGACTATAACTCCCTATTAATACTACTATTAGCTTAAGTGTCGAGTAGTTTTAAGCCTTAATTTCTACGAGCCGACCTCCTATACCTTTATCTAGTTCTAAAGAGATAGAATACTTCGAAGAGTTAGACGTTACTAAGTTCGTTAAGCGTTTTAAAGACCTATACCGATCTTATAGAGGCAACTAGGGCGATAAATCTGCTAAAGTCGAGAAGCTAGTTAGCTACGTTTATTAATATTAGCGTTCTATAGTTAAGAAGCTTAAAGAGTACGAAAGCTATAACTATAGACTATTTAAAAGTAACCTTCTTAAAAAGTATCGCGAGTTTAATAGTTAGCATATACTTAGAGATCGGTCGTACCTTTTTTAGCTATCTCTATAGAAGCTAAATAAGCTAGAGAAGATTTCTAAGTATATTCGGAACTTCGAGATCTCTTCTACTATAATTCCTTTAGAAGATCTAGACAACTTTAGCCGTACCTAGATGTTTTTAAAGCCTCTATCTAAACCTATATAGAAAAGGATTTAGAATAAAGCGAACCTAGATATAGATTGCCCCTATACGTTTCGTAACTTTATAAGAGTAATTTTAGCTATAAAAGCCGAGTTGCGAAAGGATAAAACTAATAAAGCCTTATATAAGGATAATTGTTCTATTCTAGTAGAAAAGCTAGTTAAAGCGATAAGAAATACTACCCCTCGCCTAAATCCGGTCTTTATAGCGATAAGCGCTATATCTAGAGTAAGCCCTAACGTTAAGAAGCTAACTAAATAGTTAGCTGCCCTTGCCCTTACTCTTTTAAAGAATTAGAAACCTACGTATAGACCCCTACGTAGTAGCTAAAAGGATAAGGAAGCACTAGAGATCTAAGCTATAGTTATAGCCTATACTGCCTTAGAAATTAAAATAGGTATAGCTTACTAAGAGTATAGTTTAGAAGGCTACCGTAGCGGAGACTATCCCTACTTTAATTAGCTCCTAGATTAAGACTTTCTCTATAAAGACAAGACTTGCTAAATATATTCTAGCTAAGCTAGCGGAGAAATAAGACCTCTTAGGTATAGCTAGGATAAGAAGTCTCCTTAATTAAAGGTTATTCTCCTAGCTCTTAAATAAGCTATCGGTCCGATTAACGTTAGCAAATATATTAGCTTTAATACTCTATAAGCCTCGTAGGAATCTAACTAGCGTAAACGTCCCGTCTCGATTAACGCTAGTATAGCTAGGTTTAGGACTATAGAGTATATAGAGGAATACGAGCCTATAGGATCTCTCTTTATTCTAGGAGAAGAAGAGGATAAAAAGGATTATAACGCTACCTATATAGCTATACGTTCCTTTTAGAAAGCCGTCTAGAATTTCTCCTATCTAACTATATCTCTAATAAAAGCTATAAAGGCGAATATAGAGAAGTAGAAGTAAGCTACTAAAACGGGAACGAGTAACTCTCGCAAAGAGCAGGCGCTACTAGAGATAATAGAGTATTATTATAGAAGTAAACTAAGCTCGTTCTAAGAAGTAGCTTTGTCTTAGGTATAGGGAAGATTCTAGACTCTAGTAGTTCCGAATTCCTAGAATACGAAGATATAGGATGCCTAATTTAGTCCTATAGTCCCTTCTAGAGGCAAAGCGAAAGAGGCGTAGAGAACTAAGCTAAAAATATAGAGATTAGATAACCTACTTAAGAAGGCTATTCCTATAGACAAATAAGAAGCGTTCTAGTCTAATAGGCTCCTTAGAGCACCTTTAGTTATAGAACTCGGAGAACTATAGCTATTTAGGTAATAAGCTCTTAGTCGGTTTCTTTATAGAAGGAAGCCTATAGATCTATTCTATAGCGCTATGCTTAAGCGCTATTATACGTTAAAGTAGAGACTAGATAGTATAGCTACCTTTATAGTTAACTTCGCTTAGATCTATAATAGGATATAGGAGTATAATTCCGTTAACTATTCTAACGAAGATAGTAAAGTATCTAGAAAGGAGGAGAGCGAGGATAATAATAAGAGCAACGTAGGCCTTTATTAGTATAGAGAGCTAGAGATTAATATTTTCCTAATAGATTCTTTCGACTCTTTTAAGTAGCCCGAGAAAGAGTAGGTATCCTTAGATAATAGCTAGGAGGAGCTAAGTAATAATAAAGTCTAGTTCGACGCGGAGGAGTAGAATAATACTAAAATATAGCCCTTATCTATTTCTCTTAATCCTAATTAGAAGGAAGCGGACGAGGAGATCGTTAGTAAAGATATACTAGGGATTACTATTATAATAGTAGTAGATCTCTTAGTTTAGCTAACCTCTAGTATTAAGGCGTTGCTATATATTCCTACTTCTAAGCTATATACGGACCTAGATAGTATCCTTCTAGACTTCTATAAGGACTACTTACTTATTCTAAGTATCTATATTTACGCGACTCTTAGAGAGGCTTAATAAGTATACGATATCCTAATTAATAAGAGAGCGGAGAGTATAATTATAAGCTATAAGAGGGCTTATAGCTTAAGGCTTCCTATTTTAACTAATATTACGGCTACTATACGTAGTATCTCTAGTAAGGTTACCTTTATTAGGATATACTATAACGTCTACGTAGAGGTATACGGAGTTGTCGTCTTTATAACCTTCTTTATTACTAGCGATCCTAAAACGCTAACTCTTCTAAAAAGGCCGTAGGCCCGAAGAACTCGCCTTTCCTTTAGGAACTATAATAATAGCTTCTAGAAAGGTACGATTACTAACGACCGTAGAAACCTAGTTTATTTTACTAGCATAGTAGGTAGTAACGAGTATAGAATAGTCGATAATATTCTTTATAGGTCGAGAAAAGATTAGGTACTAAGGTCTGCTTTAGCCCGATCTTAAGCATAGATATAGATAGAGCTAAAGCGCGCTAAACTAAGCTAAAGAGTATTCTTAAGAGGGTAGCTAAACTAGTACCTAGAGCGAATATAGCGCTAGATTATAGAATACTCGAGAAACTAGTAGGAAAGCTTACTAAAGAGAAGGAGGACTAGTTTAATAAGCCTATCTATAAGCATCCTCGTAGCAAAACTATCTTCTTTAAGAATAAAGGCGAGTATAACTACCTTAGTTACTAGTACCGTTCCTACTTTAGAAATCCTAAATTCGAAGGACTAGTCTTTAACTATATAGCCTAGTATAAGTTTCTCGTAGAGTTATATACGGATCCTAAAGGTTTAGAGGCTTACTACGAGATAAGAGAATTTATTAGGAAATAAGCTCGAAACGTCCCTTCGTTATCCCTACTAATTCGTCCTAGCTAGAAGTCTAATAATACCCTTTATTAGGGCCTTTAGTATAAGTTTACGTAGAACCTAGACTTCTAGGAAAGGCTTTTATCTACTATACTATATAAATTAGTATACTCTAAGACTAAAGACTACTCTTATAGTATAGGGTTCTCTTATAATAAAGCTCCTATAAAGCGTCGAAGCGAATAGAGATAGAATAAGCTTAGAAAGCGCCTTATAGAGCTAAGGGAGTATCTATTTAGGTAGCTAGATCTTACTAGTAGAGGCTCTAGGCTACTTCTAGGAGCCTCTAGAGCTAGTTCTAGAACTACTAGAATAGCTTCGGACGCTAGTAGGGGTAGTCTTAAAAGCTTTAGAACACCTACGAGTACTAGTAAAAGAAGCTTCGAGATAGCTATAGGACAAGGTAGGAAGCTAAGTAGGCAGGTTCGGGCGCTAATAGAGAGCTAGCTAGGAATAATTAGGGATACTAATATTATAGAAAGGGCGCTAAGTAAAGTCTTAACTAATCTATATATAGACTAGCGGAACTTGCCGAGTAAACTAGCTAGTTTAGTTTAATTATTACGTAACGTATATAATAATCTTATATTCTTACTTTTCCTAGAACTAGTTAAGTAGCGTTTAGGAAGTATAGGGCTCTATTCCTAGGAGGATCCTCCTAGTAACCTACTCTTTTCTAACTACTTTAGAAACTTCTTTTCCCTATAGGACTTAGAACCTAAGGTTCTCCTCTTAGATAAGTATTCTTATAACTCTAAAGATAGATATAAATCTAAGGGCGACTACGAACGAGCTATAGTTACTAATATTATTTACGAGGAGATCTACTAGAATTATAGAGTTCGCCGTAGTAAACTACTACTAAGCTTACTCCTAGACCTAGATATATAAGCTAAATTCTCTCTAGAAATTAGAGCGTTTACGATATATAAGCGTATCGTAGATAAGGTTAGATCCGTTAACGCGGACGTATCTATAACGGATAGATCGAATCCTAGTAGGGATCTATATTAGAGAAAGAAAGTACTTACTATAGAGGAAGCTATACTACCTAGAGTAGGCCCCTTTAACGGGAAATACTTAATTAGAAGTTTTCTAGTATTCCGAAAGGTTTAAGGCTTATACTAGAATAGCTCGCTTAAATTAAGCCTACTATTTCGCTATTAGATTAGGAGCTATATCTTCTAACTAAGATACTATATAATTAGGAAGCTATACTTACTTAGGATTTTAAGTATCTCGGCTATATTAAGCTAGCTATTACTCCTTCTTAGGTTATTTATACGATCCTATATAAGCTATAGTAGTATCCTAGTTTCCGACTCTAAAGCTCTCTTAAGAGGGAAGTTATAAAAATGCTCTATAAGCGTATAGACGTAGGCGCTCTTAAACCGTACTATAGTACCTACTAGAATTCTTACTTTCTTATAAAGAAAAAGACTAACCTAGAAGAACTAAAGAAGTATCGCCTAATTAATACTATATAGAAGTTTAATACTATAACTATTCGCGATACTAACCTTCCTCCTAATACGAATAGGTTTTCTAAAGCTTTTATAGGTTATATAATCTCGTCCTTAGTTAATATCTTCTCTAGCTACGATTAGATTCTACTAGATATAAGAAGTTAAGATCTTATAGGTTTCGATACTTCTCTTAGCCTACTACGCTAGACGATACTACTATAGGGAGCTATAAACTCTATCGCTTAATTTGTCCGAATTATTATACTTATCCTTACTACTTAAATACCTTATGCTACTAAACCTTTCCTTAACGATATAGCTATTCGTAGACTAAAAACAAAGTATAGTAACGAGGAGGTTAAGCCTAGGCTCTGCCGATTTATAGTAGAACATATTAAGAACTTAAATAAGATGCTTACTAACCTTAAGAGGGCAGGATTAATAGTTTATAGGGAAAAGCTATAGCTATGCTATAAACGAATTAAGATAGTAGGTTACGTTACTAATAAATATAGTAGACACCTAGATGCGGAACGAGTAGCTAAGCTCGTTAAATAGCTAACTCCTATAAACTAGAAAGGAGTCCGTATTCTTATAAGAATATTCGTATACTATAAGATCTAGCTTAAGGACTTCGCCTAGTTACTAAGGCTACTCTTCTCTCTCCTAAAAAAGGACGTTAAGTTCGTATAGACAAAAGAATATTAGTAATCTAAGGATGCGATTACGGAACTCCTTATCTCTACGCTAGCGCTAATAGTACTAGACTATAAACTAGAGGGAGGACTAATTATAGTAGGTATAGATTCTAGCCTTTACTCGTAGGGATGCTATATATCTTAATATAACTAGAAAGATAGTAGGATCCGATACCCTTCTCGATTTAAGTTAGGATTATTCTCCGCTTCTAAGTAATACTACGACGCTAGGAAGCGCGAGTGTCTTAGTATTCTTAAAGCACTAAAGAAGTATCGTCTATAGTTATTTAGTATTTTCTTCTAGCTAGAGGTAGACGCTAACACGCTAGTATATTAACTTAATAAGGCTGCTACGGACCTTCTAAACGCAGCCGTTATAAGATAGCTAGTATAGATTAGGTTATTCGACTTTAATATAGTATATATACCTAGGAGGGAGTATACGGCTACCGATAGACTATCTCGCAAGCCTCTAATAGAGCGGGACACCTAGAAACTAGTAGAGAAGAGCGATATCGATAAGATAATCGATAACTAGTTTTTTACCTACTCTACCTACGACCTTATTACCTAAGTATTCCCTACTCGAGCAGAATTAGAGGAGGAAGTACTAAATAGTACCTACTCTTAGGACTCGAGGAACATCGTATTCTTCCTTACTTACCTATATTATCTACTAGGCCTATCCCTAATAGAATATAGGTCTCTACGAAAATATACGCTTAAGTTCTATATAAGTAAGGAGAGTTAGCTTATAAGATAGGATCGTGTTAGTAGTATCTCTTAGAGAGTTATCGATAGTAATAACTATCGCGAAAGGATTATTACTACCTACTACGACTTCTATAGGCACCTAGAACTAGAACGGGCGTATAAGATAGTTACTAAGCGATAGTAGTAGGATAGCGTTTATACCGTAGTAGTTCGTTTCTATAAGGGTTGCTAGCAATATATACTCCGAAATAGTTACTAGCGTTCTAGCCTACTCTACGCTTCTAAGAAATATTATCTTAGGGAGCGATAGTACCTAGACGTAGTGTTTATTAGTACCGGGCTCTATTTTATTATTATAAGAGAGGCTATTTCTCGTTAGCTAGAGGCCTAGTTAATATAGATAATAGAAAATCGTAAGGTTAATACTAGACACGTTATAAAGTTTATCTACGAGGACTTAATCTGCCGCTAGGAGGCTATAGCTAAGATCTATATAGACGGGGGCGGAGAGAACGTTTAAGAAGCGCTACTTACGAGCTACGGGATTAAGCAGGTTGCGATCTTCCCCTACTATCTATAGGCTAATAGAATTATTAAATAGAGATACTATCTAATTCTAGCGGCTCTTTCTAAACTAATAGGTAGAGAAGTAACTACTATAGCTAAATATATTCTATTAGTGCTTTAGGTAGAACGTACTACGACAAACTAGATAATAGGGCTAACTCTAGTAGAGATAATAATAGGTAGGGATGCGGTGCTACTAGTAGAGCTTAAATTCTATACTTACTAAGTAGCTAAATAGGGGATAGTCTATAACCGTCCTTTCTTATTAGCGATGCGAGCTATAGCTATAGAATAGATATATACGACGCTTAAGGAAGCTTATACCTAATAGAATTAGCTACGGAAGTATAATATTAAATACTTTAATAACTATAAGAATGCTAATTAGTAGAAGCTTCGTCCTAGATAGATAGTAGTCGTTTACTAATCGGAACTAAAAACGAGCTTCTTAAATAAGCTATAGTACCGATAGCGCGGTCCGTTTCTAGTATATACTATTATTCGCGAAGAGAAGGCGTATAAGATTAAGGAGCTTAGTAGGGAGGTCCTTTACTATACGTTTCCTAGGTTTAACCTAAAGCTAGTGCTATACTAGAGGGATCTAGAGGCTATAGTTCCTTAGAAGGATAACTTTAATCCGGGATAGCTAGGTCCTCTACCTTCTAAGCTATAGCCGCGTAGCTATTTGCACCCGTAGGGCTAGATTAGTAAGCTATTAGGAATAACTTAAGAGGAAAGAGAGGAGTATATCCGCTAGCTAGATATTCTAATACTAGAGGAATCCTAGTAGGCCCCTAAATTTCTAGGCCCCCGAATTTCTAGGCCCTTAAATTTCGAAAAATTATTTCTATTACGCCCGTACTAGTATAAGAAATAGAGAGAAACGTATTACTTATTCCTCTTATATAGCTAGTACTATAAGAAAGAGAGGATTAGTAGTAATAGGCGGAAACCGCATATTCTTAGCAGCTCGGGTGCCTACTTAAGCACGAGCTTAGGCTCTCCTCTATAGGCATTAATTAATTATCTACCCTACGTTTCTTGTTTATAGTTCTAGTATTATTATACGTTCTATACGTACCCGCCCTACTAGCTATTACGAGAGACGATATAGCTAATACGAGGGTTCGTAAGCTAAACGTAGAAGCGTAACTATAAGCGTAGCCGTTACTCGATCTAAACTATAATGCTTACGAGGATTTCTAAGCCTAGCTATCTAGAGACGAGAGACGAGAACTACGCGTTATTACGCTACGTGCGACTGCTATACGCCTAATTCTAGGGCTATTAGGCCCTAGCAATATAGATATATATGCCTAGTTAGCTATAAGCTAGTTAGAGTAGTATAGGATTTACGCATTAAAATAGAGCCGAAGGTAGGGCTATATAATATCTTCTACGGATAAGAACTACTAGAAATACGAAAAGAAAGAAGTTACTTATAGTCTAATAGTACGAACTATAATACGAGAAGCTAGCGATTAATTACGATAAGCCGCTAGAACGCACTTTATTATATATAAGCCTAGGCGGAACTAGATAACTCGGAAGGACTTAAGAGCATTAAGGCTACCTTCTACGTAGGGATAGTCTCTAACCCTAAGAAAAGTTATAAACCCTTAGTTCTATTATAGCTTAGAATCGACGGTATTTTAAGATGCCGACGATTAGTTATAGAAGGCTAATAATTTAGCTTATCTATAGCTTTCTAAGGATTCGCTTAGGGTTACTATACCTATATAGAGGGGTCGTTATAGCTAGAATAGCCTAAGAAATATAATATTACGAGCTATATAGAGTTTAGCGAGCTAGAGAAAGGATATAGGATTATATTACTACTCGCACTTCCTAGTTTCGCCGTAAGGCTACGTTTCGTAACTTTAGTTACCCTATTTTTAGAAGGGTTTAATAACTCTTCCTATATTTAGTATAGGCTTAGAACGGCTTCTATACTTTCCTATCGGAGATTTCTAAAAGGCTCTAGGAAAATATAGTACTAAGGGATTAACGATAGGCCGGACGTTTAAAATAATATAGGTTAGGAGTATTATAAGCCGAATAGACTAAGAAACCGACCTCTAGGAAAGTATTATAGGTAACTACTAGGTATTACTAGCTACCCCTAGTTTCGGAAGAGTTTAATTAGCTCTTCCTATATTTAGTATAGGCTTAGAACGGCCCCTATACTTCCCTATTAGAGATTACTAAAGGGCTATAGACGTATAGTATAGAGAGATTAATAATAGGCCGGACGTTTAAAATAATATAAGTCGGGAGTATTACGAGCCGGATAGACTAAGAAACCGACCCCTAGGAAAGTTTATAAGTAACTACTAGGTATTATTAGCTACTCTTACTCGTAATTTACGAAGTTACGAATTTCCTTTTGCTATATTTAGATCTAAAGTTTCTATTTCTTATTTTATTCTTAATTTAGCGAGAATATTTCTTTTATTATATAACAAACTAGTACTACTATTACTACTAACTTTACCTAATACTAACTAAACTAGCTAGTTTAGTTCGTTATTACCGACCTTCGGCCGAAAATATACCGAACGATCCGAATAATAATTCCTCTACTAGTACTAATAACCCGGATACTACTATTAACTCTAGTAGTATCTCGGATAATATTAGTATAGAGGATCGCAATTAAGAGTTCCGTTACTAACCTGCCTAGTTTATCGGACCTAATAAAGAAGTTAAACGACTAGGTAGGAGCTCTCTAGGCTTTACTAACCTTTTAGCTTATCCTAATAGAACGATAGGAATAGGTAATACTTATTCTCGTCGACGAGGAGCTATAGGACTATAACTCCCTATTAATACTACTATTAGCTTAAGTGTCGAGTAGTTTTAAGCCTTAATTTCTACGAGCCGACCTCCTATACCTTTATCTAGTTCTAAAGAGATAGAATACTTCGAAGAGTTAGACGTTACTAAGTTCGTTAAGCGTTTTAAAGACCTATACCGATCTTATAGAGGCAACTAGGGCGATAAATCTGCTAAAGTCGAGAAGCTAGTTAGCTACGTTTATTAATATTAGCGTTCTATAGTTAAGAAGCTTAAAGAGTACGAAAGCTATAACTATAGACTATTTAAAAGTAACCTTCTTAAAGAGTATCGCGAGTTTAATAGTTAGCATATACTTAGAGATCGGTCGTACCTTTTTTAGCTATCTCTATAGAAGCTAAATAAGCTAGAGAAGATTTCTAAGTATATTCGGAACTTCGAGATCTCTTCTACTATAATTCCTTTAGAAGATCTAGACAACTTTAGCCGTACCTAGATGTTTTTAAAGCCTCTATCTAAACCTATATAGAAAAGGATTTAGAATAAAGCGAACCTAGATATAGATTGCCCCTATACGTTTCGTAACTTTATAAGAGTAATTTTAGCTATAAAAGCCGAGTTGCGAAAGGATAAAACTAATAAAGCCTTATATAAGGATAATTGTTCTATTCTAGTAGAAAAGCTAGTTAAAGCGATAAGGAATACTACCCCTCGCCTAAATCCGGTCTTTATAGCGATAAGCGCTATATCTAGAGTAAGCCCTAACGTTAAGAAGCTAACTAAATAGTTAGCTGCCCTTGCCCTTACTCTTTTAAAGAATTAGAAACCTACGTATAGACCCCTACGTAGTAGCTAAAAGGATAAGGAAGCACTAGAGATCTAAGCTATAGTTATAGCCTATACTGCCTTAGAAATTAAAATAGGTATAGCTTACTAAGAGTATAGTTTAGAAGGCTACCGTAGCGGAGACTATCCCTACTTTAATTAGCTCCTAGATTAAGACTTTCTCTATAAAGACAAGACTTGCTAAATATATTCTAGCTAAGCTAGCGGAGAAATAAGACCTCTTAGGTATAGCTAGGATAAGAAGTCTCCTTAATTAAAGGTTATTCTCCTAGCTCTTAAATAAGCTATCGGTCCGATTAACGTTAGCAAATATATTAGCTTTAATACTCTATAAGCCTCGTAGGAATCTAACTAGCGTAAACGTCCCGTCTCGATTAACGCTAGTATAGCTAGGTTTAGGACTATAGAGTATATAGAGGAATACGAGCCTATAGGATCTCTCTTTATTCTAGGAGAAGAAGAGGATAAAAAGGATTATAACGCTACCTATATAGCTATACGTTCCTTTTAGAAAGCCGTCTAGAATTTCTCCTATCTAACTATATCTCTAATAAAAGCTATAAAGGCGAATATAGAGAAGTAGAAGCAAGCTACTAAAACGGGAACGAGTAACTCTCGCAAAGAGCAGGCGCTACTAGAGATAATAGAGTATTATTATAGGAGTAAACTAAGCTCGTTCTAAGAAGTAGCTTCGTCTTAGGTATAGGGAAGATTCTAGACTCTAGTAGTTCCGAATTCCTAGAATACGAAGATATAGGATGCCTAATTTAGTCCTATAGTCCCTTCTAGAGGTAAAGCGAAAGAGGCGTAGAGAACTAAGCTAAAAATATAGAGATTAGATAACCTACTTAAGAAGGCTATTCCTATAGACGAATAAGAAGCGTTCTAGTCTAATAGGCTCCTTAGAGCACCTTTAGTTATAGAACTCGGAGAACTATAGCTATTTAGGTAATAAGCTCTTAGTTAGTTTCTTTATAGAAGGAAGCCTATAGATCTATTCTATAGCGCTACGCTTAAGCGCTATTATACGTTAAAGTAGAGACTAGATAGTATAGCTACCTTTATAGTTAACTTCGCTTAGATCTATAATAGGATATAGGAGTATAATTCCGTTAACTATTCTAACGAAGATAGTAAAGTATCTAGAAAGGAGGAGAGCGAGGATAATAATAAGAGCAACGTAGGCCTTTATTAGTATAGAGAGCTAGAGATTAATATTTTCCTAATAGATTCTTTCGACTCTTTTAAGTAGCCCGAGAAAGAGTAGGTATCCTTAGATAATAGCTAGGAGGAGCTAAGTAATAATAAAGTCTAGTTCGACGCGGAGGAGTAGAATAATACTAAAACATAGCCCTTATCTATTTCTCTTAATCCTAATTAGAAGGAAGCGGACAAGGAGATCGTTAGTAAAGATATACTAGGGATTACTATTATAATAGTAGTAGATCTCTTAGTTTAGCTAACCTCTAGTATTAAGGCGTTGCTATATATTCCTACTTCTAAGCTATATACGGACCTAGATAGTATCCTTCTAGACTTCTATAAGGACTACTTACTTATTCTAAGTATCTATATTTACGCGACTCTTAGAGAGGCTTAATAAGTATACGATATCCTAATTAATAAGAGAGCGGAGAGCATAATTATAAGCTATAAGAGGGCTCGTAGCTTAAGGCTTCCTATTTTAACTAATATTACGGCTACTATACGTAGTATCTCTAGTAAGGTTACCTTTATTAGGATATACTATAACGTCTACGTAGAGGTATACGGAGTTGTCGTCTTTATAACTTTCTTTATTACTAGCGATCCTAAGACGCTAACTCTTCTAGGAAGGCTATAAGCCTAAAGAACTTGCCTTTCCTCTAGAAACTATAATAATAGCTCCTAAGAAGGTACGATTACTAACGACCGTAGAAACCTAGTTTATTTTACTAGGATAGTAGGTAATAACGAGTATAGAACGGTCGATAATATTCTTCGTAGATTAGAAAAAGATTAGGTACTAAGGTCCGCTTTAGCCCGATTTTAAGTACGGATATAGAAAGGGCTAAAACGCTTTAAACTAAGCTAATAAGTATCCTTAAGAGGATAGCTAAACTAGTACCTAGAGCGAATACGGCGCTAGATTATAGAATGCTCGAGAAATTAGTAGGAAAGCTTACTAAAAAGGAGGAGGACCGGTTTAATAAGCCTATTTACGAGTATCCTCGTAGTAAAACTATCTTCTTTAAGAATAAAGGCGAGTATAACTACCTTAGCTACTAGCACCGTTTCTACTTTAGAGATCCTAAATTCGAAGGACTAGTCTTTAACTATATAGCCTAGTATAAGTTTCTCGTAAAGTTATATACGAATCCTAAAGGCTTAGGGGCTTATAACGAGATAAGAGAATTTATTAGGAAATAAGTTCGGAACGTCCCTCTATTATCTCTACTAATTCGTTCTAGCTAGAAGTCCGATAATACCCTTTATCGGGGCCTCTAGTATAAGTTTATATAGAACCTAGATCTCTAGGAACGGCTTTTATCTACTATACTATATAAATTAGTATACTCTAAGGCTAAAGACTGCTCTTATAGTATAGGGTTCTCTTATATTAAAGCTCCTATAAAGCGTCGAAGCGAATAGAGGCAGAATAAGCTTAGGAAGCGCCTTATAAAGCTAAGGGAGTATCTATTTAGGTAGCTAGATCTTGCTAGTAAGAGCTCTAGGCTACTTCTAGGAGCCTCTAAGGCTAGTTCTAGAACTACTAGGATAGCTTCGGGCGCTAGTAGAGGTAGTCTTAGGAGCTTCGGGGCACTTATAAATACTAGTAGAAGGAGCTTCGAGATAGCTACGGGACGGAGTAGGGAGCTAAATAGGCAGCTTTAGGTACTAAAAGGGAACCGATTAGAAACGATTAGGGATACTAATATTATAGGAAGGGCGCTAAGTAAAGTCTTAACTAATCTACGTATAGACTAGCGGAACTTGCCGAGTAAACTAGCTAGTTTAGTTTAATTATTACGTAACGTATATAATAATCTTATATTCTTACTTTCCCTAGAACTAGTTAGGTATTATTTAGGAAGCCTAGAGCTCTATTCCTAGGAGGATCCTCCTAGTAACCTACTCTTTCCTAACTACTTTAGGAACCTCTTTTCCCTATAGGACTTAGAACTTAAGGTTCTCCTCCTAGATAAGTATTCTTACGACTCTAAAGATAGATACGAATCTAAGGGCGACTATAAACGAGCTATAGTTGCTAACGTTATTTACGAGGAAATCTGCTAGAATTATAGGGTTCGCTATAGTAAACTACTATTAAACTTACTTCTAGACCTAAATACCTAAGCTAAATTCTCTCTAGAAGTTAGGGCGTTTACGATATATAAACGAGTTATAGATAAGGTTAGATCCGTTAACGTAGACGTGTTTATAACGAATAAATCGAATCCTAGTAGGGATCTATATTAGAGAAAGAAAGCACTTATTACGGAGGAAGCTATACTACTCGGGACGGGCCTCTTTAACGAGAAATACTTAATTAAGAAGTTTTCTAATATCCCGAAAGGTTTAAGGCTTACGCTAGGACGGCTCGCTTAAATTAAGCCTACTATTTCGTTATTAGATTAGGAGCTATATCTTCTAACTAAGATACTATATAATTAGAAAGCTATACTTGCTTAGGATTTCGAGCATCTCGGCTATATTAAGCCTACTATTGCTCCTTCTTAGGTTATTCGTATAATCCTATATAAGCTATAGTAGCATCCTAGTTTCTAACTCTAGAGCTCTCTTAAGAGGGAAGTCGTAAAAATGCTCTATAAGCATATAGACGTAGGCGCTCTTAAACTATGCTATAGTGCCTATTAGAATCTATACTTCCTTATAAAGAAGAAGACTAACCTAGGAGAGCTAAAGAAGTATTACCTAATTAATGCTATATAGAAGTTTAATACTATAACTATTTGCGATACTAACCTTCCTTCTAATACGGATAGTTTTTCTAAAGCTTTTATAGGTTATATAATCTCGTCCTTAGTTAATATCTTCTCTAGCTACGATTAGATTCTACTAGACGTAAGAAGTTAGAACCTTATAGGTTTCGATACTTCTCTTAGCCTACTACGCTAGACGATACTACTATAGGGAGCTACGAACTCTATTACTTAATTTGTCCGAATTATTATACTCGTCCTTACTACTTAAATACCTTACGCTGCTAAACCTTTCCTCGATAATATAGCTATTTGCGGACTAAAAATAAAGTATAGTAATAAGGAGGTTAAACCTAAACTCCGCCGATTTATAGTAGAATATATTAAGAACTTAAACGAGGTACTTACTAACCTAGAAAGAGTAGGACTAATAGTTTACGGAGAAAAGCTATAGCTATACTATAAATAGATTAAGATAGTAGGTTACGTTACGGATAAATATAGTAGATACCTAGATACGGAACGAGTAGTTAAGCTCGTTAAATAGCTAACTCCTACGGACTAGAGAGAAGTTCGTATTCTTATAGGAATATTCGTATACTATAAGATCTAGCTTAAGGACTTCGCCTAGTTACTAAGGCCGCTCTTTTCTCTCCTAAAAAAGGACGTTAAGTTCGTATAGACGAGAGAGCATTAGCGATCTAAGAATACAATTACGGAACTTCTTATCTCTATGCTAGTGCTAGTAGCACTAGACTATAAACTAGAGGGAGGACTAATCGTAGTAGGCGTTAATTCTAGCCTTTACTCGTAGGGATGCTATATATCTTAATATAACTAGAAAGATAGCAGAATCCGATACCCTTCTCGATTTAAGTTAGGACTATTCTCTACTTCTAAGTAACGCTACGATGCTAGGAAGCGCAAGTATCTCGGTATTCTTAAAGTACTAAAGAAGTATCGTCCGTAGTTATTTAGTATTTTCTTCTAGCTAGAAGTAGACGCTAATACGCTAGTATATTAACTTAATAAGGCTGCTACGGACCTCCTAAACGCAGCTATTATAAGATAGCTAGTATAGATTAGGCTATTTAACTTTAATATAGTATATATACCTAGGAAGAAGTATATAGCTACCGATAGATTATCTCGTAAGCCTCTAATAGAGCAGGACGCCCGAGAACTAGTAGAGAAGGGCGATATTAATAAGATAATCGATAACTAGTTTTTCGCCTACTTTGCCTACGACTCTATCGCCTAAGTATTTCCTACTCGAGCGGAATCGGAGGAGGAAGTACTAAACGGTACCTACTCTTAGAACTTAAGGAATATCGTATTCTTCCTAACTTACCTACGCTATCCGCTAGGCCTATTTCTAACTAAATATAGGTCTCTACGAAAGCGTGCGCTTAAGTTCTATATAAGTAAGAAGAGTTAGCTTATAAGATAGGATTATATCGGTAGTATCCCTTAGAGAGTTATTAACGATAATAACTATTACGAAAGAATTATTACTACCTATTACGATTACTATAGATACCTAGGACTAGAACGAACGTATAAGATAGTTACTAAACGATAGTAGTAGAACGGTATATATACCGTAGTAGTTCGTTTCTATAAGAGTTGCTAGTAATATATACTTCAAAATAGTTACTAGCGTCCTAGCCTACTCTACGCTTCCGAGAAATAGTATCTTAGGGAGCGATAGTACCTAAACGTAGTATTTATTAGCACTAGGCTCTATCTTATTATTATAAGAGAGGCCGTTTCTCGTTAGCTAGAGGCCTAGTTAATACGGATAACGGACAATCGTAAGGTTAATACTAGATACGTTATAAAGTTTATCTACGAGGACCTAATCTGCCGCTAGAGGGCTATAGCTAAGATCTATATAGACGGGGGCGGAGAGAACGTTTAAGAAGCGCTACTTACGAGCTACGGAATTAAGTAGGTCGCGATCTTCCCCTACTATCCGTAGGCTAATAGAATCGTTAAATAGAGCTACTATCTAATTCTAGCGGCCCTCTCTAAGCTTATAGGCGGAGGAGTAGGCGCTATAGCTAAGTATATTTCCTCGGTTCTTTAGGCGGAACGTACTACGACTAACTAGATAATAGGGCTAACTCTAGTAGAGATAATAATAGGCAGAGATGCTATATTGCCTATAGAGCTTAAGTTTCGTACTTACCGAGTAGCTAAGTAGAGGATAGTCCGTAACCGCCCTTCCTTATTAGCGATATAAGCTACTACTATAGAACGGATATATACGACGCTTAAGAAAGCTCGTGCCTAATAGGACCGGCTAAGAAAGTATAATATTAAGTACTTTAATAACTATAAGAATGCTAATTAGCGGGAGCTTCGTCCTAGGTAGATAGTAGTCGTTTATTAGTCGGAACTAAAAACGAGCTTCTTAAATAAGCTGCGGTACTAGTAGCGAGGTCTATTTCTTATATATACTATTATTTATAGCGAAAAGGCGTATAAGATTAAAGAGCTTAGTAGGGAGGTCCTTTACTATACGTTCCCTAGGTTTAACCTAAAGCTAGTGCTATACTAGAAGGATCCGGAGGCTATAGTTCCTTAGAAGGATAACTTTAATCTAGGGCAGCTAGGTCCTCTATCTCCTAAACTACGGCTGCGTAGCTACCTATACCCTTAGGTCCGGATTAGTAAGCTATTAGGAATAACTTAAGAAGAGAGGGAGGAGTATATCTGCTAGCTAGATATTCTAATACTAGAGGAATCCTAGTAGGCCCCTAAATTTCTTTTAAAAAATTGCTTCTATTACGTCCGTATCGGTATAAGAAATAGGAAGAAACGTATTACTTATTACTCTTATATAGCTAGTACTATAAGAAAGGGAGGATTAGTAGCGGAAGCAGAATAGACCTTAGGAAGCTAGACAAAAGGACTATTACTATAAATAAGAGAATCTACCGTTAGGAGAATACTAGTTCCTAACTAGCCTAGGCTCCTAGGAGCAACGAGGGATAAGATTAGGCGACTCTTACTTAATTTTAGCTAATAGCTACCTAAAAGTAATCGCGAAAACATATATACTTCCTTATTTCTAGTAGTAAAAATAAAGCGAACTAGCTAGTTTACTTTAAATAATACTAAGGATCCTCTAACGTATAGCTACGAATACCCTTACGTCTAGGTAGTAGGTTTAAGTATAAAACTCCTCTCCTTTTCGGCTCTTCTAGTCTCTTCTTAGTCTTATTAACCTTAATATTTACCTTAAGTATAACGACCCTTAAAGGTTGCTATAGTAACTACTCTAGTTCTACTAAGTATAGGCGGTAGTAGTAATAATAGTTATAAAGAGTTTTTAAGTAAACAAACTGCGAAAACTCTATATAATAACCTCTTCTATATATATACTAACTATTCTTACTACTACTAGTATAAACCTACCTATTTAGCAAGACTTACGTATTTTCTACTTTACGTACTCTTAAGAACTCGCTTACGGAAACGCCTACCCCTAACTAGCTCCTTCTGCTCGTATATAGTATACTCCCTTCTATATAGTCTGTTTTTCTCTCCCTCTACCTTACTAGTATAATAGCCGACCGGGATATTGCTATAACTAATACGCCTACTAAAGCGCCTACCCCTAAGCCTAAGGCGGTAGTTCGCTATTCTAATCCTAACGCGCTCGCCTAAGCTACTAACTCTAAGCTAGCTAATTTCTATAACTTTATACTTAATATTTCTAAGCTAGGTAGATAGCGTACTTAGGTATAAATACTAGAAGCTATTACTAACGCAGGAATAGAAGAGGAGAAGCAGACTATTCTACGCTCCGTTTATAGCGCTATTTAGGGAGACAACGACTACTACGCTTTTATTATCTTCTAGTTTATTTAAGAACTCGGCTAGCATACCTCCTCTCGCGCTTAAGAAAAAGTACTAGAAGGACTAAAGGGCATAATAGATATCTATAAGAGAGGTAAATAGTTTGCTAAAAAGTATAAAGGCCTTCTCGATATATTATAGAACTCTTTTAGCTTAGGTAGGGAGTTCCTCTACTTTAACTTCCTTAATTCTACCTTTAAGATCTATAAGAAGGCTAGCTAGTATTTCTACTACTTTATACTATTTAAGAACGTCCCTACCGAGAATTTCTAATTACTAGGCCTAACCTAGTCTAAATAGATACTATACTAGGCTCTTCGTAATAGAAAGAAGGATAATCTATTCTAGCTTATATCTAGCTATATCTCTAGTAAGTTTTAGAAGGCTAGCTTCGTTAAGAGTATAGAGGCTATATTCTAGTTAGACCTATTTAGCTATAAGAACCTCTAGATTATCGATAAGAATAGCTTCGCTATTATAGACGCCTACTTTATTATCCCTAAGAATAAGCTCTCTAGAGTATCTAACGCTAATAATAAAGCTAGAGGCTTAGCCGTAAGTAGGCTACTTAGTAAGCCCTCCGAGTCTAGCTACGACTTTCTTAGCTATCTTAATCTAGCTTCTAATAAGTTTAAGAGCTTCTACGAAGTAGCCGAGTACTAGGTCTATAAGAAGATAAACCTTACTAATAAAAACTAACTATACCCTAATACGTTTGCGCATTTATACTATAAGATTAGAGACCTCTACTACGAGGACTATAAGCTTAAAGCACTAAGCTACTAATAAGAAGAAGCTAGCTAAAGCTAGGCTATAGTAACCTACTCTCGATTCGTAGCCCTAGAGCTAGAAATAGTTATTTTAGTTCGCCTATATAAACTAGCTAGTAGAGTTAAAGAATAAGTAATACGTTGCGAGATATATAGCTATAATAAGGACCTATTAGACGATCTAATTAACGAGGCGATCGAGAAGCCTTATTTAGATCTTAGGGAAGTCCGCGTCTATATTACTATCCCTTATGCTAACTACCTCGAAGAGCGCTATAAGAATAGCGTATATAGAAAGCTAGATATAATCCTCCTTAATAAGTATAAGTCTCTAGATATTAGTCCTTCCTTCTACCGCACCTATATAGTAGAAATAGCTAAGGTAGTTAGCCTTATAGTAGAAGAATCGATAATAACGGCGTCTAATCGCCTCTACGACTTATAGAATATCTCTTATAAACTATACCTACTAGTAAAGAGATTAATCGATAACGTGCCTAATAACTTAAAGAAAGACCTATAGATATAGAAGATAGACGCGATAGACCGATAGGCTAGTAAGAGCTAGCTACGTAATATAGAGAAGGCTATAGTAAAGATAGCAGCTAATAAGAAGGCCTAGGAGAAGGCTAAGCGTAAAGCTAATACTAATAATAAAGAAGATAGTAGCTCTAAGAAGAAGACTCGCTTATAGCTAGAGATCGAAGATACCGAAGGTTCTACGTCTATACCTTTAGCTTATGCTCTAAAGAAGTCTAAGAAAAGTAAGAAGTCTAAGAAGGCTAAGGGGAAGTAGTAAGTAAGCTTAAACGAAGCGAACTAGCTAGTTTAGTTTAATAACGATTCTAGCGACGTAGAAGCTACTTAAGAGCCTAATCTAGAGGCTAACGATAATAAGCTTAGGCCTATATAAATTAAGCTAGACTTTGCTAATACCTACCTATCTTACTTAGAATTCGAGACTATTTAGAATATATAGAAGGCTTATAATAGAAAGCTTCTTAAAGACGGCTTTAACGTATTTAGTAGCCTTCTTAATTAGTAGGCAAAGGACCCGGATATAGTTTCTTAGATATACTAAGAATTCGACCTATACTACTACTACCTCTACTACCGCTATAATACCTATAGATAGATACTAAATATATTCTTCTCCCTTACCTAGTAGCTAATATAATAAGACCCGACTATCTAGTTGCTTAATATACTCGCCTAAGATTCTCTACGCGATAAGGCTATATATAGATTTATCGTATACCTAATAATAGCTTAGTACTAATAGAAAGAGCCTACTAGCTAAATCGACCTAACGATCCTAATTATTAAGGGGAACTAGGCTACTAGCGAGAAGTTTATTAAAGGCCCTTTAGTAGCATAGAAAGATAGATAAGAGACCGCCTATACGATTACTATAGTTTCTCTTAATAATACCCTCCCTAGCTATAGACTAGTTATATAGGTACCTAACTATAAGCTATAGGCCGACCTTAATAATAACGACGATAAGGAAGAAGACGAGGCTAAATACGCTAAGTTCGATATCGTCGGTAGTACCGGCTACCTAAGACTAATCTATAATATAGTTAATAAGCTTAATAACGATAAGAACGAGGACTTAGATACTAAGCAGACGCTAGTCTACGTCTCTAACTAAGGAAAGGAAGGCCTATAGGACGCTAGCCTACGCCTATAAAACGTCTTAACTATACCTAGCGACTTAGTACTAATATATTAGACGATTGCCTATAGAGAGAACCCTAGCGTCTTCTTACGACGTATAGTCTACTTAACGCTTATTAAGTATCGTAATTAAGAGCTAGTTAGAAAGGATACCCTAGCCTTCGTAGAGGTTATCGTTAGTAATATTACGATGCTACTAATATCTAAGACGTTTATAGGCGCCGATTTCCCTAATAAGCCGTAGAAGCGTAGACTTCCCTAGGAGCAATAGCTTAATAGCCTTAGGCTAGTTTTAGACGCGTTAATAGAACGCCGTAGCTAGGAAGAACTAGAGGTAAGCTAAGAGGCTCTTATACTTCTATATATAGACTACGCTACTTATAAGAAGTAGTACGAAGAAGTCTAGGTCCCGTAGGTAAAGAAGAGATTTGCGTAGCTCTACGAGTGCTTAGTTAAGGCTAAAAAGGGCATAGCGAAGAACTAGAGCTTCTTCTTATATATTAAGAAGGCCCTTTTAGGCTAGCTAAAGTACTTTCCGTTCGATAGCGCTAACTACCTAGATAATAAGGAAGACGAGTTTAAGAAGATTAGTATAGCTATATATATATAGTAAACTAAACTAGCTAGTTCGGTTTAGTAAAGGAAAATAGTAACGTTATAAACGTCTAATACGTTAAAAAGAATAGATAGTACTTAGTTTATTATTTTATAGAAGTTAGTTCTACTAAACTATCTTTTTAGAATAAAAAAGTCGTTTATTAGAGTATCTATTCGGATATAAAGAAAGGGAGGATTAATAGGCGGAAACTATATATCCTTAGTAGCTTAGATGCCTATAAAAGCGCGAGCTTAGGCTCTCCTCTATAGCTATTAATTATCTACCCTACGTTTCTTATTTATAGTTCTAGTATTATTACGCGTTCTATACGTACCCGCCCTGCTAGCTAATATAGGAGACGATATAGCTAATACGAGGGTTCGCGAGCTAAACGTAGAAGCGTAACTACGAGCATAGCCGTTACTCGATCTAAACTATAGTGCTTACGAGGATTCCTAAGCCTAGCTACCTAAAGACGAGATACGAGAACTACGCGTTATTACGCTACGTGCGACTACTATATACTTAATTCTAGGGCTATTAGGCCTTAGCGATATAGATATGCACCCCTAGTTAGCTATAAGCTAGTTAGAGTAGTATAGGATTTACGCATTAGTAGTGCTAATAACTCGGCGGCTGCTATAGTATTAGAGGTAGTTTAATTAAGGCAAGTAGTTACCTCTATCGCCGCTGCTAGAGTCGCGTTAGGCGACACGCTACTAATACGCGCTATTAGTCGCCTCTAGTTATTTAAGGCGTTCGAGGAGTTACTAAAAGAGCTATAATACGAGCTAAATTAGAAGGTATTAAAGAAGGACGTCGCCGAATAGGAGATAGTTATTCGCATGCCTAATAAGGCGCTAATATATTAAATAAAGGCGAAGAAGGAAGAACTATAATAAGGGTTAGAATTAGCGCTACTACTACCGCTGCTGCTACTGCTATATACGCCTATATTGCTATTAATTAAGTTGTTACTATTAGTTTAGCGTTATTATAGTCTATAGAGGTAGCTAAGTTACCCTTAGTCGCAGCCGCTAGCGCTTAATTATAGATAGTTTAATAGGTAGTAGGGGTTGTTAATACTAGAGGTATTACTATAGCCGTTAGATTTACGTAATCTTATACTACCTAGTTTAATAGTGCTAAATAACCTCTAACTCTCGCCTTCTAGCTATTACTTAACTATATTATAACTATATCGCTTCCGCTACGTTATCGCGGAATATATTATACTTATCCTTCTTGCCGAGCTTATACGACGATAATACCGGGGTTTCTAGGGCTAGTAGATCTAGCTCGAAGTTGCAGTTAGCAGCGTAACTACTATACTAATTTATAAAGTTATGCAGCGCGAATATAGTATATATTAAGTATATATTCCGCTTAATACTAAACCTAGTCGGCGGCTCTTCGCGGAATACGCACTACCTTATTTTAATAATTCTAAACATTCTCTTAATAGTATTACGGCACTAACTATACTATAGATTAAATAACTCTGCTGCCGCCTTTAGCCGCTAATTTAACTTCGCTATCTCTTAAAGGTAATATAGTGTCCTTTAATAAGGTACTAGCACTTCTAGAACCTTCTATAAGTAACTACTATTAGCGAGATAATACCTTCTTAGCGGTACCTTAAATTTACCTTTTAACGCTGCCTTTAATATAGTTCCGTTATTCGCGCTACTCTCGTACCTAGCGAGCCTATATACGATATTAAGGCTAAAGTCGATAGCCGCTAATATATTCTAAGAAACGCTATCCTTCCGATTGCGATAATAATCTAGCGCCTTATGCTTTACTTTAATTAGTACGAAGGTACTATTAAGAGCTCCGAGATAGTCCTTAAAGAATAGATAAACCTTTAGATTCTTAGTTATATTATTAGGTAGTATAGTTACGCCTTCTACTATCGCTAGTAGGCGAACTAGCTACGGGTATATTCGGTAGAGGTACTTCGTTACGTCCTTAATCTAGCGACTAATTAAGGCGATTAAGTAACTATACTAGAACCCTAGTACTCGATAGGAAGGCCTCTAAGCGATAAACTTAAGAAAGATAACTACCTTCTAGCTAGCTAATACCTAGGTATCCTATAAGCTAGCAAGTAATAACTAATTAATTAAGGCCTTAAGAGTTACTTAATTTATTCGTAATATATAGTAATAGTGCTAATTATAGCCTTCTATTAAATTATATTCTCGTAGGCACTTATCGAATAGGTATAATACGTAGTAGAAGTAGAGGCGATAAGTAGGAACTAACCGAGTTAATTATATTAGTTAGTTATAGGTTACATCTTACTCCTAAGATAGGCATTAGCTAAGTTATATAACCTAGTATTATATAACCTATATTACCTAATTCTAATCCCTAAAGTATCTCTTAGAATGTCTAACTAGACTATACTTCCTAATACTCCTACTTAGGCTAGATAGTCTTCTGCTTATATTTAAAACTAATTCCTAGATTCTAATTACTTATTAAGTATAGCAAGCTACTTCTCCTATAGTGCAACTCCTAGGCTTAGTATAACCTAGACCTCCTGCTTCTTATACGAAGTAGTAAGGAATAGGTTTTTCTTTTATCTCTCTAAGGTCTAGAGTTTAATCTATAGTTAGGGCAGGAATCTTTTGCCCTTCCTTATATAAGTTAGAGTTATCTTATAAACTCCTAAAACTATAGCCTATTCTTTAGTTTAGTTAGGCTATTAGCAACTATCTCTTTTATTAGAATATATTCTACTATAACCTTCCTTTGCTACTAGAGATGTCTAATATAGTTATATATAATATTAATATATTTAGATCTCTTATAGGTATATATATCCTTAATAAGGGTTAAAGCTACCTAATTGTCCCCTATAATTTTTACTAGCATTAGCTCTTCTACTATATTAGGACAGGCTTTAATAGTTAGCTAAAATAGGCATTCTCCTACTAACCTTGCGTAGTCTATCTCTCTTAAGAGTGCTACTAAGAATTAAGACTACTTTATATATATATTTATAGCTATATACTTAGCTTCTATTATTAATATTATAATAGACTTTTGCTTTCTACTTATCTAAGAAACTAAGGCTTTATAAAGGAAGAAGATGCTTCTAAGGATTAAGACTCTATCTACCTTATCTATTATATAGTTAGAGTCTAAATATCCTATTAGCTTTTCCCCTTCTCTCCTAAATATTAACCCTAAGTCTTAGGATAATCTTAGGTACCTTGCTAGTTTCTTTAGAGCTTATAAGTATCTCCTAGCTAGGTCTAAAACATATAAGCTTAGCCTACTAAGAGAGAAAGCAATGTCTAGTCTTATTATAACTATAGGCTATATCTAGGTACTAGTTTAACTTTAGTACTCTATCTTGTTTCCTCTCTTATTATATAAGCCTATTAGTTTTAGACTATTATAACTATATATTAGGGAGAGAGTTAGGTTAGCTATCTCCTTAGTTATTCCTAGCTTTATAAGGTTCTCCTAGATAAAGTATTCCTAATTAACCTTTAAAGTTCTAGCTTATCTATCTCTTATTAACCTCATTCTAAGGATCTTCTCTAGTTCTCTAAGATCTTTAATCTTAAATACCTTACCTAGCTATTCCTTAAACTAAAGTATATCTTCTAGCTTTAGTACTATAATTAGAATATTATCTATATAGGTTAGGATTAGAATGTTCCTTTCTTAGTAGATAAGAAGGTATAGGTCTACTTCTAATTATATAAACCTAATCTATTTTAACTTTAAGATATAGAGTTTGTTCTAGTCTCTTACTACTTACTTTAGTCTATATAGGCTTCTTAGGATTTATAGGACTATATTAGGTAGAATCTTAACTCCTAGTAGTAGAATTATAAAGATTTCTTCTTAAAGCTTACTCTTAGTAAATGTATTATTTATATCTACTTAGTAAAGTTCTAGATCCTTCTTATAAACTATAGCTATAAATACCCTTAAGGTATTATGCCTAACTATTAGTATAAAGGTTTTCTAGAAGTTAATTCTAAATTTCTAAGAGAAACCTCTTATAACTAGTCTTGCTTTAAACTTTTTAATAGCTCTACTAATTAATCTCTTTATATCGAATATCTATTTAGATATTATAAGGTTTGCTCCCTTTAGGGGAATAACCTCTATCTAGGTATTATTGCTTCTTAATATAGTTAGCTCCTTCTAGACTATATCTTCCTATATATATCCCTATTTAGGGTTCTAAATTACCTCTTTATAGGACTTTAGAATAAGTACCTCTTATCTCTATATAGAGACTTAAGGGGTAAGTACTATAAATATAGACTCTTAGACCTCTAATAGGGCCTTCTAGATCTAGTCCTAATCTTAGCCTTAGACTTAGCTAAGGAATGCTCTATAGTACTTTATACTTAGCTCCTCCTCCTATCCCTATTCTCTCTATCTCTTCTAAAGTACTTATCTTATAACTATACTATAAGCTTTTAGCTCTAGGGCTAGTCCTTTATCTAAGATAGATCTCCTTCTCTTTTAGCCGTAGGTCTATTCCTAGTCTCCCTCTTAGTCCTTATTTTTCCTTAGGTTCTACTTTATAGCATTCGAGGCGAGTATAGGTACGCTACCTACGTTACGTAATAGGCGAACTAAACTAGCTAGTTCGGTTAGATTACGTAACCGCCGAACTAAACTAAGTAGTTTAGTTACTTCCTACGGTCTATTCCTAATCTTAGTATTCGTATACCTAAGGTTTTCTTCTTCTAGATGCTCTATTCTCTAGTACTCCTCCTTATTCTTTAGTAGAGGTAGCAACTATATAAAGAGTATCTAGCTAGAACCTACTAGCTTTATTGCTATAGCTATAGGTATAGTAGTTATAGGGGGTATAACTACTATTAGCTTCTTTTAAGGTTTACTAACTAGGTTTTAGATAGGTATATTACTTACTTAGTTAAGCTTAGGAATATTTAGCTCTATATCTCCTCCTTTCTTATACTTAAACTAAGTTATAGTACTATAGGCTTTAATAGCTCTTATATTAGGCTCCTAGAAGAGCTATATTTTAGTAGTATTAGGAATATACCTAATAAATATAGCATCCTTGCCTCTATTTATTAGTTTATCTAACCTTATCCTAGCTAGGTAGGACTTAGGATCTATATAGACTACTACTTTATAACCCTAAACTCTAAAGTATAATACTAAGGGTTAGATACCTAAAAAGGCTTCCTTAGGTAAAACCTTAAAACTATTAATTTCTAGGCTATTAAGAAGAGAATTTCTAATAACTATATAAGCTACTAAGGCTTCTAGCTAGAATTTAATAGGCATATAAGCATCTTCTAGCATTGCTCTTATATAATCTTTAGAAGTTTAGATTAACCTCTTAACTACTCTATTCTAAATAGAGTTATATACTTTAGTAGTATAGAAAGAAATTCTATATTCCTTCTCCTACTATTTTAGTATAGTAAGAAGCTCTCTTGCTCTATTACTTCTTATAACTTAGAGGGGATTTCTTAATTATAGCTTAGCTTTTACCTTCTAGTCTCTTAGGATACTTAGTACGTCTTCCCTAGACTTTATTAGGAAAGTCTATTTCTTTCTTAAGAAGTTATTAATAACCTTAAGCTACTATTTATATCCTAGTCTTAAGATAGGCAAAGGGCTATAAATATTAATAGAAACTAAAGATAACCTTTAGGGTTTTCTCTTAGTTTCTTTCCCTCTATATTTCTTTATCTTTACTAAGGAATATACTCTATATAGCTAGTATTCCTTTAGAATAGGAATCTAAGCCTTTAAGTTAGATACCTTATATAGGTTTTTAAGAAGACCCTCTCTAAAATATATAAGTCTCCTATACTAGAGCTCCTACTATTCTTAGGATTTCTCTTAGGCTTTAAAGGCATAAGCTTTATTCTCTTAATTCTAATTAAGGTATAGCATTATAAGTTCCTATAAGGCCTTATTAATCTCCTTAATAAATAGTACTCCTTCTAATAGTTTTATTTAAATAACTAGTTTCCTAGATAATAAAACAAGTATAAACTTTAGTAGCTAAATACTATACTATTAGCTAAACTAGCTCTAAGAAATAAGATTAACTCCTAAGCTAGGTATAAAGAGGATATTCTTAAGTATAATCTATTTTCCTCTTCTCCTACCTATTACTATATCTCCTATATATATAGCTATTAAATAGCTACTACCGACCTTAATCTACTTTTTCCTCTAAAGAGGTTTTAGTCTTCTAAAAAGTACTTCCTAGTTAGTTATATATAATAAAGCGCAAGAGTTAAGTAGCTATCTTAATAGTATATACTTGCCTTTTGCTTCTATAGTTAAGTATATAACCTTATCTATATTATTATCCTCTAATAGGGATTAAGATACCTTAGATATTACTAAAGGTTCTATATCTTCTTAGGTAGTATAAGCCTTCTTAGAAAACTTCCTTAAGCTTTATCTTTTCTTAAGAGATTAGACTTTTAGGTTAAGTTTCTTTACTATTTCTTTTAATATTTTCTTATTTAATAAGGATCTCCTTCTAAAGCTACTCTCTCTAGGTAGTATTCTTCTCTTTTCTACCCTATAGCTCTATCTTAGGTTAATAGTCTTCTTAGCTTTATTAAGGTATAGGTATTTAGCGACGCCTCTAAAATACTCCTAATTATAGAGGTAGTATTTTAGTCTCGTATCTTAGATCCCTTTTCCCTTAGTAAATATTACTATTTCTTAGGACTAGTTTAGTCTAGCTTTATATAATTCTAGTAGCTATAGTACACTCTTATATAATATAGACTACTAGGTAAGGAAAGTGTTCTTTATACTTTAGTACGCCTTAGGTAAGCTATTAAGGAGATGCTTAAGTCTCCTCTCTAGCTCCTTATAGTATGCCTCCTAAGAGTCTACCTCTATAATCCTTCTAGCTATGCTAGCTAGTTATACCTATGCCTTTCTAATTATTATATCCTCTATTATCTAGAAGTTTATAAACTCCTAAATATATACTATTGCATATATAGTATATACCTTACTATACTTAGCTCTTATCTTTTCCTATATCTTTAAGGCTTGTCTCTCCTTAATAGTCTCCTCTTAATTATCTTCTAATAGGTAGATTATTATCTTATACCTAGTAGTAGTATTAGCCTTAACTTATTCTAGGTTACTTCTTAAGTGCCTTAGGCTAAGCACTAATAGTAATAACTCTATAGAAGACTCTAGTATAGTCTCTAAGATAATCTAAAATACATCTTTTAATTTAAGGTAGTCCTATAGTAGGTTAAACTATTATCTCTAGTTCTCTTTATATAATACTAGTATAGCCCTTCTCTTACTAATTCTACTTACTAAATCTATTTCTACAAAATTAAATAAATAAACCTAAACTCTAGAAAATATAAGCTCTTTTAATCTAATAGCAGTTTCTAGATAGCTGCTTTTCTTTATTACTAAGACTCTTCTCTCTTAGCTAAGGTATCTAAGGACTCTTTTCTCTTAGAAGAGTTAGTTAGGTTCTTAAGTAGAGAACCTCTAGAAGATCTACCTTCTTAGAAGGGTACTACTAGCTAGTTCTAAGGTATTAGTAGTACTAAGTGCTTAGGCCTAGTCTTATCCTTTTAAGTACTATAGCCTAAGGCTAACTCTTTCCTCTTTATACTCGTCTAATCTTAAGTATATCTTACTAGGCTTTTCTCTATCTTATCTACCCTTTAGGGACGTCTAGTATATAGCTAGGATTATCTAAAGCTTCTTAGTAGTATAGATAGAATATGCCTCTAGTCTCCTATATACTCTTTTCCTACTTCTCTATCTAGTTAATACTATAGGTCCTATAAGAGGTAATACGTGTTACTTTAAGGATAAGAAGGCTAACTCTTACTACTTAGGGCCTCTCTATAAACCTAGGCTTATAACCTATTAAATTATATTCTCGTAGGTACTCGTTAGATAGGTATAATACGTAGTAGAAGTAGAGGCGATAAGTAGGAACTAACCGAGTTAATTATATTAGTTAGTTATAGGTTGCATCTTACTCCTAAGATAGGCATCGGCTAAGTTATATAACCTAGTATTATATAACCTATATTACCTAATCCTAATCCCTAAAGTGTCTCTTAGAATATCTAACTAGACTATACTTCCTAATACCTTCTAGTAACTCCTTAGCTAGTCGTTTGCTATAGTTTACTTCTAGGTAGATAGTTAATACGCTAACTAGACGATTAATAATATAGCGACTATAGCGAATAGTCGCTGCCTCGAACTACTATACCGCCGCCTCTATCGCTAGTACCTTATAGGTAGTTATAAGCCTCTCTTTTAGCGTATCGAACGATTCTATAGCTAATTAGAATACGAGAATTAGCTATTAATACTAGACGGAATATAAGGGTAATATAGTATTAATCGCCTCTAACTTGCTATATCTAATATATAGTTCGCTACTATATAATAATACGACTTAAAGGTCTTAGATTCGACTTTAATAGCATATTTCTACGCTAAAGTCGATCGGCGCACGGACATAACAGTTGCAATGCAAGTATTCTTTAATTATTCGCATAGACCTACCTTTCTAAGGAAGCCGGCTATTCTTAGCAATAATCTAATTATAATTAGCTTAATTCTCGTTTTTGGAAGTAAACAGGTTTGATTCTTGTTTTTGATTATTAATTATCGCCAAGAATAATCAATAATCAGAAAATAATTAGACGAAGTGAACAGGGCCTCAGCAGCCGACTGCCCCGCCCCGCCCCGCCCTGCTGTAGCGAGACTGCATGTGCGAATGCAGAAAAGATGCATCGGCACATGTGTGCGTACCGTCTGCTCTTGCATGCAAGCAAGCACCACGGCTTGATTGCGCGAGGTACATACAGTAGCCACGCAGCATGGGAGCAGCGAAGCGTGCGGTCCGGAACTGGGCAAGAAGGCAGAGGGTCCTCGCTTTCTTTTCTGCATGGTGCGCGGCGGTATGTAACAAACGGGGTTTTTCCCATGTAGTAGGGAAAATGATTATGTAATTCTTGACTACTACTGTAAGGTAGCAGGCCTGATTCACATTCTTGGTAAAAAGGTCTTGGAAAGCCCAAGAACGAATTGGATGAACAACGCATGCGCGCAGATACGAGCTGAGGATGAGAATAGAACGTCATCAGCAGAGCAAGCAGAAGGCGATCCCCGAATGGAGAGGACTTTTTTTTAGAAGAAACTTTTTTGGCCTCCTTTATATCAATCACAAAGTGGGCTTGGGCGACAAAAGAGAGAAAGAGAGAGAGGTGGAGAAAAGAGCAGCAGCAGTATACGTATCTCCAATATCAACCTCGTTACTTTCAAACTGGCCCCAACGCAACGAATACGAATAATATAAAGGTGATTGTGACGTGTCAGTCTGTCCGCCCGTTATTTTTCTGTCGTTGGAAGAAATATCCCCCTTCCCGTCCCCACTCCTTGTCCATCGGGACCCACACCGGCAGCCATACTGTGCTATCCTGTTCGCCAATTCGTTGACCGCCTGCCCCATGGTAAAAAAGAAAACACCATTGCCCCATTGCCAGTTCGTGCCGTGAGGCGAAATCCCCTCTTCGGGGATATATCTTCTTCTTTGCGTAATCATTTCTGTCTCTGCCGCACGCAGCCAGCAAGCTATTTTTGGCTTCCCTTCCCCGTTTAGTCCAAGTTTCTGCTCTTTCTCTTATTTTCCATGTCATTGCCGATGAAGAAGCAAGTGGTAAGTGTTGCTTCGCTTGTTTAAGATAAAGAAAGAATATCTCGCTTGCTGAAAATACAATGTTACGCAAAGCAAACAGGGGCGAAAAACACACGCGATAATGTCATGACAGTAGCAGAACATTGAAAAAAAAAATCCTGCTTTCGCCTTTTCGCTGTACAATGGAGACGAACATATTGGTAATGATGGTGATGAAGTGCAAATGTCGGTTATGAAGGAAAACAAACACGCTTGCTAAAAATGCAGAGTAAGCAAATAAATATCAAATTCACCAAGAATCAACAACGATGAAAGGACGATGACGACTAGAACCGCAACACGAATTTGCTCCGTCGCTTGTGCAGAATAATAGTTGACTTGGATGCTTGTCAATTGAAATGCAGGTGGTGGCATGTCGATAGATCATGTCTCCTTGTTGATATGCCGTGTGAATGCTTCGATATCTTATGTGGTATGGTCGTTGATGCTTTGTCCAGTCTGTGCCGATGGGTGCGTATCTGTGGTGGGTATGATGTGAAGATGAAGGTCGTTAGGGTCGTGATGTATGTATGGTGGTTGTATTTGGTGTAGTTCTTTTTTTTTGTGCGCATCAGGCTCCGCTTCATGATCAAAATTCTAGATCATGCCTCCGTTGCCATTATAGACGCCTTGCTGAAGAGTCTCAGGAGGCATGTTGGCTCGAATCTCTTTTGGGTGTCGGTATCCGCTTGAGCTTTGACTGCGAGAGGGCAATGCGAAGGGCGGGATCGAAGTCTCGTTCAGCTTGCTGCTGTCCTGGCCATGCATTGGGGCCGGAGGTGGTGGTGGGGGGATGGGAATTTGTCCTTGACTCTGGGCGGCCATGGCTTGTTCGTAAGGGCTCTGGGCACGCTGAGAGAAGCTTTCGCGGCGAATGTGACCTGCATAGCCCGGCATCGGCGGTAGAACGGTCTCGTAGGGTGCTGGGCCTCCCACAGGAGGTGACTTGGTGCGAGACTTGGAGCTGCTGCGCATTCGGTCGCCAAAACCACGCATCCAGCTGCCGCTTGGCGCATTCTTGCGATGATGTGAGGGTGAAGCAGTCTGGGCGCGCTCCATCGGCATCGGTAGAGATTGTCCCTGAGTATCACTGCCTTGCCCATCAATGGCGATGTTGATGACTCCGGAGCCACTGCGCTTATGCTGGTGATACATGGTCGGTGGCGGGGGAGGAGGCGGGGGTCCTGCCAGGTGTTGAAGTTCCGCCAGCATAGGTGGCATGCTGATGTCCGACTCAGCAATGATAATGACCTGATCGTCATCATGCAGTGCAGCATCGATACTGGTAGGTTGCTCGTCCGCTCTGATGCCCACATCTGGGGGAGAGATCTTGCGGACATGACTTTGGGCATTCGATAGACGACGACTTGAGCCCGGCAACGCTGGCTTGTAGAGAGGGTGAACAGGTGCTTGCTTCTCGGGCGGCGCGGAAGCAGAGCGCGAAGGCACAGACTGTCCCTTTTGACCAAAGACGGTCGATGGCAGTAGTGGTCCCACAGAGTCGCTGACTTCAGACATTGTCGAGGGCTGCTGTGAAGAGATCTGAGATTGCTGTTGATCGGAGGAGGACATCTGACTCAATGCAGAGCCGGTGACCTGGCTGAGGCTGCTGCCCAAAGATGACAGCTCGCTGTACTGTCCAGGAATCTTTGGCACCGGAGGCTCGCCGTCCCGTTCGCTGGGATCTGTGCTCATATAGCGAGGATGCCTCATTGCACGGGGGGTCGCTGGGAGGCCAATTGGAGCAGATAGAGTCGATGTTCCACTGATTTTGCCCTGCCCGTTGTAACGTGCCATGGCATCAGGATCCACGGTGTGGCTTCTGGAGAATGGCGCATTGAACGATGTTGGGCTCTCCCCGAGATCGGTGTGGTGACGAGGCGGCATTAGCGGTCGACCGGCTGCCAACAGATCTCCAGGCAATGGGATTGCTGGGGCGGAGGGTCTCCTTGCCAAAGAACGTCGTCTCGCTTCAAGCTCCTGTGCAGCGATTTCCTTCCTCGTCAGTGTCCGAGCACGAGGCTGTCCAGCCACGGATGCTGCTGATGATTCAGATGCGTTCAGCGGAACGCCTCCTGGGGCGCTCGTGCCGGACATGTCGGAAGCGTTTACGATGATCTGTTCACCTTGTACGCTGGGCCTGCGGCTACTGGATCGCTCCGGATGAGCACGACTGGCCAGTCTACGCGACTGCAGGTCTTCAGCAGGCTGGCGGCTGATGCTGTGAGAACGCATGCGGAAGCCATGTGCTTCGCTTCTCGCTCCATCTTCCGTGTCGCCGAATCGTCGAGATGACAGCGTCGGCAACGATGGAGACCTGAGAGGAGGCTCAATCTCGCGGTTCTGGCTTCTCCCGCGGTCTGCCCCAAGCTGCAGAGGTGCCAGGCCACCGATCAGCGCAGCTTTTCCCTCCGCGCGGCTCACTGGCTTGTCCGCTGATCTGCGATTTGTGCGCCCACTGCGATGCGAATCCGTTGGCGAGGTGACGTTCATCTTGTAGAAATTCTCATCGTCTGTGGTGGCCGGCTCAGGCTCCACCTTCTGTGCCCCAGCATTCGCCTGTGCAATCTCCTCGGGTGACATGGGCACTGGCGATGAGGGGGAACGTTTGGCGGGTTTGATGTAGCGCGGTCCTTCTGATCGATCTCGCATGCGACTGCTTGACTTGCCTGAGCGACTCTCGCCGCGCTTCCGGCTTTGGTTTCGATGTTTGCTCTGCGCTCGTGAAGATGCACGCTCTTCACGAGCAGTGAGACGCGCCTCTTCTACACTGCTGATGTAGGCGTCGATCGCTCGGCCTCTACCGCTCTTCACGCTGCCGTCCGTCACCGGGCTGAAAGCGCCCTGTCGGCTCCGACTGCTTGCATCCGTGCTGGGTCCGGGCGAGAGGGCGTCAGTGTAAGCAGTGTCCACAATTTCAACTTGCAGTCCACCAGGCTTGCGTTCACGGGACCCGTCCGATGTGCGCGATTCTGCTCGAAGGCGAGTGAAGACGCCCTGTGCTGGAGATGGAAGGTGGTCGTCGCTTCCATCCGGGGCACGTCTGCTGGCATCATAATGCCCGTGGCGGAGTGCAGTCGGGGGTTCTGTGGACGGGTCTCGACGTGCGAGGCTGGGTGTTCGAGAACTCTTGTCTCGTGCTGCAGTCAAGGGAGTCGCCATTTCGGCAGCTTCTTGCTTCGCTCGTGCAATGTCGTCTCGTGATGGCAGTCGCTTGCGCCCTTGATATCCGCCCGGCGTCGCAGTTCTCGCCGTGGACGGTTCACGCATATTTCTTGTAGCCTTCCAAGGCGCCATGCCTCCGGGTGATAGGGCGGACTGCGCGATCGGCGTCACACCTAGCGCGGTATGAAGCGGTTTGGCAGTCCCATCGTTGCCCGTTGCAGGCGCACCCGAGTCCCCGAATGATGTGATGAGCTTGAGCGAGGCATTCTTCGCGGTGAGTCGACCCGATCCAGATCGCGAGGGTGGTGAGAGTGGAGGACTGGCCATGGCGCCAGCACTCAGCGGTTGCATGAAGCGCTCTTGCTGAGCAGCATAGACAGCATCTTGCGCTCTTGGTGAAAACCATGGCTCCGAAGTTTCCACACTCGTGCACGAGAAGCAGCGCACAGCCAACTCTGGCGATCCCGTTGTGACTGCCATTTCGCCCCACTTGCGGATGAGATACGACAGGCGTTGCCAGTCCGAAGGCGATGTCAGGCAAGTCAGCAGTACCGCTTCGAGCCAATATTGCTGTGAAACATAGACCTCAATGGCATCGTTGTGCTCACCCAAGCCCAGCAGGATGGCAACAGCAGGGTGGATATCGCCTTTCTCCAGCAGTCGCTGAACAAACGCCTCGCCCACCTTCTTCTGCGATTCTGCGCCGATCGAGCTCAGTGCGAGCAACATCCAGTCCGAAGAGGTCATGGATTCAGAGCCAATCATCGAGGCCATACTATCGGCCCCCATGTCACCCAGCCATTTCGCAAGTAACACGGCCGCAGCGGAACCGGGCCGATGTCGTGACATCTCGTCTCGAATGAGACTTTGTACGTCGTCGTTCCATCCGAACACGACACTGAGCATTTCGGAAAGCAGCAGATCGGGTGTTCGCGCCGCGTTGCCGTAGTGTGGCGTCCGAAACGCAACTTCTCGTAGCCGGGCTTTGATGGTGGGAAACAGATCCACGAGTGCGGTGTCTTTGGACTCGTCAGGACTTCGCAAGATTTCCTTGCGCAGGTTCGAAGACCGCCGTGTGTGACGTGCTCCCGAGGCAGAAGGCAGGGAGGACGCTACCGATCGAATCGACATGCTCTCGTGGCCAGCTTTTGCAGGAGGTCCGAACGAGAACTCCGTTCCCTCGTAGCCTGCCTCGGATGAAGCTCTGGAGGAATCAGGCCGATCGTAGAGATATTTGCGCTCTCTCCGGCGCCCCGAGCTTTTCGAGCTTGTCGAGGATGCTCTGCTCGAGTGTGGACTGAGAGGCATGACCTTGTCACGAATCTCCGACTCCAAAGCATCGAGCGAATCCATTTCCTGGGCGATTTTCTGCAAAGGTGACATTGCCGCGCTCTCATCGGCGCTGCTTTCGCCATCGGTGAACGTCAGCGGGATCTGTTGATCTAAGCTCAACGATCTCGAGGACTCGGCGTAAGGGTTCTTGCGTTCCTCGAGCATGGTCGGCGGTGTTGGAGGGGTGTTGGCAGGCGCGTGCTGTGCATTGGCTACCTGCATGGGAGTCGAACTGGGGTTAATGTCATACTGGTATACAGAATGGTTGCGCCCCAGTGCAAATAATGTCGCCGAGGGTCCATAATTGGTGATGGCAGTGACTCCGTCGCAGGTCGGGATGATCTCGTATGTCACCTTCTTTGTGCGAACATCCCAAGATCGGGTTTCCCTGCGCGAACTCGTCAGCATCGAGGCGATCGACCACGTCTTCTGTAGTACGAATAGCAACGTGGTAGCTCGTCGGCGATTGACCACTCACCCATCAGCATATTGCACGATGCGGCCATTTTTGGACCACGCGAACCAGCATGGACCTCGTTGCGGCACCTCTGCTCGTTGGAGCACGCGAATGATGTTGGGAACTTCTCCGTGCTGCCCTTTCGGCACACTCCAGACTCGCAGGTCGCCATCTGCGGTCTGCGTTGCCAGCATATCGGTCTTTTGCTTTGAAGAGGATCCATGCCAGGCGAGATCGGTGATGCGAGCGGGTGATCGGGTCGTGTTCAGCGTGTGCAATATCGTGAAAGAGGGTTGCAATGTTGCGATCAGGATTGAGCCATTCAGGTAGCCGATCGCGAATGTTCGGCAGTCGGCAGCGGGGGCGATGGCTGTAATCGGATCGAATATCGTTCGTGCCGAGACATGTTCGGAAGTCGAGGGTTCGAACAGGATGATGTTGCCTTGATCGTTTGCTGCAGCATATCAGTCGTGCATCATCACCGTGCCGAGAATGAGCGTACCAAAGGCGATGTTGCCATTCCGCATAAAGCTCGCAACGCGGATATGCTCGTAAGCAGAGAATCTGGCGACTTCACCTCCACTCAGAATGTCCCAGACGATGGCAGTCTTGCCGGCATCGAAGCTCACGGCGAGCCGGCCCGATGCTCGGTCGCTCACATTGTCGACAGCGATCCATAGCACATGTTCCCGGTGCAGGGCGAAACGTCTCTCGATGGTCAAGGTATCGTGGTGGAGGACGAGGATTTGGCTCCTCTGCGCATACAACAGAAAGGATGCGGTCGCCGCGCAGGGTTCGAAGTCGGCATCTCGATTCTCGGGCGTGAGACTTGCAGGTGGAGGAGTCTGTCTCACGGCACCCGAATGCTGCGAAGTGGAAGATCTGGTCGAGTGAGACCTCTGCCGCGACAGTTGACCAGTGGACATGTTGCGTTGCTGTATGTCTTGGAGTTAGTCGGGGATTCTTCTGCAGGCAACCTTCATGGCCAGACGGGGGCGGGTGGGAGGAGGTCACAACGGAGGTCGCCCATCCCCCACGAGGCACCGAGCAGATGAAACACTTTGTAGCGGAGCGGGAGAAGCGAGTCGACGTACCCAGACATGCGCGCTAAATGGAGTGAAAGTCACACCTGTGTCCCTGGAGCAGCCACGGAAGCTCTCGAGCAGCGCGCACGCTGCATGTAACCGCGGTGCTGGGTGAGTTGGGAGGGCTGCAGGTGCAGGCAGGAGGAAGCAAGTACAGCAAACGATGATGCAGGAGAGTAGAGGAGACAGGCACGCGCGACGCAATGTGTGAAGTAGAGGAGTGTAGCAGCTCGGCGCGTAGCGGGTTGGTGAGAGGGCAGCGTGAAAGGGCCAATACTACGAGGCGCGATGATGGCCGAATGCAGGGAAGGAGGGAGAGAAAGCGGCTAGACGAGCAGTGGGAGAAAGGCTGGGGCGGAGCGGCCTATGAAGAGGTGAAGGGCGCGCAGTGGTATGCGATTCGTCGACGAGGACGAGCGCCATTATTGAAGCCATCGGTGGCCAGTAGTGAGCCAAGGCCAGTGGGCCGCTTTCTTGAGAGAGGGCTTCCACGCAGGACGGACGGGCCTGTTTCATGTGCTGGCCGGCGCAAGCGTGCATGAACAGCCTCCATTTCAGCGGATGGCGAGCAGAGCAGAGAGGAGATGCAGTGCGAGACACCCCGGCCGCCGGGTGTGATTGGGCGTGGGCGCTGGCAGCGGAGCGGTGATTGGCCGACGTGGGCGCTTCGAGGAAGCCACTCGCACAGCCTAAGTTCAACACGTCCCGCGCGCTGTCATTCGACAAGCATTGCTGCTCGTGACTACATGACCACTCATCAACTCGACCCATCGGTTCGCTGGACCTGATCGCGACGCTATTCCACCCGTCGTCCTGGAGTCGCAGCTGCGTCGTTCCTGCCTCCAAGGCCGCTCTCATCACCCATCGTGAGCGACCCAGACAATGTGCCCGTCACGCGCGCTGCCGGGCGGTGAGGTCGCATCTCGTACAACGCATCGGGGCCCAGGGCGACGGGCGTGGGCAATACTCCTTGCATCGCACTGCACGTTTTCTGCATTCATCAAGCACCACTGCAGCAGTTCATGTCGTCCGACCGTCCGACCGTCACAGGAACGGCCGGCTGCTGCCCGATGACTTTTCCATGAGTCGGCCAACCGCCACATGGACGCCGTCACCAGGCATCGCACACGAGAGTGGGAGAGTGGAGCGGCAGGAGAATCGCTGGTGAGCATGATGCAGTATTCTCCATTTCAATCACAATCGCTATATGGGTATCGTCGCTTAAATCCAATCAAAAAATGCCGTCTGCCGCCCTTCTTGGCGCACTGCGCATTCCCAACTTCCCCATCGCCTCTGCTTCCTGCACTTGCTTCCCGCCCCGGTCGTCACAATCACGACGTCGACGTCCATCACACCCTGTGCATGCGTCGACGCCGAGCTGTCGACTGAATGTGCCGTCCATGGCACTCATCACTGCTGCATCTCGGCCAATATGTGATGAGCTGTCACTTAATAAAGCGCCTCTCCACGCCGGCCCTGTCGGCCGTTCCGTGCCGTCTCGTGTGGGCTGCGAGGCAGACTTGGGAAGACGGTTTCCTGCTTGCGAGGCAGTCATATGCCCGACTGAAGTCCAGGTGGGTGGCATCCTCCGAGTCACGCTGCCAAGGTTGGTGGATCATGTGCGAGTTCGTCATGGCCAACTCACTCCTTCTTGCTCGCACCAGAGCTGCTGCTGCGACGCTTCTTCTTGGGCTCCGTCCTGCAGCTGCGAGGCTTCACAGCCACGACGGGTGGCAACAGTGGTCGTGCCAGCCATGCTTCGGCCTGGCGTGGAGGCGGCGGAGGCTCGCTCATGTAGTTCTCGTCGTCCCCGAACAGCTCGGCGTCGCTGATGTAGGCACTGGGTCGGTCGGATGATTTCCTCGACGCGTAGCCCACGCATGATCCGTAAGGGTCGGCGAGGTTTGTTGTCGTGGTCGTCGATATCGAGCCGCACGACAAGCTGGGTCGATGTGTGGATGTGGAAGAACGCGACGCGATCGACATGGCACGCGTCGGCGAAGTAGAGGGCGTGGAGCCTCGGCTCGAGGCACTCGATGTGTACGAAGACATGTCGTTGATGAGACGGTCTTCACGCAACGTTGATGTTGTTGTTGTTGTCGTCGTCGCGGTCGTCGTGGTCGTCGTTGTTGTTGTTCTGTTATAAGGGTGAACGTATGGCAGTCCAGTGGCAAAGTCTCGCGGATCGTAGGCAGTACATATAAGACTGCACCCCCGAGCTAAATATGGGCCACGGGTCAGAGGGTGTGGCGGATGGAGAGGAATGACAAAGCCGTGTGATGGTGTCGTTGCATCCACGGGGAATGGAGGCTGGCACAGGAGCGATGATGATATATCAAGCTGATGACAGCCCCCCGACCGAGAAAAGCCAGTGCCCGGAGGGAGAATCTCGCGTCACCCCCTTCCGGTCTGCCACCACGCGCAGCCGCGGTGATGGCGGCCGTGCCGCTAGATGACGGCGGTCAAGATGCAGCCGCCGAATATCCCGCGGCACGCTGTGGAGGAGCACACAACAAACCGCCTTTTTTGCCTTCCCTCTCATCATCAGCCATGCATGGGTGATGAGGGCGCCGGGGGCCTTCTGCCCACTTCCGAGCAGGCAGGCTTTTGCGGCACGCTCTCCGACGATTCGCCTGCGATGGCGCGCTGCCGAATCTCGGTGAGCCAGTAGACTAGTGTCGTGCAGCGCATCCCTCTGACAGCCCGCCGATACACACCTCCTGCCTCCCACATCCATCCTCTGGCGCACACGCATGGACGGAAGACACATCCCGTCCACCGGGCTCGCAGGATGCCCGCAACGCGAGGCGATGAATTCTACGGCGTCAGCAGCACGACTGCGCCGCAGCACAGCGCCGAGGAGGCACGACGTTTGCTATTTTCACATGCTCGGCGAAATCAGGAAAGTCTATCTATCTGGCCTGCGCGCCTTCCGCATGGGGCAGGCAGGTTGGGGAGCGTGGAGAAGCCAAGTCCCGAAATCTTGTTGCGGTGTGCAGCCCAGGCCAGACGAGACGAGACGAAGCGGTCCGATAGCTCCTCGCGGGAGTTGCAGAGCACGACAGCCACCGATTGACTGACTGATTGACTGACTGACTGACTGACTGACTGACTGACTGACTGACTGACTGACTGTCGGCGCATTACGAACCACCCTCCGCCTCCTCCTCCTTCTCCTCCTCGAAGGCCACCTAGGGTTCGTGGATGTGGTGGGATGACATGTGGCTGATGAGATTCCTGCTGAGATGACAGGGCAATGTGCAGTACTGTACAGGAGTGCGGAGTGCAAAGTGGTGCAGGACAGGATCGTAGAGTGCCACGCCGATGCGTCATCATGCAAAGCGCCAGCACCCCGGATCCGGTCGAGGAAAGTGGTGTGTTTCGCCGGATTGACCGACTCGCTGCCTCTCATCATCTCCTCGCGGTTTGTACCACAATAGTACAGTACAGTACAGTACAGTACAGTACAGTACAGTACAGTACAGTACGTACCTCTGCCTGCTGCGATCGCTCGATGGTGCGGAAAGCGAAAGCGCGGACAACCATCTTCTCCTCCAGAAGTCCAGACGCGCCAGCGCTTGTTGTGTGTTCCCGCTTCCGGCAGCCGGCGATTGAAAATAATAGAATGATGCCACGCTCCCCATGCAACATGCACAATGCGTGGATGGTGGGGTATCGCCCAGCCGCGCACCCGAACCCTGACGGCGTTTGCCAGTTCGGCACTACCGCCTCCAGGCTCCCAGGCTCCAGGCTTCAGGCTCCTTCAGCTGGAACCTGGAAGCACAATCTCCCTAGGGCTGATGACCTTCTCCATTGTACTGTACCACCGTGTACTGTACTGTAGTGGCATGTCAGCTGCGACCCTGCCAGCCTGCCAGCCTGCCTGGATGACACACCATCGGACTCCGATCTTCACAATCACAATTCGCCAGACCCTATTTGGACCCTGATGATGCGCGCGCTATACAGAATTGCAGTCTACCTCTCTGGCCCTCATCAACACTGCGGCCCCACTGCGCTCCAGCCTGGAACAACCACGACGACGTTTACCCGACCGACATTCAGGCACATTCGTTCGCGACAAGCCCAAAATCCTGCGCCCATGATCTCACCGCTCGTGGCGGCCAAGCACCTTTGACGACCTCTCTTCTCTGTCTGTTGAGAAATGCCTGCTCCAGGGATGCACTTTGGCGATACATCGCACCTGCCACTTTCCCCTTCCATCACTTCGGCATGACATGTCTTCGCTCGTACCGCTGCTCGTGTTGCTTCGTGGACCTCGAGCACACATCTACCTTGCATGGGCCTATTTCGCCTCACTTGGCCGTGGTAGTCAAAAAAGCGTCACAGCCGAGACGCGACTTGTTCAACACTCGAGACATTGATGTGCGCAAGATGGCGCTTCTCAGCAACTGCTGGTCTGCGCTCCTAGCGGCGAACAAAGTCGAGTGCGCCAAGCGCATCTGCTTCGCCGTTTGTGGTACTTCGAAATACGAACCGATAGGGGACTCTAGCTGTCGATAGCATCACCAACCCCACGGGTACCAAGGTTCGGACTATCCGCAACTTTGCCGCTACGAAGCCGTCGTTTTCAATATTCATGACGAAAACATTTCGGACTCATCGCATACTCTTCTCCGCAACCGCCACGCGTCGACAGTGAGATCCATCACGACGTCAGCGATCCACCCAATGTCTCCCCCGCATCGTCGACGAGCTCTGCAAAGAGATTAAGCGAGGACTACAGAAATTTTTACTGAATGTTCAACGAACTTGACATCACTTTTTTGTAAGAAAAAAATTCTCGCCGCAGCGCAGATGGATCGTCCACAGGGATGTTCCCAAGCCCCTGCGCTCTAGATGCGTAAAGAACGGATGATCTGGGCGTTCGACACTGACCGCGTTATAGCGCAGAGTCGCAGACCGAACCCGTCGGGTTGCTTCTTTCATTGCTCACATGCCACATTGCCATTGCCAGGTCACTGTCAGAAATACACCCTTGGCAAAGGGTCACAATGCTAGACAACGCATGAACGGTGTCGAAGCCCCATGTGACCCCCAATGACGCCAGCCGCAGAAAACCTTCACAGGGGACGTCGGCCGAGGGTAAGAGGTGGTCGGATTTCTGCTTACGCTCGGCTTTGCCAAAGCAGGGCGTGTCATCAACTTCCACAAGTAGCCAGCTCTGCGAAACTGACCCGACCATTATATTTCACCTCTGCGAATGGAAAAATATCGAAATGCATGATAGGAGGACCGAGACAGGTATACGTACCGACAAGGCATTACGTTGTGCACCACGACGCTATTGACTCCTTGTTCTGCATCAGACACCATACTGTCCGCGTCAAACAACAACGTGTCAGTTGAAAGAGAGCTCTAGAACCGACACCCCTGATGAGAACCGTGGGACAAGGGCTTGAGGCAAATCAACCTCCTCTTCAAACTTCTTCTCGAAATCCTCCAGGGTCTACAGTACTTGTTGGATGCCAAGACATACCGACCAAGTCAACCACGCCACTGCTATCCTCCCTGTCCACCAGACCCTTTTTTATCTCCATCGATCACGACCTCTCATCGCCTTAGGTGCGGATGCTGAGCTTATCGAAACCGCACGCACGTCGCTCTTGTCATTCACTTCTCTCCCTTGCCTAGTCTCTTGCGCAAACGGTATCATCTTAGCAACCACATCCCGCGTCTCAGTGGAACACCTGTCCATTGGTCCCTGACCGACTCGGGATTGGAGCCGGATCACTCGTTGTGTACGAGGTTGCTGTTGACAACGGTCAGAACGTGGCCCTTGAGATGACACTGCCGATACAATCCGTGCTCGCATCGTGCTTCATCGGTCTTGTCACCGCCATGTCTGATCTCTGACATCCCGCGTGTCTACCCGCGTGGCAGCATCACTGCCATCACAGTCGCTATTATCACGCCACGCCACGCCTTCTGCATCGCTACAGTAATAATCGCGACTCATCCAACGCATCATCATGGGCTGCTGTTTTGTGCTGCAGACACTTCGTATTGATGATGAAAATACTTCTCCACCCTGTATCGTCACAATTCACTCACCGCATCCGCAAGTCATCGGATACAAATGACAACGATTCGCGCATACTGTATTACTGCGCCGTATTGTTGATCTCATGTATGTCGTGCATTAGCCTTTAATATAGACTCTCATCAGGCGCGGCGGTCCGACGGTGCAGTGTGCAGCCAGCAGCAGCAGCTTCTAGACTTTCCCGTCTGCTTGCTGCAGCCCCCCCCCCGGGGGGGGGCGTCAAGGGCTATTATTCATCACAGCATGTAGAACTAACTACACATGATGATCTGTACACACACTTTCTCCCTCCCTCTCTCTCTCTCTCTCTTTTCGGCCGAGGGCTCCGCGCATCGCTTCGCACACCGTAATAATAATAACAATACCACCATTACGCCGTAACTTAAGCTTCGCTTAGCTTAGCTTACTATAGTTCGCCATCATTCTTTTCTCCCTCTCGCTTTAGAAATGAATACTACTGTCTGAGAATGTGTCGTCGGGGACCATTTCTACTTGTTGTGGGCCACGCGGGGACTTTTTTTTTTCCTTCTGCTTGTCGGTGTTTTTTTCTTTTTGGCAATTTTTTTTTTTTTTTTTTTACGTTCTGAATTGAATTTGCGAAGTCTGGGATTTTCGATGATGATGCGCGCGCGCGTGCCGGGGGGGAGAAATTGTTGGTTCCGCGCCTGCGGAGCAGGGTCCAATGGTGGAAAACATCAATGTCTCGGGTCGCTGATGATGAGCTGATGACTCTGGGTTGGGTCGGAATGTGGATGTTTCGGCTATCGGAGTCGGGGAGTCGGTGGGTGGCGTCGTTTGGCACTCACGCAGGACCGCGCCAGCCGATCATGCGGGAATCTGGGGGGGGGGGCGGTTCGGGGCAGAGGGGAGGAGATGGAGATGCAGTCGGAGGTTCCGGCGAATCCAAACGGTCAGTTCGCATTTCGTTCAGCAATCGTGTTGACAGCATCTCATACCTCGCTCTCGCTCTCGCTCTTCCGATACGTACTCTCTTGTCTTTGTTGAAGGTATATAAGGTCTTGAAATTATGATTAGTCAGCTGTGATGGCTCAAATGACGAAGTCCATCTTCTTCTTCCCTCCATCCCTTCCACCTCAATCCATCAGCGAGGCCCCAGTTCGAACTTGGTGGTGGTCGCCCACTCGCTTCGGAAACGAGCGATTTGCTGCGTTGCGACCCTAAGCTTCTGAGGAAACCTTCAGCCGAGCAATCGGGCAGAGAACCTCAGGCCATGAAGTGGCGGCGCTGGAATAGCCTTGTCTGTATGGCGGGATGGAGGGAGAAGCTTGTAGGGTGGATGACGTTTTTTGTTTTTGTGGTTCTATCCAAACATTCATGGTATGTATGTATGTATGCATGATATATTTGCGTGTAGAAGAGCTAGCTGCTGGGTGGTGAGTTGTTTCATGTTTTATTATCATCATCTTGTCCGTGTGAAGAGAGTGGCGATACTTTTGCCTCGAAATTCGGACTTTGGTCGTGAGAGCAGATTCACAACCACCCACCACCACATTATTTAGACCCGAATGTCGCTTTTGCGAGTGATAACATCTAAATAAATGACTGCATACAGACAGAATCACCTTCGAACTATCGCCTGTTACACAATTCCAGCAGACGCTCATTGCCGTCAACGCATCTCAGTCTCATCTTCATCGGTACTGTAATCTGTCCGCCCTACAACTTCTTCTCCGTGCAACACCTCTCCTTCGTCTTTGCAGTCTTGGTCACCGTCAAAGTCGGGCAAGTAATCGGACCGCAATCAGTCGTGCACTTGCCGCTGTAGCTGGTCACCTGTGGTTGCGTCAGCCAACTGCAACAACAACATCCTTCCGGATCGTCACCATGCTCCCAGCCGTTCATGTTCCTCTCGAGATTCAAGTCATGACATGAGTGACTTACAGTCGGTACATTGGCACACTTCGTAACTAGTTCTTCGTAGTTCTTGGCAACGGTGACGGTGGCTCGAGGCCTTGCGGCGTCGGCGCAGATGATCGCAGGGCAAACTCCTTCGAACGGAGTGCAACTGAATGCCGGGTGAGGAGCAGTGGTCGTGCAGCGGAAACAGGGAGTCTTGTTTGCGAAGCTAGGTCTCTGTCAGATGGGGAAGAAATCAACCGTTGTGAGGTAGAAGGGTTGAAGTACACAATGTTGGCCGCTGTCAAAGCACAGAAGACAAGGGTAGTTGGAAAGAACATGGTGACGTGTATCTGTCGCGTGGTCTCGTACAATGGATGCTCAGTGTATCGTTCTGCTTTCTGCCTTCTTGCAACGACCAAAAGTCTGCTATATGTACATAAGTGAAAGGTCGCAGCGAACACTCCTGTGTTACGTCAAAGGATTTCTGGTATCTTCGTGTTGCAGCGATCCATGTGCGAATGCGAATTGACGTCGTGTGCCCAGTGAAGGGGTTTAAGCCTATCCTGTTGTGCCTCCCATTGTCGTGCCAATGCTCGTATCGCTCGACATAAACAGTAACTCGGACGCCGAACTTGGGAATTGATCAACTGCGCTGTCTCAGAAGCCGCCTTGGCGATGCTCAGTAGCATATTCATCTTGGCTCGTTATGCCCGGCGGAGCGTAGGAATGTGCAACACATGTGCGCTGCATGGCTGATGACACGAGTCGATGGGCGAAGTAAGCATATGGAGTCCGCACGCGTCGCGATTCGCAGTGCTTTCTGCTCAGCCTCAGCTGAGTAGCCTGGCAGTCGATTTGGCGAGGAACCCGGTCTATGCGCAGGCAGCGGAATAGATGCTACGCGGCACTCATCGATTGTTCACATGAGAAGGCGGACTCCCGTCTATGCTACTGCCGCCTTGGGTTTCTTGGTACCGTATTTGGATCTGCTGGTGACTCGGTTTCCCACACCGCCCTGCGTGAGTATAAGCAAAGCGTTCCAGAGGGATGATTGCAGAGGGAACATACCAAGTCCATCGCGCCTCTAACAAGATGGTATTTCACGCCAGGACAATCTTGTGATCTCCCTCCTCTCACGAGCACGACCGAGTGCTGTTGGATATTATGACCTGATACTCGCATTAGCAGCGCATCCACACCACTTTCTTGTCTGGATACACACCTTCGCCAGGAATGTATGCTGTGATCACATTGCCACTGCTCAACCGCACCCTCGCAACCTTTCTCTCTCCCGAGTTGGGCTTCTTCGGTTTTGTGACACCCACACGAAGGCAGACGCCCTTCATTTCGGGACATTTGGTATTGGCGAGCTGAGGCGATGTAGCCTTTCGTGCTTTTTGTCCGACTCTGCAGCCTCGGATGACCTGGTTGTAGGTTGCTTGTCGGTGGATCGTGGTCGAGAAGGAGTGCGTTGCGAGAATCGTGGTCGGGCCGACGAAAGAACTGATGCAGGTGCGAGTAGTTGACGGCAGGCGCACCAGCGCGGAAAATAGTTTTGAGACCATATTGTCCAGTTGGTGTATTGCTGCGCGCTTCGCTGGAGAATCAATTGTGTCAATGTCGACAGCGATCGGAGAACTCGGGAGTGCTCTCCTCCCCAGCCGAGAGCAAAAGCGCGCTAAACTCTTATCGTGCATAACGATAGCATAACGAGGCCCATACCGGCTACCTCGCTACTACGTCACTTTCGCGATTCTTAGTTTACTTAATTACTATTGCCGCACATCTACTACTACTACCCCTATTACTATAATAGTAGTAATAGCGTCGCTAATCTATATTAGCACTACGTACGCCGCCTCTAACTACTTCTGCGATGCGTATACGATTACTTTTATACTATAGCTACTAATCGCGACGGCGATAGTACTATAGTTTTATATCTAGAGTTTATCTTCTGCTCTCGATAATTATTATTAGCTTACTAATGCCTTATAGTATACTCTCCGCCGTATCTAATATACTTATTGGTAAATTTAGTACATGTACGGCGATCGGTCGTCTGCTATCGGGCATTTATGCACAATTTTTTTGGCGCCTTATAGCTAGTGTTCCGCCCCCACGCCTTTTAATGTTCACTGTACTTGCAGTCCATGCCTGTTTCATCTCGCGCAGCTTTCCTTCGTAGTCGCTGGATGGTAGCAGTGATCCTGTGCCTCCTCCAAGATCATGTCTATCGCCGCTGTCGCCTCAGTCCTTCTGAAGGGCAATCATCTGGCAGCGCTTCTGGCCCCTAATAGCGACTCTCCTACTAGGTTCTGTGGTTTCCCTCCTACACCTCCGCGACAGCTATCATGACTTCACGACAGCGAGGCGCTCCCCAGGCCGACATGGCAGAGTTCTACCAATAGACAGAGAAGGGATATGATACCGCGAAGTTGACGCGCAAGATCTATGCCGAGAGCACTGAGTCGCTCGTAGGATGGGTTCGGAAGCGGTGCTACCAGTATCTATGCACTGCGGCAACACTCTACATCTACAGACTAACGGTTCAGGTACTGCGATAGCATCGGCAAACCACCCGTCGAAACCCTCCGCGCGATGCCAATGCCCACTCTACATTGCTTCTTCCACTGGCTGCTTACCGCTCGCCCCAGCATTCGACGTACTGCCTCCGTACAGACGTATTGGAACGTTCTGTGCATTGTGCGGAAGACAGAGACTGGAGAGCAGTTCATCGACCAAGTGATCGAGAGTCAGATGCATGGGGTAAGCAAAGAGTCTGATGCTCGGCGACAGGGATAAAGAGTTGACATCTCGTCAGGTACGCCAGCGTCTGGCAGAAGAGTTCAACATCAGTAGCGAGAAGAAGCCTAAGCGTATTGTCCGCGCCGAGGACGAGTTCAAGCTGTTGAAGACACTGTGGACGTCTCCTGAAGTGACTTTGGACCATGAGCGCCAGTGAGCACAGCTTGCGCTGTTGTTACAGCTGGCCGGGATCACTGGCAATCGTCCGGGACCTCTTCTGGCTCTGCGCTATGAGAACTTGAAGGTCACGATACTTCGTGACCCAAACGGGACCGACCAGCCTAGAGTATTGCTCGAGTTCACGTTCAAGGACACAAAAAGCTACCTTGGTCGAAAAGATGCGTATGTTTATCCTCGACCGAACCGAACGCAAGTGCCAACGTACCTTACTGACTTGGTGCAGAAACACATTCCCCGTCCCCGATATCCCAAGCGAGCCTTGTCTCTTGCTCTGTCCACAGATCATGCTCCTTGGATTGGTTTTTGCCGACGAAGCCTTCGCTGCACCTAGTATGGTCGGTCTAGAGCAGCTTTTCAGCCTGCGCATCCGTCGCGGTCGTAATCAACAAGAACTGCCGTTCAAACCAGGCATTCGAAGTTTGCATGTTTTCCGCAAAGTCGAACGACAGGTGCATGGTCTCTCCCTGTCATCCGCGGCCGCGACCTACGATTGGCTCCGGAAGAGATTGTCCACTCTCTCGGTCGTCACGGGCTTTGCGTTCTTGGTCGGTCCATATTGTTTTCGTCGAGGTAATGGCGAGGCTCTTGACAGCGGCATCAAGTCCCTCAGCACGTAGGCAGCGAACTTGGCTGACTCACAAAGGTTACATCAGCGATTCTCAGCGGAACTTGATACTGCAGCATGCCAATTCGCTCGTCTTCCAGCACAACTATCTCTCTCATTACATAACACAGGACACCCAGGCAGCATATCGAGGATTGGAGCCACAATCTTCCTTCGTGAGGGTCGCAAGTGGCATGCTCCGCAGCATAGAAACCCGCCGGCCACGGAAGTTGACAGAAACTCAGGCCTTCGATGTGACCCAGCACCCGGAAGTCAAGTTGCTGTCCAGAAAGAAGAGACGCCTCAGAAAACACATCAACGACACCTTGGGTACCGTCTCGAGCACCGAAGGCACTCCTGCGTATCACCTCTTCAAACAAGTTGAGAGGGATTTGCGAAGCACTAAACGGGCAGTCGCGCGCAAATTGCTCATCGACAGCCAGGCCCACTTTCGCGAGACGCAGCCGGTAGCAGACATCGAGGCACAGCTGGGCCATAGTTCGAATGGACCTGCCATTGCAGACTCGGCCCTTGACCAGCCCAGCCGACCCACTGCCAATTGTCTGAGTACGGAAAGATGCCTTTTGGTTGCAGCGCTGCTCACATTCGCCACTTCCGATCTTCAGGAGGAAAGTGTCAGACGTGCAGAGGCTATCTACGCCGTCAGCGCGCTCTGTAGACGTCAGGAAAGACGAGTTCGTCAGGTATGTTACCGAATGGAGGCGTCAAGATCGAGGCAAAGAGCCATAGTCAATGCAATGACTATCCGGTGATCTGTCTGCCAACCCAGTGCATTTTCTGTCTCGGCAACGATGCCCTACAACATGACGATCGCCAGAAGAGCTTTTGCAGGAAGGGTGACCTCAAGAGCACTTCGAACGCATTTCATCTCCAGCACTTACCGGACGCAACACCAATCGAATGTCCTCATCCTCGCTGCTCGCAGGTGCTCAAACACAAGCTGCACCTCCAGAATCGCGCTGCGACTGTTCACGGAACTTTCACATAGATTGTCAGGCTTTCATACGCTGTAACATCCTGTCGTCGGACTGTGCCCCATTTCCCACGAAGTACACAAGAGCACGGCGATCACGCCTGGAAGGCACATACCTAGTTCGAATCAATAGGTTCGTTGTAATGACGGAGCTGCTCGTGGACAGAGTTACTCATGCTCACGCACCGAAGCCACAGCGCCAGGCTCACATCACTAACGGCGGCCACAAGCAGCACCACTGTGAACATTGCATAGCGATGTTCAGAAGGCTAGAAGCAGCCATGTCTGGACAACGACAAACCCTGATTTACTCAGTAGGCTCTGACTGTGGCCTAACCCTGTAAGGAGGCAAGAGCTGATCTTAACCCTAGTACATTTCCTAACAATAGATACATGCGTGCAGGCTTTCCGGCGGAGCGCGAGACGTCAAAGCTGATGATAATCCCCTACGTACTGCTGTCAAGCCGGCGTAGTCTTTCGTTGTTCGTCGAGTTCACCCCGTGGAGTAATGCCTCCTCCAGCTTGTACGCGACAACAGTGCAAGCATGATCGATCGCGGCAAGGGGTCTCCGCTTATCAAGAAGAGGCATACATGGATATCTACGAAGAGGGCTTCTGCTCCCAGTCGTCGCCATCGGATACCGCTGATGCTGGTGGCAGAAACGATAGTGGATCTAATTCCGCGCTGTGCTTTACGCTAGATGGCCCCGATACTCTGGAAGGCTCCGGGTCATTCGATCGGCTTTACGACTTCGAGCTATGTTATGTTTTGACCCGAGGTCAGGAAGTCCTGGCCAGCAATATGACCAGGTCGGCGTCGAGCATGAGCGAAGAGTCCCATCGACTAAAGTTTGAGGAGTGGACACGCAATGAGATTGACAGACTTGACATGAATGCTGCTGGGCTTATGCGGGCAGAGGTCAGGGCGAAGGCTGGCCATTGCCAGATATACCTTGAAGCTTTAACTTCGTCTCGGGCTATCGGGAGAGCCTTAGACCAGCTCAAGGCGTGGCACCTATATCAAGAGCGGGGGATCTGTCTCGAGCTAAGAGTAGACGTTACAGAACCGAAAAGAGTGACCAGAGGTTCAAGCACAGCACGCTCTCGGCGAGGTTGTAAGTCCATTGATGAAGAGAGCAAGTTGAACATACGCTACAATGCTCGCCTCGCCCACACTCGCTTTCATAAGCGCAACAACCCTCTCTGCAGGAAGGCCCACGAGCTGGCGACACTGTCAAAAGCGCAGGTTTATCTTGTTGTTCAAGCTCGAGGTCAATTCTCCACATACACTTCACACGAGCATCAAGGATGGCCGCCATCACAGGATCAAATTGTAAGTCAGCGTCAGACCGGACTCTGGCGGCCATACTGACAAGCCAACAGGATCAGAGCTATCCACTTCCGAAGAAGAGAACCGCTACCATCATACGTAACACAGCAGGCTTCTGGGGCTGGGCAGCGCCAAAGAAGAAGCCCGTGAGGAGCCCACGCACAGCTGTGGTACTATTGAATCATGATGGTATCAACGTCGACGACTACACAAGACTATAGGCTGGGTACACCGCAGTTCAGGCATATGCTAGGGCTGAGCAACTGCGCAGCTAGATGTGTGCTCTGGCATAGTCATCTTTTCGCCCCCCCTCCCCCACGAAGTCTTGAATTGCCTCTCAAGCCCTCTAGGCTACTGAATACATATGCAAGTATCACCTATATCAATCCAGTTGCACGCGTATATTCATACACCCTAAAGAGCCGAAATCCGTTCGGTGCGCCCGGCTCGATTGTGACGCCATATTCCTACAAGATGCTCGCGGAGGAGGGCCGTATGTTTGCGATTACGTGGGGCATGATGGGACCTTGTGTGGTCGCAGCTACCGTCGAAACGAACGACTAGGCGCACACATAGTGCAGGCACATGGCGTTGGCAAGAAGTGTGGACTCTGTGGCTTCTCCAGCTTCAGCTCGAACGCCATTCAGCTACACTTGCTTAATGAGTGTCCACACCGTTACATCGCTTTGGGAATCGGTCTGGACGAGTACGTTCAAGACGAACGCGGTCTTGGTGAAGGAGGTGACCACTGGCTTGCTTGGGGTGGCGCCGTGACATGGGAGCTGGCGCTTAGGTCGAGAACTGGCGAAAGTTGAGTCCTGCGCTCCATTGTGCGTGACAGCGGGCATTGCCAGCCATGCTTGGCAGTCGCATGTGAACATTTGTGGTTTCTTGTCATCGAATGAGCTGACGCGCGGTGCATAGAGGGTTGTGATTGGTTCTACAGTAGTCGGCTAGGCCCGCTAGCTCGACGCCAAGGATGTGGGGCCTCCGCAGCATCTCCCAACATCTCGTGCTTCCGCACCGTCCACCGTCCGCCACGAACATAAGAATACCACGCCTTCCGCTTCCTATCCCGCCTCTCTTTCGGCATGCATCACCAGAGCGCCAACACTACAAGCAAGCGTAAGCGCAGCTTTTCTGACGAAGAAGACACGGAGACGCGCCCGCGCCAGCGTTTGCGCTCATCACCGACCCGACCATCCATCCCACGAGCTGTCAAGAGCGCGAAGTCATTGTCGGCTGCATCTGTGAAGCGGCTATCAAGAGGAAGTGTCAGTGTAAAGCAACGCACAGCGGAGTGGGTTGGAGTGGACACACTAGCTGTAAGCATTTCGTTCGCTCGTACGCGGGAAGTACTAACGATTGAAGCTACCTAGGATGTCGTCGCAGACCCCAGGGGACAATCGCAGTTTTCGAAGCTCTGGTGTCGATCGGGCCAGCTCGGCAACTTCTCTCACTTCGTCAAACACCAAGATCAGTGTCTACGAAGCCGATCTGGCACGTCAACTTCTGGAGTACAATAATTACTTTGGGCCTGGCGCGAGCGTCCGGCCAGGAAACGAGGCGGAACTTCGGGCTCGACTTAGTCAATATCGCCGCTCGCTGTCACCCTCTCGGTACTCCGACTCGAAATTCCGCGATTTTGAGCAAGTCAATGCCGATTGCAAGAATGAAGACGAAGTTGTATCGCGTGTGATCACACCATACTTCACCGACTACTTCAGATCTCGCCAGGGATACGGACGCGATACATATGCGCAGAACACACAGATGAAGAACCTGAAGCCGTTGTGCAATAAGGGAACTTCGGAGATGAAGGACCTGAAACCCGATTTCTGCCGCGGTGTTGCTCCCAATGATGTTGACCAGGAGCTCCTGAGAAGCAACCTGAGAGGGACTATCCAAGGAAAAAAGGGTGGACCCGTGGCGGTCAACGACTTTCTCGATGTTAAAGGCCCAGACGGCTCGAACAAGGTCCTCGAAGTCCAAGCGACGCAGAATGGTTCTGCTGGTGCTCGTGCAATGCACCATCTACGAACATATGGACTCCATGCCGGCACCGAGGCCGATGGCATCGCGCGATCTTTTAGCATGACATACAATGCCGGTACTATTGTGCCGTACGTTAGTCACGTCCACCCACCCGCGGATGTCGATGGGCAAGAAACGACGTATACTACCCGCATTGGAGGAGAGTACATGTTGGGGTCTCCTGCGCAGTTTCGTGCCGGCTTGACTCTCTATCGCAATGCCACAGAAGAAGCGTACAGGTACAGGCGGGAGAGCGTCGAAGCGGCCAATGCGCGAGCTTCTACCAGCCGTGAACAAGCAAGGCAGATGCCAGTGAGTACTGATTGGGTTCAGCCGAGAACAACAGCCGTGACCGAAGGTAGCCGCCGATCTATCTCGGATGTGGACCAACATTCCAGCCAAGGAGATCGCTCTGCGAAACGAATTCAGCGCGGGACGGATCAGAACGGGTACAGCTCTCGCTCAGCCACGATGCCTGGCGTGCAGCCTAGTGGATCATAGTCTCACGCGATAAATGTCACGTCAACCGATCCATCGACTATTTTGTATGCATGCCGCGTAGTGTCATAAATTATCTATGCTATGTCAAAATTGACAGATCATTCTATCAATGGCTTCAAGTCATTCAGTGGGACAGTCTTCGAACAGTTAAATGGCTTCAACGTGGGATGGCGTCGTTTGCGGTAAAGGCATTCTTGTGGTGCCTCGCCAGCAGTCTCATCGATGCAGGGGCTTTGTTGGTCTGTTGATAAGAAAAGGAGCAGTAAGTTGCCCCAACGATTGCACAGTGCGAGCAAAGGGGCGGCTACCGATTTGTACGGCTGGGCAACATCGACAGCAGAATGACTGGATGGCTGGGGTCGTGGCGCCTTGCGTATTGTGATCCAGCAGATCGAGTCGAAAGCCAAGACTACCGAGCAAGCTCGACACACGAGTGATTGTGATCGTGTGCGCTCGGTGCACTACTGTCGCTGTCCCCAGATGTACTTGAGGAGTCAGTGCCTGTGTCGATGATTTTTTACACAAGTCTTGAAGTGTCAGACAGAAGTCCCGACCGGCACCTGCTTCACCCAGCACGAATGAACACCGGAGGCTTGCATCAGCTTAAAGCGCAGTAAGGCTACAAAACCGACGCTATATGATCGTTGCTGGACAGCTGATATTCACAGCGAAATGCCGCTCACTCAGGAAGATTTTGAAGTATGGGCACAAGGCCTCCGTCGATGCGTTCGAGCTTCAGCTGAGAACCGGGTTTCTTCCTTGCCTCCGGGTATTGTGACGGGCGACCGACCGAGTGGACAGCGAGAGTACTTCTGGAGAATTTATGCCGCGGTCATCAAAGAGGCGGAGGACTGTGAGGGAACAATGCAAGCATTCAACAACGATGTCGACCTTCTCGAAATCAGTCTGCTCTGGACGAACGCCATCCGCAATGACACGCAGCTGATCGCAACAAGTTGTCGTGTTAGACAAGTAATAAAGAGAAAAGTATGATACCATGGCCGGAACTTCAAAGGCTACCCAACTGGCGCAGAACTATGCTGTGTTGGTGGAGTGACGTGCCCATCGTGGGCCGGCATGTGCCGAATCGGCATGTCATTCCAACCGTGAGACGCTTATACAGCCCTTGTAAGGCCTTAAAAACGGGCGGCAATCGCCAGACGTCCCTGTCCTGCCAGGGTGCGACAAGAACGTATTCTGCACTATTAACGAATTCTGCGACCTCGACGATCCAAGTGCTGGCCTTGATCTGCTAGTACCATCTAGAAGGGCGTCGCAAGGTATTAGCTACATATTCGAAGACAGAATTATCGCGATAGCGATCGATGGTTTCTATAGCCTAGTAGAATATGTTCCGAAGGTATACTGCTTAACCTAATTCTAGGATCTCTGCAAAGTCCTCTCGAACACTAGTAACTATAATACTAAAACTGCATATTATAGGACGGAAGGATATTATACTATAGTAAGATTCTACTAAATATACTACGACTAAATACGCTATAACTAAACTAAATATACTGCGACTAAACTAAATACCCTTCGACTAAACTAAGTACGCTATAACTAAATGCGCTATAACTAAGTATAACCAAATACGCTACGACTAAATACGCTACGACTAAATACGCGATAACTAAATATGCGATAACTAAATGCGCTATAACTAGATATAACAGATTAAAGTATACTACGACTAAAGACGCTATAACTAAATATACTAAATACGCTATAATATGACTCTACTAAATACGCTATAACTAAATACGCTTCGACTAAATACGCTACAACTAAATACCTGCGGTCGGTATTCTCGGCGCTATTCGGCGGCGATAGGGACCTTTATATATATAGCGAGCGCCTTCTTCTAGCTCGCAAAGTAAAGGCTATATATTCTTATACCGACGCGAATCTACCATCGGCTGGCGCAGAGCCTGCGCCCGCGGCGCAGGCGAAGTGTCTAGTTTTAAGATGACGCAAAAGCGGAATTTACTGGCCGGTTTGGCGCTCCGTGATAGCAGGGATCGCACAGAGCTTGCCGAAAAGTTGACAATCTCGACTCGCTCCGCGCAAGATTGCAGCAGGCCTGCACATATCTCGCCCTCCGCCCTCAACATGGTACGCGCTGCATCGCCAGCGTTCTCAGAGAATGAATTCGACATCTCCAAGTCGCTCTTCGGTGGAGATGCAGACCTGCTCTCCGACAATAGCGACGACGAAGCCGCTCGCGAAGCGTCTCCGTTCTCAAAACGACCCCCGGCCCTCGAAGATGCCTCTGATAGCGACGACGCATTCATTGCGGCGACACAATCCAAAGTAAACCGGAAAAATGACAGCAAGACTGCGAAGAAGGCGGGCGCGTTCCAGACCATGGGCCTCAACACGCATCTCCTCAAAGCAATCGCACGAAAAGGCTTCAATGTACCCACACCAATCCAGAGAAAGACTATACCTCTGATCATAGACGGCCAAGACGTCGTGGGCATGGCAAGGACAGGATCAGGAAAGACGGCTGCTTTTGTGATCCCCATGATTGAGAAGCTCAAGACACATTCGGCAAAGTTCGGTGCGAGGGCCATGATTCTCAGTCCGTCGAGAGAATTGGCTTTGCAAACGTTGAAAGTTGTCAAAGAGATGGGGAGAGGGACAGACCTGAGGACGGTGCTACTGGTTGGAGGAGACGGCATAGAAGACAACTTTGGGTCCATGGCCGCAAACCCGGATATCATCATTGCCACGCCTGGTCGATTTGAGCATGTCAAGGTTGAAATGGGGCTCGATTTGAGCTCTGTCAGATACGTCGTCTTTGACGAAGCTGATCGACTGTTCGAAATGGGTTTTGCTGCGCAGTTGACCGAGATTATGCATTCCCTTCCTGCTTCGAGACAGACACTATTGTTCTCGGCCACCCTGCCCAAGAGCTTGGTCGAGTTTGCGAGGGCGGGCCTGCAAGATCCTAAATTGGTGAGATTAGACGCGGAGAGCAAGATTGCTCCTGGATTGCAGAGTGCTTTCTTCACTGTCAAGCGCGCTGAAAAAGAGGGCGCACTGCTGCACATTCTGCAGGATGTCATCAAAATGCCTACCGGATCGACGAAAGCGGCCCACGGGACCAAGGAAAGCAAGAAAGGGGACAAGAAGCGAAAGAGAGGTGCTGATGGGCCCGCTGCCAATGAGACCACATCGCCATATTCGACTGTCGTGTTTACGTCGACGAAGCACCATGTCGAGTATGTCGCCAATTTCCTCAAGGCCTGGGGGTACGCTACGTCCTACGTGTATGGCTCTTTGGACCAAACGGCGCGGAAGATGCAAGTGCAGGACTTTCGATCGGGAGTGACCAACATTTTGGTCGTCACTGATGTGGCAGCTCGTGGTCTGGACGTGCCGCTTCTCGCCAATGTCATCAATTACGACTTTCCGTCACAGCCCAAAATCTTTGTGCACCGCGTCGGTCGAACAGCAAGAGCGGGCAAAGAAGGTTGGAGTTACAGTCTGATCTCGCAGCCGGACATGCCTTATTTGCTTGACCTGCAACTCTTTCTCAGTCGCAAACTGATCATGGGACGCACTGCCAAAGAACCTGGCATGTTTCAAAACGCGGTTGTTGTCGGCAATTTCCGCCGAGACGCTCTCGAACGATATACCGAAGAAGCTGCGAAGGTCATCGACGAAGATATCGATCTTCAAGCGATGCGGGATGTTGCGGCCAAGGGTGAGAAGCAGTATTTGCGGACACGGAATTCAGCGTCTGCCGAAAGCGTCAAGCGTGCAAAGCAGATTGCTCAGAGCCAGGAAGCTAGTGCTACGAACATGCTTTTCGAGGCTGACGAGACTGCTGATCTCGAGCAACAAAGACTGGACATGTTGGCAAGAGTGTCCAGTTTTCGACCTGCAGAGACTGTGTTTGAAGTTGGGAAACGCGGTGATGCAAAGGATGCTGCGGCTGAGGTCATGAAGAAGCGGAGAGCGACTATCGAAGCACAGAAGCAGAAGAAGGCACTGGCGAAGGAAGAAGAGTCTGAAGATGAAGTGACCGTCTCCAAAGCTGAAGCTGATGAAGATTCGGATGAGGATGAGCTGATACTGACCCAGCCTAACGGCGTTGAGATGGAACTCGCATCAGACTCTGAGCTGGAACTCACGTTCACTGCACCCCCGGAACCCGGGACATCGAAACGACAAGCCAAGAAAGACAAGAAGGCGGCGTCTGCCCAAGACGACGAATTTTTCATGTCTTACACTCCGTCCACTATCAATATGGCTGAAGACAAGGGGTACGGTGTGCACTCCGGCGGGACCAATGCTTCGAATCACTTTTTGGATCAAGCTCGGAATGCGACAATGGATCTCAATGGCGACGAAGACAGCGGCTTCAAAGTGGCGAACAAAGCAGGAGCAGGTCTGCGCTGGGATAAAAAGAGCAAAAAATATGTCCAACGTGCCAACGACGATGACGGATCCAAAGGAGCCAAGATGATTCGGGGCGAATCTGGACTCAAGATTGCTGCCTCGTTCAAGTCAGGCCGCTTCGATCGATGGAGGAAGGACAACCGCATCGAGAGGCTACCTCGTGTTGGAGAAATGGAAAAGTCGAACCCACATTTCACGAATCAGAATTCTGGCGGGCCGGGAGGTAGATTCAAGCACAAGCGCGAGCGGGCTCCGAAAGAGGCGGACAAGTATCGCGATGACTACTACGTCAGGAAGAAGCGTGTTGCGGAGGCGAGGGAGAAGAGGGTTGGCAGATTTGCGGAGGGCAAAGGGAAGAGTGAGCTGCGCGGCGTGGACGATGTGAGAAAGCTGAGGAAGTTGAAGGAGAAGCGGAGAGACAAGAACGCCAGGCCTGCGAGGCAGAAGAAGTAATGTAGTAGAAGAGTGCCGCGTATCACTGCCATAATACAAAGTATAGCTGCCTGCGACGTGTGTGCCTGGGAATAATCAGCATCTGATCAGCGACCCCACGCGGGTTTCGTTGGAGGCGTGGGCGCAAGGGGCAGAGAGAGAGAGAGAGAGAGAGAGAGAGAGAGAGAGAGGAGAGAGAGAGGGAGAGAGAGAGGGAGAGAGAGAGGGAGAGAGAGAGAGATGTGGTGCTGCGTGACCATGGACGCCGGATGTAATTTCCGTATGGGGAAGTGACACAGACCATCGCAGCGGAGGCGGCTGTGGGCCAGCTTCGAGCACCGCGCCTGCCGAAGCCCATCTCGACCGAATCTGCCTGCTGCGTTATCGAAGTCCCACTACTGCACGTCGATCTTGGTCACGGTCGAGAGCTCCACCGCGCGCTGCGTCGTGCTCGAGGTAATGTACTGTACTGCATTGCATTTCGTCTTCCTTTTTTTTTCCCTCCCACCTCCGCCCACTCCTCACCGCACCTGTCTCCCTCTGTCTCTTGCCACCCGCGCGAGAACTCAGTCCCACTGCAATCTGGCGGATCTTGGTACAGCGCATCGCCACCTGCACGAGGCCAACGGCCGGCCCCCCATTGGAGCATTGCATTTGTCGATCGAGTGGATCGGCAAAGCCTTACCCACGCATTCTTGCATTGGCCTGCGTTCTTGCTTGCAGCCCGCAGTCCACCGCTACAGTACCGAACTACCGCCACACGGTCATAGACACCGACAACTCATTTGCGTGACAGAGCGTCGACAGTATACCACGACAGACCTTAGCACGCCAACCAGCGGCGGTGGACAGCATGTCCAGAGCAATTCCCAGCAACCGCAGTAGCTCGCCCTCGGGCCAGACACAGACCTTGTCCCGCAGCTTTGGCACATCCTTTCGATCACAGTCGCACATTGCCGCCATCGCAGAAGAGTCGATAATACGAGATCTCGAGGAAACGGACTTCGACGATGAAGCGGTCGACGCCGAAGATGATTCGGCGCTCAGCAGAACATACACGGGTGACTTGGCTACGATAGGTCCGCACTCAATGGCAGGCTATTACAGGCGTCCGTCCATCGCCGCGCCCTCCCCGCGGCCATTCTTGGGCACGCAACAACCCGAGACCCGTGTGCCCTTAGCACAGGATTACGAGGCGGCGCTTGGGGAGGAGAGGAGCTTGCTCAGAGACAACCACATCATCCCACCCAAGCATCCCAGACGACGCGAGAGTGATGCCCATGAGAATGGAAATACCATCAGAAAGATGCTGAGCCATGTGAGCTTCAGGCGAAAGAGCGGTGACGCGGATCGATTGATAGATGGACATGCTACAGAAACTACAGGCCTCCTCGCAAACGGTCGCGATCCGACTTTGCCATACGGGGGAGAGGACACGCCAGAGAACATCTCGAAGAAGTGGGAGGAGGCCGTCGAGAATGGTCAGATTCACACCACTTGGCAGCGCGAAACCAAGACCCTGGTGCGGTATTCTGCACCCTTGATTTTGACCTTCATTTTGCAGCAATCTCTTACTCTCACATCGGTGTTTACAGTCGGACATATTGGAAGAAACGAACTCGGTGCTGTTTCTCTCGGCTCCATGACAGCCAACATTACGGGCTACAGCGTGTATCACGGTCTGACCACCTCCCTGGACACCCTCTGCGCGCAAGCCTACGGTTCTGGAAAGAAGAAGTTGGTAGGTCTCCAATTCCAGCGCATGGTCTTCTTCCTTTGGGCCATCACGATTCCGATTGGGATCTTCTGGTTCTTTGCAGACAGGATCCTTGGCGCCGTCGTGCCAGACCAGGACATTGCCGTCCTGGCTGGAAGTTATCTCAAGGTCTTGATCATCGGTGCTCCAGGCTACGCGGCTTTCGAGGCTGCGAAACGATATGTCCAAGCCCAAGGCCGCTTCGATGCGAACTTGTACGTCTTACTCTTTGCTGCACCCCTCAATGTTTTCATGCATTGGCTTTTCGTTTGGCGCTTCGAGTGGGGCTTCATTGGGTGCCCAATCGCCGTTGTCATTACAGAATGCCTCATGCCTGTGCTGCTGTTCCTGTACGTCCGCTTCGTTGGTGGGATGGAGTGCTGGCCGGGATTCACACGCAAGGCTTGGGTCAACTGGGGACCTATGATTCGCCTTGCACTTCCAGGTCTGGTCATGGTATTGGCCGAGTTCCTTGCATTCGAAATCATCACGCTGGCTTCGGCTCGAATTTCGGCTGCGCACTTGGCCGCCAACACGGTTTTGCAGGCGGTGTCTGTTCTTTCCTACCAGCTGCCATTCCCACTGAGCATTGCAGCGTCCACGCGTACAGCGAACTTGATTGGAGCAGGGTTACCTGAAGCAGCGAAGGTCACAACCAAAGTCGCGTTCGTGCTCGGCGTCTTCATCGGGTTGTTCAACATGATTGCTCTGTCATCGCTTCGCAACTACATCCCACTGCTCTTCTCGGACGATGCATCCGTTGTCGCTCTTGCTGCAGCGACGTTGCCCATCAACGCTGCTTTCCAGCTCGTCGATGCCACCGCTGCCCAATGCAACGGGATCTTGAGAGGACTTGGGCAACAAGGGATCGGTGGATACATCAATCTGTTCGCATACTACATCATTGCTTTGCCGATCAGTTTTGCGCTGGGCTTCGGGCTGAAATGGGAGCTGGTCGGAATTTGGATTGGGCCTGCTGTTGGATTAGCGATTGTTTCGGTGCTGGAGGGGATTTACATTGGAAAGACGGATTACGAAAAGGCGAGCGAAGAGGCGGCACGGAGAAATGCGGTCGATTAGAGCGGCGTTCGGGGGCAGTGATGGCCGAGGTCTGTTTTGACGGCATGATATTCTGTATAGAGTAATGTGTTGAACATGGGTTGTATTTCAACTTCAGCCACGTTCTCCTGGCAGTTGCGGGCTCACAAGAATGGATGATGGTATGGATCGTCAGGCATGGGCATACGAATCGTCGAGGTTACTGTGATGATGATATATCCGATGGCTCGGTAATCGATGCACGAGCCGAGCAGATGATAGCCGTCGTCGGATGCCGTCGACTATTTGTGCGTCTTACAGCGACGCCGAGCATCGTTTCCCTCCTCGGTCTCCATTATTGACGACGCCTTCATGTTGGTTCGTCGGTAAAAGGTACACTCTCTGTTTCTCTTCCACAACCTTCTCGCGCCTTACTTTTGTACATATCGTCTCTCGGCGACCCCGCCAGCCCCGCCAGAACTAGTCTAACTTAGACCAGGTTGATCAATCTCGGCTTTCTGGACCCTGAAGAGGCACCTCCTCCGTCACTTCTGTATAAACAGTGCACAAGCAGCAAATCCCACACGTTCATCAATGCTCACGTCTCTGCGCTCGGCAGTGGGGAAATGGTCGTCCGATAACATCCTCCGTTCTCATCGAGCCCGCACTGCAAGTGGCAGCCCAAAGGGACGCATCTCTGTGTGCCAGCAGCAGCGTCCACAGCCGCAGCCGGGAATGCCCAGCGTATATGCCGGAGATGAAGCGTCATCCTCCGCTGTCACAAGCAGCAGCAACACTCCCGTACATGTACATGGCAAGATGAGCAATGGACATGTGCTGCCGCCGGCGCAGGCGACGCCGGTGAAGAATGACAAGGACCATGTGTATCAGGACTTGGCCGAGGCGTGTCGGAACGTGCACGATCGCGTGCACGCCTTTCTGGAGCGCAAGCCGAGGAGCGAGAGGATGGAGCAGGCGCAGCGCATGACGAGAGAGTCGCTGGGCGTGATCGAGGAGGCATTGGTCAAGTTCAGGTAGCCTCTGTCGGAGAGCAACGTTCCACCACCTCCACTGACATCTCGCACAGCCTCGATCATCTCTCCTTCAGCTATAACGGCGGCAAAGACTGCCTCGTCCTCCTCATCCTCTACCTCGCCGCCCTCCACGCCCACTCGACAAAAACCAACACGCCCCTCCCTCCCACCCTTCGATCCGTCTACATCGTCACCCCCAATCCCTTCCCCGCCGTGACATCGTTCGTCCACTCCTCCGCTACCAAATACCACCTCTCTCTCTCCCAATACCACAAACCCATGCGCGAAGCCTTCGCCTCTTATTTGGCCGACACGCCCTCCGTCGAAGCCATCTTTGTCGGGACCCGGCGCACCGATCCACACGGCGCAAAGCTCACGTTCTTCGACCCGACCGATGGGGGCTGGCCAGCGTTCGTGAGAATCCACCCTGTGATTGATTGGCATTATGCCGACATTTGGGGCTTCATCAAGGAGGTCGGAGTCGAGTATTGTGAGTTATATGACATGGGGTATACGAGTTTAGGCGGCACGGATGATACGCATCCGAACCCCGCGTTGGCGGTTAAGGCAGAGGGCGAGGGGAAAGAGGATGTGGTGCGGTATCGCCCGGCGTATGAGTTGGTAGAAGATGATGAGGAGAGGTTGGGGAGGGACGGGATGAAGAGGTGATGTCTGTCTGCTTCCTCTCTGTTACTTGGATGACATTTTCTTTTCTCGATGTGAATGTTGGGCATATTTTATGAGCGGATAGCTTGATGTAAATGTGCAAAGCGATATACAATCTCATCTTTCTGTTTCATTTTCTGTACAGATCAATATACGATTACATCTTTCTGTTCGTCTCCTGTACAGTGTCTACAGATCTATCGTTTCTTTTCGAGGCCCATTCTGTCAATGACCCACCGCCCGAGCTTCACGCTTGGCTCATCAAATAGCTTCGTCCCCACATGCCCAAAGGCAAGGTTGAGGGGCAATATCAACGCCTGTGAGACCAAAAACCTCGTCGTGAACCCATGGATGCCAAATTCCGGAACCGGCAACACTTCGTCCCACATGGTCGTCATCTCCGGCATGGTAATGTGTCCGAAGAGGCGATAGATCCGATCTCCCACTGTCCACATCAGAGGTCCATGAACCAAATACAACGCGAAACTGATCTTGCCCAAATACTTGAGCGGTCTGGTGGAGAAGAATTTCTGCAACCAAGAGAGTCGCAGCACGCCGTACACGACCATGCATGCCCCCCACGCGTGCCACCAGCGCCAGTACTCTTTATCCGGGTCGTCGTAGTAGATGGGCGGAATGAGTTTGGTCAAGAGCCACCAGCCCGGGGTGTCGGAGGAAACTTGCGTGTCTCGCATTCCGGCGGTTTGGCACAGGAGGTACCAGCCTGTGAAGAAGACGAAGTGATGGAGCACAGTTTTGCCTCGCGCGGAGAGTTGGAGTTTCCCGCCGAATGTGCTGGGGCCCGGGTCTTTGAGGTCGTTGATCGCGAGAAGCATGCCGGCCATGAAGAGGGCCATGGCCCATTGGTAGAGGAATAGAAAGGCGAGGTACATGCATGCGTAGACGATGGCGCGCATGCGCATCGTGACGGGCACGGAGAGGGCGAGCATGGAGAAGATGAGAAGGCTGCCGACGAGTTCCACGGGGATGGTGTATACGGGTGGATCGTAGACGAACCAGTGCGCGAGGACGTCGGGTTTGGTCGAGGGTTGGAGGGCGACGGAGAGCTCGTAGAGCCAGGTTTTGAGTTCGAGCCAGAGGGTTTCTTGCGGCGCGGGCCAGGCGAGTTGGGGCGCGAGGCCGAAGGGGAGGTGGAGCGCGATCACGAAGCCGAGACTTACGCCGATTACGGGGAGGTAGAGGCGGATCGGGCGTCGGATGACGCTGGAGAGGAGAGAGCGGTAGATGGTTTGGTGAGAGTGAGTTTCTTTGCTGGCTTCGCGGAGGTGCCGGAGGGGTGAGATGCTGAGGACGTAGCCGGAGAGGACGAAGAAAATTACGACGCCCGCGTTGCCACCTGTGAGGATGAGTCGGATGAAGGGGAGTTGGAAGAAGTAGTGGTTGCCATGGGCTCCCCAGCCGTTGATGATGTCGTCTGTGGGCCCAAAGTACCAGCTCACATGGTGATATATGTACACGAGAAGTGCCGCGAGCCCGCGAAGGCCATCGAGGTACGCGGTGTTTTTCTTCTTGTCTGTCGCTTTATCCGCTTGCTGTGTGGCGGCCAGGCTGTTTGATGGGGCCAAGGGGTCTTCTTCTTCCGCGAGGTCGTCCAGTGTAGAAGGTAGGGTTTTGTCTTCCCAACTTTGGAGTTCAACATCAGGACCCCTTGTATACGCCATTTTGGGTAGGATTTTGTAAATTTCCCAGGCTCCGTGAAATTTGGAGCTGTGTATTCACTCTATATTAGATTCAAGCCAGAGTCTCAGGCTGTTTGGCGCTTCCGGCTGCTTTGCCGTGCTGTATCTAGAGACATGTCGATGTTGAGGTGAAGTTGTCCTTGTGGTGGTACAGGGGCCGAAATCCCATTGCCAAAAACGGTCCAGCCTCGGCACCGGCACGAGTCTTGGCGTAAACAGCAACCACCACTCGTCAAACACTTTCCAGGTCTTATTCCCCCAAGGACCTCATTGTGCTCGACGAGGGTCGGAGCGGCTTCAATGTATATCGCTAGACCGCTCGATGCGGACATTGGCATGATGTTGATGGCTTGCGGAAAGATGCTTACCAGGGAGCGGAATTCGCCTATCTGCGTGATAGGCCGACCACCACTGGAATCCATCTTCTAGCGCTGCACTCTCTTATGCAACAGCTCATATTTGTGTATTTGAACAGCAGATCTGTGATCTCAAACTCCAGCACTCAAGAAAGGCTAGGCCTTGCAGTTGAGGATGGCGCCTCAGGCTGAGAAGCTGTGGATTGCTGGGCAGGAAGTTGAAGGCACCGGCGAGACGATTCCCGTGGAAGATCCATCAACAGGGACAATCTTTGCACAGTAGGTTCTCATGAAACCCTTTCCCGCCCTCGAAGACTCATCCTTTCCCAGCTGCCATTCTGCAAGCGTCAATGATGTGGATGATGCCGTGAGAAGGGCGTATGAAACTTTCCAGTCTGGCGTGTGGTCCAGAAGGGATAGGCACCTGCGTGCCGATGTGCTGGAGAAGGCCGCAGAGCTACTGTCTGACAACCTGGCTGACCTGATCGCCCTCGAGGTACTACAAACCGGCCGAGCAATACGGGAAATGAAAGCTCAGGTCCCGTCTTTGGGTGAGTGTTTTGCATTTCGTTTGTTACAGTATCGCTGATTTGGCATTAGTAAAGTGGTTCAAGTACTATGCTGCATTGATCAGAACAGAGGAACGACCAGTCTTACCGACAACTGGCAAGCTACACAATTGGGTCGACAGACGCCCACTGGGGGTGGTCGTGCAAATCACTCCTTTCAACCATCCACTACTGATTGCTGTCAAGAAAATCGCGCCCGCTCTGGCAGCTGGGAACTGTATCATCTTGAAGCCATCCGAGCTTACACCTCTGACTTCGCTGAAGCTTGGAAAGATCCTCAAGGATGCTGGTGTACCCGATGGCGTTTTCACTGTCCTGAATGGCTACGGCGCCACGACTGGCAAAGCTCTGGTCTCGCACCCTCTCGTGAAAAAAGTTGATGTGACTGGTGGAACCCCGTCTGGTAGAGCGATAGGTGCGATTGCAGGGGGTAATTTGGCACATTTCACTGCCGAACTGGGAGGCAAAGCACCAGTCATCGTGACACGCCATGCGAATCTGGAGCTGGCTGTCAATGGCGTCGCGTTCGGTTCCTTCATCGCGAGTGGGCAAACTTGTGTCGCCGCCACTCGGATCATCGTGCACTCTGCCATTTTCGAGCCCTTTGTGGAGAAGATCGCGGCGAAAGCTGAATCGATACGTCGGAGGATAGGAGCGCCTGCAAACGTGGACTCGATGATGGGTCCTATCATCTCGAAGAAACAATGGGATCATGTGAGCGAATTGGTAGAAGATGCAAAGCGCACCGGACTGGAGACTGCTGTTGGTGGGGAACGAATGTCTGGCAAATCTTCACTTGACGATTTCGAGCTTTCATCGGGTTACTTCTATCCCCCGACCGTCCTGGTTCATCGACCGGGCACAGCGATCGAGAGTCACAGAATCTGGAAAGAAGAAGCATTTGGCCCAGTCATTGTCGTCACCTCATACGACACCGAAGATCAGGCACTCACACTCGCAAACGACAGTGAATTCGGGCTGGGAGCTGCAGTTTGGACCAAAGACCTCTCTGAAGCATATCGCATGTCCGATCGAATTGAATCGGGCATTTGCTGGATCAATACACATCATCGGAACGATCCGAGCAGTCCGTGGGGTGGGATAGGAAGTTCTGGAGTGGGAAGCGAAAACGGCGTCGCGGCATATCAGGCTTACACGGCGATGAAAAGCATCATCATCAACTACGCCGACGAACAAGAAGCGGCTAGCGAGGATTGGTTCCGAGAAGGTACTGAACAAGTGCGATATGGCTAGAAAACGTATGTGAGGCGCAGACGCTGCTCAATCCAAAACCTGCTGCATCACGTTTGTTCTATACCTTTCATTCCGCTGCATCAATTCTTGGTGTGTCCCGCGGTCCTCGCAACGCCCGTCATGTATTAAAAAGATCACGTCTGCCATCTGAATGGTATGCAAGCGATGCGCAATGATCAAGATCGTCGCGTCGCCGCGGATCTCTTGCAACGTCTCCTGCCACCTGGCTTCGGATTCGCTATCGAGAGCTGAAGTCGGTTCGTCCAGTAAGAGAAGCGAAGGATCGCGTACCAAGGCTCTGGCGAGCGAAAGCCGTTGGCGTTGCCCGCCGCTAAAGTCTTTTCCGTTCGTGCCGCAAGGCGTATCGTACTGTTGAGGCAATTCCATGATGGTATCGTGGATGTTCGCGCGACGGGCAGCTTCCTCGAGCCTTGCTTGGCTGACTGCGAACTCGCTGCTTGAGCCCAAGTCGAGGTTGAATGCTACATTTGCGTCGAAGAGCATGTTAGTCTGCGGGACGAGAGAAATGTTCCTCCGGAACGTTGTATCGTCGGATTTGCTAATGTCTTCGTGGTCGATGGTGATGGACCCTGTGGTGGGGCGGTAGAACCGCTCCAGAAGGGCGAAAATGGTCGATTTGCCGCTACCAGAAGGTCCGACGAAGGCTGCGAGCTGACCAGGTTGGATGTTGATGTTGATGTCTTGAAGGACGATGGTTGATGGTCTGCTTGGGTAGGCGAAGGAGACGTCGGTCATTGATATATGGGCGCCGCCGCGGGATCGACGTTGGGTTGCATCGTCATCATCTGCTTGCTTTTCATCGACGGGCATGAGCGGAATGGCCTCAATGTCTACATCTGACTTGTCTGGCACATCGGTCCGCTCCTCAGCATGCCGTGCATTCAGTCGGCCACTGTTGTTGTTCTCGTTCAATTGCGTCTCCAGCTCGACGCGCTGGTGGCTTCTGGGCAGTAGATCAATCAGACCGAACACCCGAGCTCCAGATGAAGTTGCGCGAGCCACGTCGGAAAGCAGATTGAACAGCTGACCGCAGCCGACAGCGCCTACAAGCATGGCTGGTAGCACAGTCTGGAACTGTGCTTGATCGTACTCGCCGGCAATGATCAATTTGGAGCCCCACCAGTAGGCGATGCCGTTCAATGCGTTCGGAATGCTGTAACCCAGCGCCAAAAAGCAGTTGCCGATTATGACAAGACGGACTGTTGCAGCGTACGGGGCGTCCAATGCTCGTTGGTATGATGCAAGCATCTCTCCCTCCAGACCAAATGCTGCCACGGTATTGATGGCGCCCACGGCTTCTGTAGCTATTCCAACAGACGCATCGAATGCTTCTCGATGCTTGTCTTGGAACTTTGCGAGGACCGATACTCGAGCGATGCCAGAACCAACCAGGACAGGAATGACTGCAAGAATTACGATGGCAATTTTCCACGCGATAATGTGGGCTAACACTGGGCCAACAATCAAGCTGACGACAACGCCAATGGAGACTCCGAGGAGATTGCCGGTAATGTTGCCCAAACTCGACGCATCCATACTTATGTAGGAAAGCAAGCTACTCGGCGTACGCCCCTTGTCCTCGTGCCACTGAACGTCTTGCTGAAGAAGACTCCGGAGCGATAAGATCCGAACTCGGTTCAAGAGGTACTCGGAGACGTTGCCGAAGCAGTAGGAAGAGCCCACGGTAGTGCCGAAGCTCAGTATGGCTAGAGTCAGGAATGCAATTCCCACGTTCTGCCCACTGGTGATGATGCGTTCGGAGGTGAGACCGCACACAGTGAGGGCTCCAATGGCTTGCCCAAACATGACGGCTTCGATAGACCAGGTGAGGCCTGCCATTTATTAGCATACACGGACGAGGAATCATTGCCCACATTCGGCAGCTTCACTGCAGGAATAGACTTACCAACAAAAGTCGCAGTCGCCATGCCGGTGTAGATGAGCAAGCGCTGCGCCCGCGTGTATTCGTAGATTCGGCCAAACACCTGTCGATAGGGGGCCTTGCCTTCTTCTGTGCTTGTCGGTGTCGTATCGTCTGTGTCGCCCTCGCCGTCTTTGAGCTCGGAGTCCAAAAGTGGCAAGTCCTCCAGGTCGTCATCATCTTCATTATCTACACGTGGTGCAGAAGACGCGGTGCCACGATCATCGACCTCGGTACCATTCTTGCGTTCTGAACTGTCGTGTGTATTTGTTTCAGACATGGAAGCGCCAGCTGTAGTGGCACGTGTCGTGGAAAAGTCTTTTCCAGAATTTTGTTGAACATGATTCTGAAGCGCCTGCATTTCTACCATGCGAGCGAATTGGCCGTCTCTATCAAGAAGCTCCTTGTAGCCCCCTTCTTCCACGACGCTGCCATCGCGCATGACAATGACTTTGTCGACGTGTTTGATAGACGACAGTCGATGCGCGATCAAGATGATCGTCCTGCCTGGCATTGACTGCGAAAGGCCATCAAGTATCGCGACTTCGGTAGTGGTGTCCAGTGCTGATGTGGCTTCATCCAACACGAGCACTGGCGCGTTGCGCGCAAGTCTGTTGTCGACTTGTCAGCATACGTTCGGGGAGATCACTTGAAATAGGTCGACTCACGCTCTTGCTATGGCGATGCGCTGTCTTTGCCCTCCACTGAGGTGCAGTCCCCGAGTACCAACTTTCGTTGCTATTCCGTGCTCAAGGCGTTCTACAAACGTGTACGCTTGAGCCTGCTCTAGCGCCTGTAGTACACGTTGGACAACTTGATGCAGAATTTGAGAATCTCCGGCTGCCTTCTCTGCTGTCTGGCCCGTATGTCGCATCTTTGCTGCCAGTTGCTCGACTGCACCAGGCGGCCACTCCAGTCTACCAGCCAACCCATATGCAACATTTTCCAGGATCGAGCGATTCATCAGAGTGGGTTCTTGCTCCACGACGGAAATGTGGTGTCGCAGATCTTTGACATTCCATTGCCTGAGATCGACGCCATCGAGCTCGAGTGAGCCTTCTGCCGGATCGTAGATGCGATTCAAGAGTGTGGCTATAGTCGATTTCCCGCTCCCTGAGAGTCCGACCAGCGCAGTGATCTTTCCCGCAGGTAGCTCGAGGGACACGTGATTGAGAACCTGAGTATCTGGGCGACTGGGATACGCGAAAGCCACCTTTTTGATGTCGAAGTGGCCCGTGACGGTGGTGAGTGGCAGACCAGCCGTCTCCGTCATGCCGTCGATCGCAGTTTCGCGTTGCATTACTGGTACCAAGTTGTCGTACGAAGTGCGGGCTCCAATGAAGTAAGTCAGGTAATGCGAGAGACTTGCGAACATGAGCGATGCATCCAGAACGCAGGCTAGTACGGTGTAGATGCGACCGACACTACTGCCATTCTCACCGTTTCTTGCTGCAGCCATGTGCACGCTACCCTGCCAGAAAGCCAGGGCATTCGAAATGTAGGTTGCTGTGTACAGGAAGGCCATCTGTCCTGCAGCAGTCAACGTTTTCTTGGTCACAGCACTGGCGACTGCTTGCAGACGTCGACTGTAGAGCTTTTCAAGCCTCTTGCCAGCACCGAATGCATGCACGAGAGGCATGTTTTGCAGACTCTCGGACGCAAGGTTTGTTGCGGAGCTGACCCCATTCGCAACTTGTGTCGAGAAGCGTTCAAGAAGGTTCCCGGTATACTGTGCGTAGAGCACGTAGACCGGGACGAGTGCCGCTAATTTCCAGGTCAAGGCGGCATCCTGCGAGAAGGCGACTGCATACCTGTTTCGAAGTCAGCATGATCGTGTCCAGGGGTTTGCAGCGCACTCACGCGGTGATGAAGTAAGATATGGTGGAAATGTAATGCGCCACTTTCTCCCCGGTACCAGTCTGGATATTTTGTATGTCAGTGTCCAGCCTGGTGGCCATCTCACCGGAGGGGAGACTGTGAAAGAAGGCGGGCTCCTGTTTCAGCAATGCACGCATGTATGCGAAGCGAATGCGGTACGTGAGACGTTCTCCAAAGAGTCCCCAACAACCGTTATACTGAGATTGATTAGCATTTGTCGGCGAAGGAGATATCGAATCATCCCAGAGACATCGCACATACCGCGTAAATCATTGTGAAATTTGCTAGTGCCACTGCGAACATGCCGAATACCTTGTTCTGAACGGAGAGCCATTGTTCAGAAGCGCTGCCGTCGTCCGCTGCGGCGTCGGCAGAGCAGTCTGCTAGTTCGTCGACGACCTTTCCGTAGAGGAGTCCCAGAATGGGAAATGGCATACCACCCAGGATGGCGGTTATGGTGCCCGTCCACATGAGCACGACATCTTGTCGACTTGGTTCGGCAGCGAAGAGCAGCTGCACAAAGCTCCGGATTGGCGTGTACGAAGGTCTCCAGGCCAGCAATGCTCGAGCACGCTGTGCACGTCAAATTGCAATGCCTTTTTTTGAAGGGGTGTGAGAGAGACAGCATACCTTGGCCCAATCCTCGTGCATCGGCATGCCTTTTCACCTTCACGACGACACGGTCAGAGTGTGTCTGCGAAGACAGAGAGACATGAATGGTCTGTCTCTCCAGCTCCCGGCTGGCGCCACTCAGGCCACGAATTCATAGCCGTGGGTCTTGGAACAGAGCACAAAAGAAAGCCCTAGGTTAGCTTGAGAGCATCGAAATGGGCCATGTGAGACTGTGAGACGAGGGCAGGCCGACGTCGCAGGCCAAAGTCACCATGATGCAGTGGCGGCGGCAAGGGAGCCTCGGGATCGTCCAGGTATATGTACTGTTGTGCTGTTATGTACAGTTGACAGTAGTTGAAAAACATGCTCGTTGCGCGTCATGATTGGATGATTCTGACGTGGCCGCCCAGTTTAACGTTGGACTACTGCATTACGCCGGCATCTAGTCTAATCAGATCGAAGGGATCTGATAACTCTATTTCCTCCTCTTCCCACACACCACCACCCACCGCCGGCCTTGGCGTCACTTTTTGCGTTCGGACGCGCCCATGACGAGCTCGCGCCACGCAATTTGGCACACCGAATCCAGTCCTCTTCCCGCTCTGCAACACAGTCCAGCAATCGCATCCTGCGCTCTGTTCGCCTGTGCAGCGCAGCCAACCAACCCTACAACAACACAACCAGCAGAAGCTTCTCTGCAGCGCTCCAATCGACGTGTCATGGCATCGCTTGTGAAGAACCGACCCACCTCTCCTCACTCCGAACGAGCCAAGGAGCACTACTGTGGAGGGGTTGATGATGATGAGAACGGGGGTGGAACTCGCAGCCGGCTGTGGCTGGCCAACAAGTGCCGGGAGTCCAGCTCCTCCTGCAAGCCTCGTGAGCCCTACTGTCCCATGGCCATGCCATGGCGGTGTCGGAACTCGTTCATGCTTGCGTATAATAATATGCAGAGCGTCCCAAAGACCCTCTCCACGCCAAGCGTCTTCATCCGACTAAACCACCCGTCACCATGCCTTCCATCAGCGACAGTGACTTGAAACAGATCTGGCAGTGGAACGCCACTGTTCCCGAGACACTGAATGGTCTGGTGCACGACCTGATTCTGGAAGTCGCAAGGAGGCAACCAGACGCACCTGCCATTGAGGCATGGGATGGCTCCCTCACATACGGCGAACTGGATCGTTATTCACAGCTGTGGGCAGCCCAGCTGGTATCTCTCGGCGTCGGTCCAGAGGTGCACGTCTCTTTGCTATCCGAGAAAAGTAAATGGGTCTCGGTTGCCATGCTGGGCGTGATGCGCTCTGGCGGCGTGACGGTTGTCATGGACATCACTCAACCGGAGGAGCGCCTGGGACTCATGATGAACCAGGTCCGACCAGACGTTGTCTTGGCTTCAGACGGCGCTTGGTCAACCGCCCAAAAGCTGGCCGGCTCTGCTATCATTCGTAGCATCGACGCAGATCGTTTCGATCTCGCCTCCATTTCCGCCACCACATCGAATCTCCCGCAGCAAACAAAAGCGACGGGCGAAAACGCATTATGGGTCTCCTTCACCTCGGGCTCTACCGGCCGACCAAAGGCTGTCGTCGTGGAACATCGTAGTTTGTACACCGAACTACACGTCCAAGCCGAGCCCACGGCAATGTCGACATCGTCCAGAGTCTTCGACTACGCCGGCTATTCATGGGACATGACCTGGTACAACGTCCTTTTCTGCTGGCATGCAGGAGGTTGTCTGTGCGTACCATCAGAAGAGGAGAGGAGACAGGACCCTTCCGCTGCGATCAAACGCTTCCGAGCAAATTTTGCAAACATCACACCTACCGTGGCCGATCTGCTGGATGACGAGGCCCTGCACATGCTCCAAGGGTTCGAGACGATTGGTGAGCGTGCCTCGCCGAAACTTCTGTCGCGGATACATCCTTCACAACGATACCGCAATACATATGGAGCGTCAGAGTGCGGCTCTCTGCAGACCGCAGCATTGAATCCCGATACACCCGACAACATCGGCTATGGGAGCGGCGTTGTGACGTGGCTCGTGAACGAGGATGAACATGGCAGATTCAATCTTGCCCCGATTGGAGAAAGTGGTGAGATCTGGCTGGAAGGGCCTCTGGTGAGTCGCGGATATCTACGCGATGAGGTGCAGACTGCGAAGGCTTTCGTCGAGGACCCTCCATTTCTGCTGGCTGGCGATGGAGGTACAGTAGCTGGTCGGAAAGGACGACTTTACCGGATGGGAGATCTGGCAAAGTACGCTCCTGACGGAAGTCTCCGGATTCAAGGCAGACGGGATTGGCAAGTCAAGCTGCGTGGTCAAAGAGTTGAGCTGGGCGAAGTCGAACACCATGTCCGTGCCGTCTTGAGCGAGAGTTGCGGCGGGGAGGGTCTACATGTTGCCGCCATGGTTGCAGTTCCCCGTGGCCATGCAAATCCTACTCTGATCGTTTATGTGGTGCTACCTGGAGCCGCAGAGCTTGACGATTCAGGCTTGCGCTTGGAACTTTCCAAGGCCACGAATGGCATCGATGACAAGTTGAGAGCCCGAATACCAGCGTACATGATACCCAAGGGCTACATACCATTGCATCAGCTGCCTTTGACCTTCACGGGAAAGAGGAACCGCGCCATCTTAACGCAGAGGATCACCGAGTTGACGTTGAGGGAGATAGCTGATTTCTGGTCATCGGATCAGGCGAACCGGCGACTCCCGACCTCACAGACCGAAATTATACTACAGAGTCTTGTCGCAGATATCCTGCATCTCGAACCGAACGAAATTGCAGCCGAAGACGATTTCCTGCGCCTGGGTGGCGACTCGGTCCTCGCCATTCGGTTGACAGCAGCAGCACGTAAACGAGATGTCACGATATCGGTCGCAGAAGTGTTTGCGCGTCCACGAATATGTGACCTTGCAGAGTACATTGACCAATGCCGCTCCAAGGGAGCGGTCGATGCGGTGGCCATGCAATCCGCGGGCCCCATAGCTCCCTTCAGCTTGCTGCAGCTGTTAGACACGGAAGATGCTCGAAAGGAGGCCGCTGATCAGTGTGGCCTGGAAGCGGACATGGTCGAGGATATTTTCCCTTGCACAGCACTGCAAGCTGGGCTCATGGCCTTGACGGCACAGCGAGCAGAAGACTACATCGGTCGGCAGACCTATCAGCTGCGTGCCGATACTAACATTGCACGCTTCAAAACAGCCTGGGAAGTTGTGTTTGCTGGCCTACCCATCTTGCGCACACGTATTGTAGATTTACGAGGAGAGGGCCTCGTGCAAGTCGTAGTGAAGGCGTCCCATGCTTCAGCGTGGGATGCAACCACGCGTACTAACACTCCCTCGATGGGTCTAGGCTCGCCTTTGGCTAGCTTCTGCGTTCTCGAGGATCAGACAGGATTTCACTTCCAGTGGACCATGCACCACGCTCTGTTCGACGGAATCAGTGTGCCCTTGATACTTGCTAAGCTGCGATATGCCTACGAGCATCTGGAACTAGGACCATCTCCACCACTATTTCAAGCCTTCGTCCGTCACCTCCAGCAGATCATCAACAGGGAAGATGCGGAAACTACATGGCGCAATCATCTGGCCGGTCTAGAAGCGCAGCCTTATCCGCCCTTGCCGTCTCCTTCATACAAACCCCGCGCTGATCAAGAAGCCGTGCATCATATGCATGGAATTCCGTGGCCGACCGGCAGTGGCTTTACTGCAGCTACAGTGATCAGAACAGCTCTGGCTTTGCTATTGGCAGAGTACACTGGCTCGTCAGATGTGGTGTATGGTGTGACAACGTCTGGACGTGCTGTACCAGTGGATGGCGTCGAGTCAATGATCGCTCCCACACTTGCCACTGCTCCAGCGCGGGCAGTCATCGACCTTGAAAATAGCGAGAGCACCCGGCAACTACTTGCACGGGTTCAGCACGATTCACTGGCACTGGTCGAAGCTGAGCAAATTGGTTTGCAGGCTATTCGTCTTGTCAGCGACGACGCGCAGCGAGCGTGTGATTTTCAGACGCTCTTGCTGATCGAGCCCGCAGGAAATGGGAATTATACCAAGTCTGTCTTCGTGTCGGAGGCATATGAAGAGTCCTTGGACACTGCCGTCTTCAACTCGTATGGATTACTGATCCATTGTTATCTGGACAACGAGAATGGAGTTCGCGTCACCCTAAGCTTTGACTCTGCAATGTTGCCTGTTGAACAAGCTGAGCGCATGGGCAGCCAACTTGAGCACATTGTGCGTCAGCTGTGTGTATCCGAGCAACACGAGTTGGGCATCGCTTCGATGCGTGTCATCAGTCCACAAGATCTCCAGGACATTTGGTCTTGGAATGCTTCCGTCCCGGTGACACATATGGCAGAAGTCGAGACAGTCCATCAGCTGATCCAGCTTACCGTCGACCGTCAACCTGAATCGCTAGCGGTTGAAAGCTGGGATGGGAGACTCACTTACGCCGAATTGGCCCGGCTGTCGACCACATGGGCATGCCATATCGCCAAGACACACAATGTGGGCCCAGAAGCGATCGTGCCCCTGTGCTTAGAGAAGGGGATCAGGATGACTGTGGCAGCCCTATCTGTCATGAAAGCCGGTGGCGTATGCTGTGCTCTCGACGTGAGCCAGCCATTGGACAGGCTTACTACTATCGTCGGTCAAGTTGCAGCGCCAGTGGTCTTGGCATCCGAAAGTACAGCAGCACTCGCTCGTTCTATCGCAGGCGAGGATGGTACCGTGCTCATAATAGGGACCGAGCCACCGAGTACGTTCTCAGACCCTCGGGAACAGCGCGAGGACTTAGAGAGACTGCCACAAGCTCGGTCATCGAATGCCCTGTACGTGTCATTCACCAGTGGCAGCACAGGCTTGCCTAAGGGAGTAGTCATTGAGCACGGCAATTTTCTTCATGCAATAGCGCACCAACGCGCATTCCTAGGCATCACCGAAACGTCACGGATTTTGGACTTCGTGTCGCCAGCCTTCGACGTCTTCTGGGAGAACTTGCTTATGGGGCTCACGGCGGGCGCGTGTCTTTGCACGCCTTCTGCCAAACAACGCATGGACAGCCTCGGCGACTTTGCCCAACAAAATCACGTCAACTACGCCGAGACCACACCTGCTCATATACGAGCCGTCGACCTGTCACACGTATCGACAATCAGTGTCAGCGGCGAGGCTCTCAGCTACGCAGACATCGAGTCCTTGGACAAAGGCACTGCACGCGTACTGAACTGTTATGGCCCTGCTGAATGCACGGTGACTGCGACAGCAGCTGAACTAACTCGCCCCTTCACCGAGAAGAGTGGAACGCCAGGCCTTGGTCGAGGACTGGGCTGCGCAACATGGGTAGTCAGTGTTGAAAAACCCCACCAGTTGGCACCTATTGGTGCTACAGGCGAGCTGTACATTGAAGGCGCTCTTGTCGGTCGTGGATATCTCAATGACGCTGCGAAGACAGATGCGAACTTTGCGCGTGACCCAGAGTGGCTGACTAGTAGCGCACGTGATCATCGAGGTCGGCAAGGTCGATTGTATCGTACTGGTGACCTCGTGCGGTACTCTCCCGATGGGACCCTGGAATATGTCGGCAGGCGAGACGAGATGATCAAGATTCGTGGACAACGTGTCGAGCTGGGCGATGTCGAGCGAAACATTCAGCGAGTGATCCGGGACCATCAGGAAAAGTCAGCGGCATCCGTGCATGTCATCGCTGAAGTGGTGAACAAAGCTTTGATAGCTTTTGTCGTGCAACCATCTTCAGATACCCAAAGGCTCATGGACAGCAACGATCTTGCCCGACTTCTTGCAGAGCAAGTGCCGGCTTTTATGGTACCGGTCGCTTTCTTCGCATTGGATGAGGTACCATTGTCGCCAAGTGGGAAGATCAACAGACGTCTGCTGCGGGCGCAAGGCGAAGCCCGAATGGGGGAGATGTCGGCAAAGAACAACCTGCGCAACACTGTGATCGAACCGAGTTCAGAGCTTGAACGAGTACTGCGAGATGTCTGGGCTGATGTGTTGCAGCGGGACCGCGAAACAGTATCGACCGATGCACACTTCACGACATTGGGGGGCGATTCTATCACAGCGATGCAAGTTGTCTCTCGAGCGCGGTCACGAGGTCTCGAGGTCTCTGTGGTGGACCTACTCAGGCTGAGAACTATCCAGAAGATTGTCAAATCTGGCAAAGCAGGTCGTGCGACTTCGAAAGAAGCATCGGGTGGTGCTGAAAAGGCTCACGTGGCGTGGAAATCGACTCTCCAACAGAAGCGATCTCTTAATGCGGTAGGACTTACAATACAGGATGTTTCTGACGTCTACCGATGTAGTCCTATGCAGGAAGGAATGCTGCTCAGCAAGAAGACAGGGGTCGCGAGCTACCTGACGCATTCGATTTGGGAATGCAAGCCTGTTGGAGCGGAAGGAATATCGAGCTCCAAGCTTGAACGTGCCTGGAGAACTGTTCTCGCGCATCACTCTATCTTTGCGACAGTGTTTCTGGATGACGAGCAGACCGGAGGTTTCTCGCAAGGCGTAAGGCGTTCTTCGGATGTGTCGAACCATATTCGCATCATCGAGAGTGGGGACATCCCGCCTGCACAGTGGCTTTCCAGCCTTGCTGCAAGGCCCAAGTTCCAGCTCGCGCAGCCGGAAGTCGCTGTTAAGATTGCCACGAATGATGCTGGGGAATGCGCTTGTCGGCTAGACACCAATCACGCCCTAATCGACGCCGCTTCGGTTGCCGTGCTCTTGGATCATCTCGACACAGCCTACCGCGGAGTCAAGCTCCCTCCAGCGCCACAATTCCGCGAAGTGATCGATTATATTGAATCAACGAAGGCAGAGAATCGGATCGAATACTGGAAGAACTATCTGGCAAACATCCAGCCTTGCAAATTCCCAACCGAAAAAGCGAAGCGTCCAACGGAGAGCACCAAAACGTGTACTGTGGAGGTCCCTTATGGCAGTAGTACAGCTGTCTATGACTTCTGTCGTGCCAATGGCGTGACGAGAGCGGCATTCGTCCAGGTTGTTTGGGCCCTTGTTTTGACATACTACACCCGGGGCGACGAGGCCTGCTTCGGCTTTCTTGCCTCAGGACGAGACATGCCTGTTCCAAACGTTGATCAAGCTGTGGGTCCTCTGATCAATATGCTCATCAGCCGTGTATCGATGACAACTGCAGACACGGCAGACCGCTTGGTTCAGGCGGTCAGTGAAGACACCATCAGTCACTTGGAGCATCAGCACGTGTCACTGGCAGAGATTCAGCGAAGCGTTGGTAGGGGAAGCTTGTTCAACTCATCCATCACGGTGTACGATGCTGGATCATCTTCAAGCTCATCGACCGACAGCGACGATGCATTCAGCCGCCCAGCCGGAGTCTACTTCAAAGAGTATGACGCTTCGGACGAGCAAGAATTCGACTTTGGCCTCGCGGTGGAGCTCCGTGGCTCCTCGACAAACATCAAGTTCGCGTTCCGTGAAAACAAGTTCAGCTACCAGTCTGCGTCATATGTTGTTCACAAGCTCCGCGAAGCAATCCATTTTCTTCTCGACAATACACCTGGGTCGCGCGCCTCCATTCGTGAAGACTTCTTTCACTACGCTACGGGAGTGTCGCAGGAGAAACTGGACATTTTCTGGCAAGATCAGCGTAGAGATCTGGAAGCCTCGACATTTCCGGTACCGCCATCACTTACCTATCTGCCAAGACTTGACGAAAGAGTTGCCAAGAAGATTGCTTTGTCGTCAGACCAAACTGTGTTAGATGTCCATGTGCATTCAGCATGGGCTTTACTTCAAGCGAGCTACACGGGCTCCGACCAGGCCCTATTCGGCGTACTGCAGGATGCCCAGAGCCGTACAATCAACGCGACCGGGACATCTCACGACATGGCTCTACCCATGCGCGTCGACCTCTCTTCGAAGACGACCTTGGTCCAGGAGCTTTTAGCGTCGACCCACGAAAGGCTCGCCATGATACATGATAGTCGGGCTCTCGATCCTTTGTATCTCCAGGATCTTGTGTCTAGCGACGAGCATGCTCCAAGGTTTCAGACTCTTATCGTCTGCAAGTCTCGATTCCGAGAAAATCGTCCAAACCCGAATGGGACAGCGAGCAATGGACATAAAATGGATGGTGACGACTCTGAGCCAGCTTTGAATGGCGCATCACCCGCCGCCGATACCAATGGCTCACCATTCGCGTATCAGCAGAAAGACACCGCCTCAGCCCTGGTCCTGGAATTCGATTTCAGGTCAAGGTCGAACATTGAAATCCAATTTTCCTTTGATTCGTCTGTGCTGAGTGTCAAGGCCGTGGAGCGCATGCTGCAGCAGCTAGAGCACATCATAAACCTCCTGACAGATCCAAGACTGGCGAGAACTAATCTCCGGAGTATCGACATGGTCAGTAGCACTGATCTACAAGATATCTGGCGGTGGAATTCAGACATTCCGGACCCAATAATGAAGCCGGTACACGAGATCTTCCAACAAATTGTCGCGTCTCAGCCAGATGCAGTCGCTGTAGCAGCATGGGATGGGGAATTCAATTACCGGGAGGTGGATGAGCTGTCATCGCGTTTGGCTCAATGCCTCATCACACGAGGCGTGGGTTCGAGCACTGCTGCTGTTCCTCTACTTTTCGAAAAGAGCAGGTGGATGCCAATCGCTATGCTTGCCGTCAGCAAAACTGGAGCTGCGGCAGTCACGATGGACGTTTCGCAACCTGTGCAGCGTCTGGCCACAATTGCCGATCAAGTCAGTGCCAGTATTGTCGTCTGCTCGATCTCGGCCGCAGGAATGGCCGCAGGAATACTGGGATCGGAACGCGTGAAGTCATCCGACGAAGCTATCATTGCTATCGATGCGGCACGCATCTCCAGCCTATCAACTCCGTCAATGGAAATCCCTCTTCCACGCGTAGACCCCAGAAGCACAATCTTCATTCAGTTCACAAGTGGCAGCACTGGGATTCCAAAGGGTTGTTGCATCTCCCACGCGAACCTTGCGACTGGAATCGAATTGCAGTATCGAGCGCGACTAGAGTACGGGCCAGACACTCGGGTGCTCGACTTTGCATCATATGCATTTGATGTTTGCTGGCTCACGAACATGGGAGTCTTGTGCACAGGAGGTATTGTCTGCGTACCTTCGGAGTCTCAGCGAAGAAATGACATTGCTGGGTTTATGAGGGACATGCGCGTGAACAGTGCAACCTTCACGCCGACGATGGCAGACACGATCAGAGATCATGATGTGCTTAGAAGCTTGAAGTACATCAAATTAGGAGGCGAGCCTGTCAGCGAAGCGCTTGTTCGACGACTGCAGCAATACACCAGGGTCTGGATTGCTTATGGACCGAGCGAGTGCACGATCGGTGTAGCATTCGCCAAAAGAGAGGAGGGAGATCGTGGCATCGGCCGTGGAGTAGCAGCAGGAACCTTCATCGTCGATCCGCTCTCTGGAAATCTTGCGCCAGTCGGCACAGTTGGGGAGCTTTGGATATCAGGTCCATTGGTCACCGAAGGTTACTTGAACGACCCCATCAGGACGTTAGAAAGCTTCGTTGAGGATCCGGCGTGGTTTGTGGCGGCTGGCCAGCACGGACGCCTATACAGAACGGGTGACCTTGTCAGGTACAATCAAGATGGATCGATCCATTTCGTCGAGCGAATTGACACACAGGTCAAGCATCGAGGTCAGAGAATGGAATTGGACGAAGTTCGGTTCCATGTGCTCCAGCAGCTGGCCTGCGAGTCTGATCAAGATCGGGAAAAGGTCCAAGTCGCAGCTGAGATGATCACTCCAAAAGACCGTCAAGGACCCAGTCTCGTCGCTTTCATTGTCCCGCGACACGCGCCATCCATGGACGAGGAGGAGTTGCGAGATTCAGTGGCGCGCATGACAGATTCGATTGCAGCGCGGATGAGCACGAACGTGCCGTCTTTCATGATTCCAGTCGGATACATTCCGCTTTCATACCTACCAACCACCGCCACTGCAAAGGTTGACAGGCGTTCGTTGCAAGCTATTGGTAGCGAACTTCTATTTGACCAACTCATAAACGATCAAAGTACAAAGGTAGTGGCATATCAGGAACCAACAACCCAGCTCGAACGTCAGCTCCAGAGACTGATTTCAGAAGTCCTCGACATTCCAGCCAGGAGCGTATCTGCTCAAAGCGGATTCATCCAGCTCGGCGGGGATAGCATTCTCTCAATGCGGCTCGTTGCACTTGCAAGACGAAAAGGGGTCATTTTGAACGTTGCCGACATTTTCAATCAGCCCACTCTGCGGGCGCTGGCTTCTACTGCGCGGTCGAATACTGACTCCAGCGAGCATGTGCCAGCGCCCTTCTCGCTCCTTGGCGAATGCGACACCGAGATGATCCGAAAGCAAGTCGCTAAGCATTGCAATGTCTCCGAGAAGCAGATCATGGATGTTTTCCCCTGTACAAGTCTGCAAGCAGGATTGCTTGCGTTAACATCGCGGCACGAGGGTGACTACATCTGGCAAACGACCTTCCAGCTGCGTTCAGACATCGACCCTCAACGATTCAAACGGGCATATGAGGCACTCTCCGTGTCCGCGTCGATTCTCAGAACCAGAATTGTCCACATATCGGAGCAAGACAGTCCGGTCCAAGCGATCGTGGATGGGAAAGTGCACTGGCACGACAGCATCGACAACGTGGTTATGGGTCTAGGCACGCCGCTGAGCCGTGTTGCACTTACTTCGACCCAGGACGGCACCAAGACGTACTTCACTTGGTCGCTGCATCATTCTATTTACGATGGTCATTCGATGCACCTACTCATGGAAGCTTTGAAGGACATTTACGAGGGTCATGAGCTACAGCCGCTGACACCATTTCAAGGCTTCATCAAGCATATTACGGCTACGTCGAGAACTTCGCAAGAAGCAGAATTCTGGACACAGCAGTTTGTTGGGCTCGACGCTGCGAGATACCCTCCTCTTCCTGCTCAAGAGCATATTCCAAGAGTCGACACCAGCGTCAAACACAAAATCGAGAACTTGGGCTTGACACCGCGAGGTTTCACCCTCGCTACCTGCTTGCGTGCAGCTTGGGCACTCCTCTTGACCCAGCTTACTGGTCGCACGGATACTGTTTATGGCGCCGTAGTGACAGGTCGACATGCTCCAGTCAGTGGGATCGAATCTTGTGCTGGACCCACGTTAGCAACTGTGCCTGTTCGGGTGTCTCTTGATTACGATTCAAGCTTAATGCAATTACTAGAGCAAATACAGCATCAAGCGACGGACATGATTGAGTATGAGCAGACCGGTCTTCAACGTATACGAACCATGAGTGCGGAGGCTGAAGAAGCTTGCCACTTCCAATCTTTGATGGTGATCAATGCCGCCAAATCTCAAGACGGACAGCTCGGCGGCACTTGGGACACCCTCTTTGATATGTCCGATTTGGACTTCGACCTGACCAAATCCGACAGAGATGACGCTTTTGCCACTCATGCCCTCACTCTGGTCTTCGACCAGGACGATTCGCAGAATGTCTATTTGACGCTGTTCAGCGACAGCCATGTGGTCACTTCTGCAGAGGCAGAGAACATCTCTCGCCAATTAGAGCACATCTTGCGACTGATCTGTACACCTGAGTCCGAAAACGAGAAAGTCGGTCGGTTGAATCTAGCAAGTCACGCTGACCTGGTGAGAATCTGGGACTGGAACAAGGAAGTACCCAAGCCCGTGTCAGTCTGCGTGCATGAAATCTTCAGAGAAACCGTTCAAAAACAGCCCGAAGCGCAGGCCGTCTGTTCCTGGGATGGAACGCTCACTTTCGCACAACTGGACCAGCTGTCTACACGATTGTCGGGCCACCTTTCTCGCCTTGGCGTACGACGAGCTACCATGGTGCCTCTGTACTTCGAAAAGTCGATGTGGATGACTGTGGCTCTGTGGGCGATCATGAAAGCTGGGGGAGCGTCTGCTGGCAACGATATTACACAGCCAAAGGAGAGGCTTCGGAAAATCGCTGAGCAAGTGAGCCCCAAAGTTGTTCTTGCTTCAGCACAATCTGCCGACTTTGTGCGATCTCTGCTGCAACCGGACACGGAAGTGGTTGTCGTGGACGAGGCACATCTCTACGACATGCCGCTCTGCGGACCCATCGACTCGGGAGTGCAGCCCTCTGACACACTATTTCTCGTGTTCACATCGGGCAGCACGGGTGAGCCGAAGGGTGTCATCATAACTCATGAGAATGTCGCTAGCGCTATCTATCTGCAGGCCGAAACCCTGGAGATTGGCAAACCTGGTGCAAGACTTTTGGACTTTGCGTCATATGCATTCGATGTCACCTGGCAAAGCAATGTCATGGCAGTAGCACAAGGCTCCTGCGTGTGCGTGCCGTCCGATGACCAACGACAAAACCACCTCTCACAAGCCATGACCAAGCTCCAAGTGACATCTGCGACTCTCACTCCACTTGTTGCTGAAACACTGGATCTTGAGGTTGTGAAAGGCTTGCGATATATCGAGATGGGCGGGGAAATGGTCAGTGATGCGCTGATCGAGCGGATGCCAACCAGAGTCCGTGTGGCATACGGACCAAGTGAAGCGACGTTAGGCGTAGCATATGCCAAGAAAGATCGCGGTGATATTGGCATCGGCCCGCCTTCTGGGATGTGTGCGTGGCTTGTTGACCCAATCACCTCCGACCGCCTCGTAGGCAGAGGGTGCATCGGTGAGCTCTGGATCGAAGGGCCTCTCGTGTCGCCAGGCTACATGAATGATCCAGAGAAAACTGCAGCTGCATTCAAAGAGGATCCCCCGTGGCTCTTAGCTGGTGGTCCGGGACCAGCTGCTTCACTTGGTCGCAGGGGCAGATTGTATAAAACAGGCGACCTTGTTCGGTACGCGCACAACGGCCACTTGATCTACGTTGGAAGAAAGGATGTTCAGGTGAAGATCAGAGGTCAGAGAGTCGAGCTGAGCGAGATTGAGTCGATCGTTACCCGTGAGATCCGAAACAGCCTAGATGGGCACAACGCTGCGGTAGAAACGATCAGCGTTGTTGCTGACCTCGTCTCACCGAAAGATGTCGAGAGTCCGTTGCTGGTAGCATTTGTTTCGCTCGGAAGCAGAGTCGAGATTAGTGTGGAACCCTTGCTACGCAGCGCCCATGCTCGGGTTGCTGCTCACGCCGCTTCGTACATGGTGCCTGTGGCGTACATGCTGCTCAGGTCCATGCCTCGAACTACTACCGGAAAATCAGATCGCCGAGAACTTCGCAAGCTAGCCAGTTCCAAAGAAATCGGCGAGTTCTTCGATCCATCACAGTCAAGCAAAGGCAGGGAGCGCATGCCATCTTCACCAGCAGAGCGAGCTCTGCAAAATGTTTGGAAATCCACGTTGAAGGTCTCCAGGCCCATCACGACGACCGACAACTTCTTCCTGCTTGGCGGTGATTCCATAAAAGCAATGAAGCTGGTGTCGGTCATTCGACAGTCAGGGCGTTCTCTGACAGTGGCAGATGTGTTCAAGCACCCCATTTTAGAGGACCTGGCCAGGCAGATGAAAGCACTCGTTACGGAGTCAGTCCATATTCCGGAGCCGTTCAGTCTCTTGCAGCTACGAGAATCAGAAATCGATTACATCCGTACTTCTGCGGCTGCCACCATGTATCTGTCTCCAGCAGACATTGAGGACATCTATCCCTGCACGCCACTACAGGAGGGCCTGCTCGCTTTGACAGCCCGCCGGCACGGAGCCTACACGGCAGAATTCGTCCAGGAGCTGCATTCTTCAATTGACCTTGAGAAATTCAAGCGCGCTTGGAACATGGTTGAAGCAGCTACGCCAATATTGAGAACTAGATTTCTTGACCTGGAAGGATGTGGAATTGTTCAATGTGTCGTACGACAGACGTCGAATTGGGCGGAAGATGAGTCGAAGTCACCGCCGCGGGACGCAACTCGTGTGCTCGGAGTTCCACTCAGCGAAGTCACGCTGCATACTGGTCAGACAACTGGAGGCGCGGTATGGCACTGGAGAATCCACCACGCACTCTATGATGAGCCCACAGTGAACTTGGTGATGGGCTCGCTCCGACGAGCATACCACCAGCAATCCGCCTCGCAGCTGATGCCCCTCTGTTCTTTCATCAATCAGGTTCTTTCAACGTCAGCTAAAGAGGCTCAGAACTTCTGGCAGAGTGAGTTCAAAGGCCTCGAGGCGACGCCGTTTCCGAGCTTGCCACACCCGAAATATCAGCCTCAAGCAGACGCTGCGTTTGAACAAGACGTCAAGCTGCAACGAGGACCTCCAGCAGGCTTTACTTTCTCGACACTATTGAAAACTGCATGGGCATTACTCATCACACAGCGTACCAACAATAGAGAAGCAGTATTCGGTGTCATCACCTCTGGGCGGCAAGCGACCGGTTCTGACCTAGCGACGATTGCGGGTCCCACTATCGCGACCGTGCCCATCAGAGTACGCTTAACGACGGGAGTGCAAGAGAAGAGCTTGACATTAAAGTCTTTACTCGAGAAAACTCAGCGGCAAGCTGTCGACATGACGCCATACGAGCAAAGTGGGCTGCAGTATATCCAGAAGGCAAGCCCAGAAGCAGAGGAGGCTTGCCGTTTCCAATCACTCCTTGTGGTGCAGCCAGCTGCTGATGACGAGCAAGCTGCTAGTGACAGCCTGTTTGTGAATGACTCCTCATCAGGCATTGAGGGTGATCAGGCGCCAATCCCGGCCGCATTCAGCACCTACGCCTTGGCCGTAGTTTGTCAGCTGAGTGACGGTCATGTCAGCATAACTTTCGGTTTTGATTCAAAGGTTGTATCAAAACCCAGTGCAAGACGGATTGCAAGTCAGTTCGAGCATATCATACATCAACTTTGTGACGCAACGAGTCTGGGGAGTCCAGTTTCCGGGCTGGATCTGGTCAGTGAACGAGATATCATGGACATGGCTGAGTGGAACTCCCGGATCTCCATCCAACCCGCAAACGAACCAATGCACGACCTGATTGCACGCATTGCACATGAGCATCCCGAAGCCCCGGCAGTCTGCTCACACGAAGGCGGTCTCACCTACGGGAAGCTGCTCGAGTACTCACGACGTCTTGCGCAACACTTGATTGCTGTTGGCATTGGTCCGGGGATTATTGTGCCAATTCTGTTCGAAAAGTCGATCTGGTTCCCAGTCACATGCCTAGCGATTATGTACACTGGGGCTGGTACATGTGCCATGGATGTTACACAACCCGAAGAGCGATTGAAAGTAATGGTGCGTAAATCGAGCCCGACCATTGCCATATTGTGCTCAACCATGAGCCAAGACGTCGCTGCACGGATACGCCCAGATGACGGAGTGCCTGTAATCCCCATTGACCAAGTGTTCTTGGACGGTCTACACCTCAGTACTGCTCCGCTGCCTCTCGTGGACCCACAGAGTCCACTCTACGTGGTATTCACATCCGGAAGCACTGGCGAGCCGAAAGGTGTAGTCATCACCCATGCCAATCTGGCTAGCATGAGCCGACTACAGTCCGATTTTCTCGAACTCGGTCCCAACGCTCGAGTTCTTGATTTCGCATCCTACGCGTTCGATTCCACGTGGGACTTCAATTTCCTGACGTTGGCAGCCGGTGGGTGCGTCTGCATACCCTCGGAATGGGAGCGAAAGAACGATATTGAAGGCGCAATGCTGCGGATGCAAGTCACACAGGGCACTTTCAGTCCAACGTTCGCAGAGACACTCAGTGATGAAGCTGTTCAACGCCTGAAATTTATTGAGATGGGTGGAGAAGCCGTCCCACAGCGTCTCATCGACCGGTTTTTGAAGCTGACGAGGGTACGGATCGCGTATGGTCCTAGTGAGGCCACTATTGGTAAGTTGCTGTGGCAATTGCTGCGGCATGAAGTGTGACGAAGAGCCATGTGCTAACTCTTGACAGGAGTGATGTTTGCCAAACAGGAACAAGGACATAAAGGTCTTGGCTTCGGTCTTGGCTGTAGGACATGGATCGTTTCGCCAGACACTTCGCGTCTGGTCGCCATCGGTTCTGTTGGGGAACTATGGCTCCAAGGACCGCTCGTCGGTCAGGGATATCTGAACGACGAAGTGCAGACCAAGAAGGCATTCGTCAATGCACCAGAATGGTTGAGCAAGCAGTTCCCTAGCCTATGTGCTGCCCGTGAAAAGCTCTACAGAACCGGAGATCTTGTGTCCTATGCAGAGGACGGATCGATCACGTTCCATGGCAGGAGAGACGGCCAGGTTAAACTCAGAGGTCAACGTCTTGAGCTTGCCGATGTGGAAGCAAACGTCTTGCGGCATGCAAGCGGTCAGGCCAGCCAGGATCTGCAAGTTGTCGCCGAGATCACCAAATCAGCGGGCGCTCGCGATATCCTCGTGGCATTCATCAAGTTCGCCGGATCAGAGAGCTTGACCGAGAGCGATCTTGCTGAACGCCTTACACGTTTACTTCAAGATGGCGTTCATGATCGGCTGAAAGCGAATCTCCCACTGTATATGGTGCCTGCTCGCTACGTGGCGCTGTGTGAAATGCCCCGAACCACTACCGGCAAGATTGATCGACGAAGACTGCGAGCTATGCAGCATTCTGACAAACTGATCGTCGATCCGACAGCTACTATGGGAACTCGCCGACCACCCGAGACTGCAATGGAAGTGCGTCTACAAAAGCTGTGGTCTATCGTACTAGACGTACCACGGGACAGTATCTCCGCTAATGATAGCTTCATGGCGCTTGGCGGCGACTCAATCCAGGCCATGAGACTGGCCAACTTGTGCCACCGAGAAGGGCTCGAGATGGCGGTTATGGACGTCTTCACCAAGCCGCTGCTGTGTCAGCTCGCAGATGCCATAACAGCAACTTCAGAGCAGCAGACAAGTTGTCCAGCTCCATTCAGTCTTCTTGGTGATGAAAATGTGGACGAAGTCTGGAGCGAAGTACAGCAGAGAATTCCTGCTACATGTGGAACCATCGAAGACATCATGCCAATCACATACTCGCAGAGAGAGTTCCTTGATGGCTCGATCCAAGGAGGACCTACTGGAATGCATTGGTTCTACATGGATCTTGATCCGGCGATCGACACCAAGCGTTTGCTTGACAGTTGTGCCGCGCTGGTCAAACACTTTGAAGTGCTCCGCTTAGTGTTCACCGCCGTGCGAGGCCAGCTATATCAAGTTCTTTTGGAGAGTCCACCAACGACAATTCAAGAGATTCCGGTGTCCTCGGGACAATCTGTTGCCGATATTTCGATGACAGACTTCAGCGGTGATGAAGACGATCTCGAAACCTTCGATGGAAAGACCTTTACACGATTTGTCCTGCTAGAGGACTGTAGTAAAGCACGTCGCCTCGCCATCAGACTTTGGCATGCGCAATACGACGGTGCATCGATTCCACGAATGGCAGCTGCTCTGCGCAAGATTTATGAGGGTGAAAGGTTGGAACAGCAATCCAGCATATCCAAACTCATATCATTCCAAAAGTCGGCAAAGATGGATCGGAGCTACTGGGAGTCTATGCTCAATGGATCCACAATGACCTACCTACAGCCAGAAGTCGCGCCAACGCGAGCTGCACAACCTGTTGCAATGCTGCACTTCACGAGTACGGTGCAGCTTGCCCACAAACCCAAACACGTAGGACGGACACCGGCGACAACTTTCACTGCCGCCTGTGCGTTGACGCTTGCTCAAGTGAACGGCACCAAAGACGTTTTGTTCGGCCGTCTAACATCCGGACGAGCCGCTCTTCCCTCGCACCTGCGAAACATCGTTTTCAATTGTCTGACATACCTGCCTGTCCGCGTGCGGCTTACAAAGTCAAAAGAGGTGGTGCACAGCCAAGAATTCATCGAAAGCGCCATCAGCCAAGTGCACCGCCAATATATCGATGGCCTGGCGTCTGAAAACTTCCACCCTGAGGATATCGCGGAACAGTGCGAAAGCTGGCCAGCTGAGGAGGGCGAGTTTGGAGTGTTGACACTGTACCAGAATGGCGCCGGGGCTGAGGAGTCGCAGAGACATGGAAACGGCGACATTCCCGACCAGACATTTACTCTGCATGGGCTCCGCGCAGTCACCGACGAGATCTACAAGTCCGACACTGTGGTCATCGCTGGTGTGCCTCACGTTGATGGCAAGCTTACGTATCACATTATTGCAAAGTCCACAGTATGTGATCGGGAGTACTTGGAGAGAGTTGGGGAGCTTTTGGGTGTGGCTTTGAAGAATATCGATACCTTTGATGCGCAATAGATGAGCGGCACATGTTTTTGAGCAAATCGAAAATTTTATCTTCGAATGATATCAAAAGCTCCTGTTTGGCATCGAGCACAGCCGACCAAATGTCAATGAACTTGCAATGGCCCTCACACCTCTCAGTGTTACTGCTCGTATGGACTGGATTGGTGGACGAGTGGCGTCCGCTCGTCGGCATACCATGCCATCGTTGCTGGTATGCTGCATAGGACGCTGAGAGCTTCCTGCCGAGATTCATCACACGTACCTTGATGTTCTGGGTTCACGTCTGAAGTTTGCAACTCGCGAGGGTCGTACGATCGAGAGTAGAGCTCGTCGCCTTCATACAGACAGTAGACATATGTCTAACCTTTGTCCCCTTCTTCTTCTTCTTCTTCTTCTTCTTCTTCTTCTTCTTCTTCTTCTTCTTCTTCTGCTTCGAGAAAAGCAGGTATTGATGAACCACTCACCAGATTCAGGAATGGAGGCTGCAGTGCTTTTTTCCAGAAGAATCAAACGCTGACCTGTAGCGGGGCCCGCGTTGGTTGAGGGGCATTCAATGCCACTCCTGCATAGGCATCGCTGAGATGACACCTCGGGCGCACTGTTGTCACGCTAGGCGTGATCTGTTCTGGGTTGCCTCAAGACTCGTGCCCTCCCACCTTCGCCTGCTGTTGACTGTTGGATGGTCGAGAGCGTGGCCAGCAAAATAAGAGACATGAGGTCGGTCCTAGTGGGATGTAAAACAAAAGGTATAGGTGCAACAGTGCATACGACCTCCATATTTCAGGCGTATGGAAGGCTTTGACAAGCAAAAAGATCAGGACTACGTGAATAGTCACGGGCACATCCACACGTTTCATGTGATGTATTTTCGTCGAGACTCGAACTCGAGACCTTCAGTGTGTTAGACTGACGTGATAACCAACTACACCACGAAAACTGACGATTGGATGATGAGGCCGCAGGACAATATAATATAGAGCTTCAGATTACTGTCTAGGTGTCTGCTCTACAGTACTTCATGGGAAAACGCTAGTGTGCTGGGACGGCCTTCGATAAGCCTCACGGTATAGAGAGTATACAAACCGTAGGCGTCGGGTCAGACTTCCACCTCACGGTCTCGCAAACGGGCTTCGAACATAGTATGGTCCACTTGTCATCCAGACTCGCCTTTTCGTCTCCATGACTTTTATATTGAGTCGGTTCTTATATTCTTCACGATAATGCGGAGGGAAGTGGAGACTTCGGAGCACCCGCTTTACAGTAGCCTCTTATCCAGGTGTCTTGGCATATGCATTGCGACTCCACCTCGCCTTCATTTCCTTCGGTATCGTATCACACCTACTCCGCAGATGCTCATCTCGCCATCACACATAATGCAAGACCCGCAGTACTGTTCGCTTCTGCGAACTAACGCGTGTAGGCTATAGATTTTGAATCCTAAATATTCAATTTAGCTAAGCCGAATTCAGATTTAATTTAGGGTACTAAATAAATATTTAGATTTAATTTAGTGTATTTAGCATTTAGTTATATCGCTTATGTTATGCTACCGCCTAACCCTATTATATCGTCGCTATTAGGCACTATATTGCTATCTACCTAAATATTAGCGATTCTAATTAACTGCTAGTTCTTAGATAACTCTATCTATCGAATAGTATTACCGTTAAGCTATAAACGTAACTATTTAATTATCCGCCTTGCTATACTAAACGTACGTTCTAATTTAGCGCTTATAGCGAAGGCGGATAAGATATTAATCGCTAGTTATAATAATGCTAGGTACGCCTAGCGTTATAGTAATAAATACTACTACTTAAGGGCCGTTATTTTACGCTTAGTTATGCCTTAACTATCGTCTATTAATTCTAGTATCGGTAGCCGTATTAGAATAGCGTTAATAAACGTATTAAAATTATTAGCGTTTGCTACTACGTTAGAATCTATTATCTAGCGTTCGTACGCGGATAGTTTAGAAGGCTCGTCTTCTACGTTATTATAATTAATAGGCGCTATATTATAGTCGTTCTATAATTGTCGTATACGGTCGATTAACGCTATAAGAGCCTCTCGTTTATTAGGGGTTATCTACTTTAATTCGAGCTATTTAAGCCTACGTTTAGAGTAGAGTAACACTATAGTAACGTAGGCGCTAGAATCGTTAATCTTATTATAATACTTCTTAAACAACCTCTACGCTAGAAGCATAGGCGATAGCAATATCGCGTAACCGGTATGTTTCTTAATTTAGCGTAGAATATAGTATAGATTAAGAAACTCTATAGCCGGCTAGAATGCGTTAAGCGTATAGTTATAGCCTTCTAGTTATAGGGTAATATAGTAGAAAGGCTTTAAGAACTTATATATATAGCTAAGAAGCTTCTAGTTAGAATTAGTTAGAATAACGCCTTCTAGCGCATTAGGGTATTCTTAGAATAACTCTTCGATAATTAGCCGCACCTAATTAGCCTCTTTAATTATTAGTAGCTAGCCGTTCTAGCGTATTTCTCTAGGCACCTTAGGAACTACTAATAAACAGTTAGGGTATTGCCTTACTAGGCGTTTAAAGGCCTAGAAGTACTTCTTAGCGCGTAGTCTAACTGCTAGTAATTTAAGCCTATTAAGGGCCCTATTATAAGATAAACTGCCGCTATTAGAATCTATGCTAATAAAGCTAGCGTTTTTAGTATCGTTATTAGCTAACTATAATAGTTCTGCGGCCTCGTAAGCTACCTCTACGTTATTAGCGTCCGTAGCGAATATAAACGCCTATGTTACGAGGTTTATAATATATCTAATATAGCGTAATCTCCGTAACTTCTTAGTCTAATATTTAAGCCCTTTAGCCCTTATATATTGCTTAATAGCGCGTACTATAGTATCGTTAGTTATAACGTTATTAGAAGTTATCTAGCTAAGGCGTTATTATATATTATAAGCCTCTAGTACGTTCGTAACTAGCGACGCTAAATAAGCGCCTATCTTACTAAATTTGCCGTTAACCTCTATAAGGTTAAGAAGTACCTATTTTAACTTGCTAGCGGCATTAACAAACTGCGTATTAATAGCCTAGAACGACTTCCTTCCGTACTTCGCTTTCTAGGTATCTATACTTATATAGAAGCTAGATAACGCGGTAGCGAGGTATACGGTAACGTAGTCTTACTAAATCTTAAAGTTACGCTTAATTCGAGGCCTAATAGCGCTAGTTAATTTAATTAAGTAGTAAGCCGCCTTAGGGTTAACTAATAAGATAATATTATAGAATGCCTTTAAAGTAACTAATCTATATAATAGGTTGCATTCTATAATAAGGCGTACGTAGAGGTTGCGGAATAACTGCTTATTCGCCGCGTTCTTTAGCGTAGTTATCGTCGCCTCGTCTAGCTTCTTCTAATGCCTCTATAACTAAATATCTAGTTTAGTAGCTAAACTCGCTACCTACGCCTAAACTAAAGGTATAATAGCGTTCTTGCCGACGAATATACTATAACTACGAAGGTAGTTAATAGTATTAGAAGAAACGCCGTAGTAATAGCAGCCTTTAGTACCGTAGTAAAATAGCGTATAGCTATAATCGTCCTTCTTAGCTTCTAATAGCAGCTGCGTACGTAAGTACCGCTATAACTCGTAATTCTTCTGCCCTCTCCCTTTTAGGGGATTTAGCTTCCGCTTCTTCTATAGGAACTATATAGTATTATTAAGTAACGGCGTCGGTATTAAGGGTAGCGGCGAAACGAATAGAGAACTCGAGAGTATAGGATTCGGCATAGGGTTAGGTATAGTTTTAAAGGTTTAGAATTCGGAGGTATCGATTTCTACTAGCGCATTATTAATACGCTATCTTTTGCTATTAGTCTTTTTCCTATTATCTTCGGCAGGTTTAATTTGCTTAATTCGTTTATGCGTACGCGGATTAATAGGTACGTATTATAGTTTCCGGAGGGTCCGCGCTATAGTTAATGCCTATAGAAGGTTTAAGATAAAATTTTAAGTTTATAGTTTAGGGTCTAGCGGCGCTTTCCGCGGAATAATTATAGCTAATAGATTAGCTTAGATAACCTTAATTTGCTGCCTTAGGAATATTAATTTAGTAAGGTTATTAGATTCTAAACCGACTATTTAGCACCTCTATTAACTTAATCTCTAATAATAACCCCTTCTACCTCTTCCGCCGCTTTCTTAATACGTAGAAACTACGAATAGAGGCCTTCTAAATTACCGCCGACTTTATAGCGCGCGATATATAGTTAATAGTAATACTACGAGCTCTAATCGCCGCCGAATACGCGCTAGTGCCGCCGCGTCTACCTAAAGTACCTCCTTAAACGGCTCTCGTTACCCTCCGCCTCCTTACTAAGGAACTACGGAATTAGAAGGTTTAGAAGCTTATTCTAATGCCTCTAATTAATCTAATTAATATTAGATAACCGCTGCCTTAAACGCTATATCGCTTTTGCTTCTCGTTGCTACCGATCTACCCTACCCTAAGCCTTATTAAAGGCACGCGCTACCTCCTTATTCGAACGACCTTATAAACCGACTATAACGGCATTAAGCTAACGCGTATTATCGGCAGTAAGAAGGTAGTTATTATCGCTTATTAAACGATCGATAAATATATAGATTATAACTAGTAAGCCTAGAGGCTAGATAACGATCTCCTCCGCATCTAAAGGCCCTATAGGCGATAGTAAGGATTTAGATAATTTAGAGACTAACGCCTATAAATTAGGAACCTGCCGTACGGTTAGTAATTAAGCTAGAACTATACTAATTTAATAGCTATATACCTCTACTATAATACTCTAAGCTATTTCTCGGTTAAAGGTCTAATTTATATGCAGATTACTACTAAATAAGACCCTTTAAAGAGCCTGCATACTACTATTATCGGCCGAGGAATATCCTCGGACTACTTCCGAACTAAATCCTAAATTCGACTAAATTAACTAAATATTTAAAACTTATAAATTCAGATTTAATTCAGTACTGAATTTGAATTGAATTTGAATAATTAATTTAGGATTCAAAATCTATGGTGTAGGCCGGGCGCCTCGCTGCGAGATTGCGGATCGCGACTCAACATTGGTTCGCCTAGGTCAGGACGATATTTCTTCCATGGGGGGCAACCGTGGAAACAAGCACGGCGGGGCTATTGCTTCGTCTAGCTTGGGTCTTCGAGACCTGCGAGATGAGCTCTTCGCCAGACTGTAGAGTTTTGCACTTGGATGTCTTTCCTCCTTAGATCTCTGGTCTTCGCTCGTACGGATAGCAGTAGACGTCGTCACAGCATGGCTACCGCACATCGTACTGTGGCCGTCTTGCTCGCGGCGGCCTCCTTTGCATCCCAAACATTCGCACAATACGGAGGAGCCAGCTTCAATGTCGAAATCTCGACACAGGGGGGTATCCTCAATGGGAGCACGAATGGGAGAGTTGTTTTACTATTCGCGCCAGCAGGCACAGATCCTCTCGATGACACTGATGTATCTACATCGTCGGACTTGTTCTTTGGAAAAAATGTCTACAACTTCACGAGTGGAGACACGATTGCTCTGTCTGGAGGGAGTGAGAACAACACAGATTTTGGCGTGTATGGACGGCCAAATCTATCCTTGAGCGAGGTCCCGGCTGGAGACTATACTTTACAGGCCCTTATGAATCAGTACGAGACTGTAACGCGCAGCGACGGCTCACAGGTCAGCGTTCGATTTCCGTGTGGCGACGGAGCACTGCCCCTCGCTGGACCTGGCAGCCTCACTTCATTACCAACCAATGTCACAGTATCGGGCAGCAATCAGACCATCAGACTGAACTTCGACAGCGTGGTACCAGAGATTGACTTCAACGGCACCGAGATTGGAGGGTGCTCGCAGGGTAATTACGAAGACACGGAGTATTTGAAGCACATCAAGATTCGCAGCGAGGTTCTGAGCAATTTCTGGAATAGAGACATGTGAGTGCTGTCTCCATGTCGCGAGCCCGAACGTTGGTGATAATCACAGCAACAACATTTGCTGACCTTGGGGGCTTAACAACACAGGTATGTTGGCGCAAACATCAGGCTGCCTTTCGGCTACGATGCAAACGACAATGGTGCCCGATATCCTGTGCTATACGAACAATCCCACTGGGTCGGTGGGGACAGCGATGACAGCAGCTTTGACAGTATCTGGAACCAGGGACTAATTCCGGGGGTCAATGGCACGTCAGGGCGAACAACACCAAAACTCATTCTCGTTACCATCCGCCACGAAACCCCATTCTACGACGACTCGTACGGCGTGAACACAGCCAATATTGGTCCCTGGGGTGACGCGATCAATAATGAACTGATCCCAGAGATCGACAGGCTTTTCAACACCATTTCTGCACCACATGGACGGATCCAATCAGGAGGTTCTACCGGCGGCTGGATCTCAATTGCCAGTGTTATATTTCGTCCTGACCTTTTTGGTGTCTGCTTCTCTTCCTATCCAGACTCCCTAGATTTCCACCGGCACCAAGACATTCGCCTTTATGATTACAAAAACGCTTATACAGAACCAGATGGGAGCCCAATCTATTCAATTCGGACGGTGGTCAATGGTACACTGACTGATATCACGACCGTAGCACAAGAGAACCATTGGGAGCTGACGCAAGACACCTCCTCCCGCTCTTTCATGCAGTGGGACGTTTGGAATGCCGTGTTCGGTGCACAGGGGCTGAACGGGTATCCTCTTGAGCCGTGGGACAAAGTTACCGGAGAGATTTATCCAGAGGTGAGCAAAAGTCTTTCTTTGAGAAATGGTAGAGAACATGCTGATCTTGTTTGCTTTCCACAGGCAGTCGACTACTGGAAGCCAATGGACTTGTCAAACTATGTGACCAGCAATTGGGACAACGAGAAGAAACTCGGTCAGGTGTTACGTCATCGTCTCTTCGTCTATGTAGGCACCTGGGATGATTACTTCCTGAACGAGGGCGTCATGGAGTTCCAGAAGAATGTTGAGTCAAAGGGTGGCCCTGGGTGGGCGAACTTCACCTATATCGAAAAGGCAACCCATGGAGGCGAGTATCAACTGAGAGACAGATGGGATTTCCTCGAACTTGTCGTCGAAACCAGCAAGAATATTGCACCGAATGGGAAGACTCCACTTCCTTCGACAGGCGCTTCTGCGCGGGGCAACTTGTGGGAAGAGGTAATTGCACGTGGTGGCCATCAAGCTGCACTCAACCGACAGGCAGCACCAACAATCACGACAAAAGTCCGTGGTTATGGCAGGCGTTTTGCTGAGGCAAATGCAGGGCGATGGGATCCTGGTGTCAAGCTTGATGCACAGTGGTTGGTTAATGGTCAGCCGTCCAGCGATCCGCGAGACACGTTTTCAACTGTGTCCAATGAGACACTCTTGTACGATCCGTGGATCAGGACACACGATGCCGCAACTTTCCAGCTGGCATTGGGAGTGACGGGAACGAAGCGTGGGTACAAGACGGAGACGAGGATCAGCCCAAGTATTGAGTTTTACGCTTGATTATCCCATTCTCTTCGGCCCAAAGGAACTCCCTGGTCAGACTGTGAGGCGGTGGCTTGTTCATATACATATCACTGATTGACCAGTACGTTACGGATGACACCAGAGTCTTGCATGCGGTCGCGCCTAAAGCTCGTGCGCGCACTTTGGCAGCATGTCACATTCTCTTAATCTAGCTCTGCTTTTTCGAGTCAGGTTGTCGGGCATCACAGACTTGAAAGAAATTGGAGCAGAGATCTTGGATACACTTCAATGTGTATCAATCTCAGCACAGACTGATCCACGATACCACCACCGGCCTATACAACCTCGGTACAACGATCATTTCTGTTCCGCCGCCTGCATTGCTGCCGCGGCGTCCTTCAAATCTTTGATCCCTTTCAGTACCGACTTATGCTTCCCATCATAATTATGTCTTTCCATCCACTCTCGCAACGATTTGAGCCTGTTCGGATGAATCTTATCCAAAAGCGCAAAGTCCCGCTTCTCGGGCTTCCCCTGGCCCCAGTATTTCCACCACGGCGTGAAGTTCTCGATGAAGGTCATGGTCGACTCATCGCGAGGAGCATTGGGACCAGCCGCGAAGTTTGCGGGCGCGTTGGGGAAGGGCTCTGCTTTGGCGAGGAAGTCTGTCAAGGGAATCTGAACGTGTTTTGCGGGTTTGCCGGTGACTTCTGTGAAAGTCTTTGCAATGTCCCCGAAGCTGACTTCGTCGGTTGCGACTTTGAGAAAAAGACCTGCAGACTCTTTCACGTGGTCGAACATCCAAAGCGCGTAGGGTCCGCCGTCCTCGACGGCGATCAAAGGGATCTTGCCGTTTTCTTTGGATCATCGACGTTCATGGTCAGCCATTCTGCAATTCGCGGGACTGTGATCGTGATGCATCTTACCGGCTGGGTTGGCCCACACGAAGGATCCATCGTCCTGCTCCTGAGGCACGAACATGCCATCGAACAGCATGTCCATGTAAGGTCCGGTGATTACGCTGGAGCTGGTCATGCTTCCGTCCTGACCCTGGGCCTGGATGTACTCCGCGACTCGGCCTTTTGCATCGTTGTGGCCCCAGTGATACGTCTCATCCCAGTCTGCGTCCTTGAGTGCAAAGTCCGTAGACGCGTAGATGTAATGCTTTACGCCCTCGTGCCGAGCGATCTCGTATGCTCGGCATCCATAGAACAATTCGTTCTTCTCACCAATCGTGAAGCCATCTGTGTTGACCCATGCACCCCAAGCTCCCTTGAAGCCCTGATGTAGATCCGCTTGGCTGGTTTGCTGACCCTCGAACAGTTCGACATTTGGTAGCTGAGCTAGCTGCTTGGCGCGCTCCGAATTCTTGTTACGAGTAAGGACTCGTACTGCGTAGCGGCCGCTGGCTGACAAGGCTGCACTGGGGGGTCAATAGAGCTGTATGATTCGACCAATCTGTTGTGCTCACGTACTTTGCACAATGGGAAGGCCTTGAGCTCCTGTACCTCCGACCACGAAAACCAATCTTAGACCCGAGTCCATGCTGAGATATTGTAAAGAGATGTTGTAAAGTCCAGCTATCTCAGGCTGCGATCAGCATGGAGCGACAAGAGTGATGAGTCTATTATATCGTGCATGCACCCTATCGAAGCCATCTCTGCCAAGCTTATGATTAGTGGTTCAGGAAGCACGAGTTGACTGCGTCATGTCATGAAACTCCGGTCGACGACGACGAGAGGCTACATCGCAGCTTGGCTGGTGATTCCTCTGCGTTCCTCTCAATTTTTTGCGGGTCAACGGAGGGATAGAATGATGCGGTGACCGCTGCGGCCGTACTGATCACTAAACCATCCAGTCTAGCGTGGTCTTGGTATATCGAAACGTCCAAGATCGACCCTTTCAGAATGTTCAGTAATCCGTACTACGAAAGAAGTAGGATGAGCCAAAACGAATGACACATCAGGATGTAGTACTTCTAGTTCAGCCCTGCTGATATGTAGAATCCAATGATGTTCCCCCTACTGGTTCTCGCCATCCTCATCCTGTACAGCATGTCTGCCGCCAAAGCGCAATCCTGTCAGCCTTGGGAGGGATTCATAGACAACAATGGGGTGCGCACGCACTATCGCGCAGCTGGCTCCGGGCCGCTGCTGCTGCTCCTCCATGGGTTTCCGGATAACTCAGACACCTTCTACCACCAAGTTCCAGAACTGTCGAAGCACTACACGGTTGTGACCCCAACGCTTCGTGGATTTCCGCCAAGTGACGTGCCTTCCGACGATGACGCTTATGCACTAGCCAATGTCGTTGGGGACCTCGTCGCCCTCATCACTCATTTCAACGCACGACAAGTTATTCTTGGCGGCCATGATTTTGGCTCAGCAGTCATACAATTGCTCGCGCTGTCGAAACTGGAGCTCGTCTCCGGACTACTGCTCATGAACGCGGCAATTATTCCTCGACTCCAGGAACTAGTCAATTTCGATCCCGAGCAACAGAAGGCGTCTGAGTACACCCTCCATTACATGAAATACCAAATTGGCGACGACAAAGAAGTAGAGGACAAGGCCAAATTCATCCGAGACCCGGCGCGTCGGAAGGAGATTGAAGATTATCTGACCGCTTCTCCGATCAATGGCATGATGGCATATTACAAGAAGAACTACCCTGCACCGCCATATGGTCAGACGTCTTCATTGCAGAATGTGTCGTTCTCGGTCCCGACGCTAATCCTCTGGGGCGTCGAGGATGAGTATTTCATTCCGAAATTCGTCGACGGGATCCCAAAGATATTCCCAGCGTCAGCACGTTTGGTCACTTTTCCGAAAGCAGGACATTGGGTGTTCCAGGACGAGCCGCGGAAAGTGAATCGAGAGATAATGTCTTGGCTGGACGAACTGAAGATGGGCGAGTAAGTCGAGCCGAGCGGCAGTGAATGGGGAATCAAAGAAGAGCGACACTATTGCCGTAGGTCGGAACTTGATCTGTTCTCATGTTCGAGCATCTCGCTGTGCTCTGCGAGAGTCCACCGCCGGCGAGAACAACACAGTCTCATTTACCACTTCCCCAACACCGGCTCTCTTTTGTGCAGTCTCTTCCGCTTCCAGGATTGCCGCCTCTTCATCTTCCTTCCTGAGCAACTCCTGTTTCGCCTTCCGACTTCTGTGCAGCATGTCCGTCCACAGCTTCTCCAAATCCAGATCTCCCCGCTTCTCTTCTGTCATCAATTGCACCACAACATGACAGCCAACTGTCCTCGTCCCAAATCCCACAATTTTGCTTTCTGCTTCAATCTCTGCTTCGGTCTTTGGCAGCTCGCCCCCTTCAATCCTTCCAATGTTGACGCAGACCCACCCTGTCCTAATGCCTTCATCGAGTTCGGTGTCATTCGTCCCCTTGACACCCACGGCACTCATGAGACGTGCACGTTTGGCTCTTCTGCGGAGTTTGACCTTGAGCTCTTGGCGTCCGAGCAGGCCATCGGCAAATGGAGTGAGGTTATGCTGCGAGCGCAGCCACCTGCAGAGCTTGTCTGCAGAGACGTGAAGATGCCTTTCAGACCGTGCTGTTCCGACGAGCATGAACAGATTGGCGCCGAGAGCAGGCGGTGGATCTAGCTCGCGCAGATCAAGAAGTGTTAGATCGTCCATGCCTAGGTCAACCGAGACTTGCTGCATGAGAGGCTCGAGAAGGCTAGGAGGATGAGATGGGAGGTCCGGTATTAGTTGGCGAGCAGACAGACTGGACTCTGTGGGTGGAAGTGGTGACTGGACTTGAAGATACCAGGGAACATGCTCGGACTGTTCAGTTGTGCCACTTTTATCCACGTCCTCGCCGTCGTCCCTTGCCGCCCTCTCCACCCTCCGCTGTGCTTTCGCTTGTGCTCGCTCCTTGGCAATGGCTTCGTCCAACTCCTGCATCTCCAGCAACTGCTCGCCCGTGACTTCGTATTCACCCTCCTGTTCTCGGATCTGGGACCTGGCCAGTGTGGATGATCGAATCGCATCGCCATCTTTCCTCTGTCTTCCAAGAGCGGACGGAAAAGTGGTATTGATATCATTTAGGGCATGCTCTTCTCTCGGTCTCGTCGTCGACGCGGCAAATGTTCGTCGTTGATGGCGTGAGGTCGGTGTCCCGCCGATGCTGGCGACAATCGATCGCAAGACCCATTGCCTGCAACTGCTGCACGCCGCAGTCGTCGCGCCCCTCGTTGTCAGTGCCATTGTGAAGGGTGGGATGAAGTTGACGAGACTCGCCATCTCATTCATGTCATGTCTGCTTCGGGAAAGCCAAGACTCGGCTCCGCCGCCAGCATCCATCTCCTCCAGCGACACTCTCCGCACGGTGCGACATCACACGCCATGTCGACGTCCAAGGCTTATCAATGCCTCTCTTGCAGGCTCAGAAGTGTCTCCCTCGATGCTGCCAATACCTCTTCGCGCCGCGCCTTCAGCACCTCGCCCTCGCACCAACGGCGCATCCGAAACAGCCTCAGTCCCTCTTCCGCCCAAGGACCGGAAGCAAATGCCCTCCGCCATCGTCTCCGCCCCTACACTGCTCGTGAGAAGAAGCTGCTCGCCATGAAGTATACTCCGGAGCAAATGGAGGCCATTGAGGCCGGAGAAAAGGCGATTCCCTCGCAAGACCTGCTCGACCAGGGCCGCTTCCGCACCGATCCCATGCGCCTCGACTATATCGATGACTTTGCCACAGTGCGGCCGGTAGTCGATGCAACGACGAGTCAGCTGAAGGAGATGGACAGCAACCAATTGCTTGAAGGGCAGCAAAGCACGCTAGGCGCAGCGTTGAGCAATACCAAAACAACCAAGGACAAGGGGCGGAAAGAGGATCAAGAAGAGACGGACCCCCACATGGTGCGACTGTCGCAGCAGACGGGCTTGAGCAGAGATGAGATCCGCAAGATACGCATTAAGAATTTGGTTAGCCATCGTGTGGTGAATCAGACACGCATGGGAAAAATTCAAAGTCTATACTTTTTGACCATTGCCGGGAACCAGAACGGCATGCTGGGCATCGGAGAGGGAAAGGCGGCCGAAGATGAGGATGGGCGACGACAAGCCATGATGAATGCCATTCGCAACATGAAGCCTATCCCACGGTACGAGGAGAGAACCATATATGGCGAGGTCGAAGCGAAGGTGGGGGCGAGCATCGTGAAGCTGAGTGCACGACCACCTGGTAGGTCGTCTCGAATTCCAGCCTGTTCGTGATATTGCTTGCTGACGTTCGTGATAAGGATTCGGCAATCGCTGCCAACATCTTATTTTTGAAATTGCCAGAGCCGCTGGGATTTCGGATCTTGCTGCGCGCACACCGCGATCACGAAATAAGATGAATGTCGTGAAAGCAACTTTCGAAGCTCTCACGAGTCAACGACTACCGGAAGATGTGGCACAGGCTCGAGGAAAGAAGATGGTTGATGTGAGAGGTGTGTACTATGGAGGGCTTGTACACTAATCGCAGACATGACTTGTACAGTAAATGCAACCCTGCTGCCGATCAAAGGTTCACTTCCTATAGAGCATCTCAGCCGCAGCAAGAATAATGTGCATTGTGCTCGGCTGGAGATGCTGTTGACGTGCACTTTGCTCACGAGTTGCGACATATCGAATCAACACGCGGTGCTTGGATATTCAGCAGTCGTGCCCTTCGCGGGATGAGGCTCGATCTTACATTCTGGTGTCGTTGTGGATCGCCACAGACTGACAGATTCGATGTTGGGCGGTTCGCGGCACGTGAGCTGCTCTCACCTTGAGCTTCGCACCCAAGTCTGCTGTATCCTACGGAGTCTAGGCATGCAGGACACGACTGCTTCAGCACTACTGTCCAAACTTCGCTAATCGAAGTGCCAAGCCCCAGTGATCGTCTGCAAGATAACCGAGCCGCTCGAACCTCACGTCAACACTAACTAAACGCCTCGCCTAGAAGCGTAGTTGATCATATCTATGGCGACGACGGCTGCTTACCGAATATAATTTCCATGAAGCTGCTACTGGAAAGCAACCACAGCTCACTTGGCATCACGCGCGGTTGAATTGTAAAGCATGGCATCGAAAATCTTTTCTACTTTCAGAACAAAAGTCGAATGGCACAATGGCCAGCAGGAATGGGCATCACAACGACGATGGTGTATAAAACATCCATGAGCACTGCAGAAAGCGCGGTTCCACAGAAGGCCGCCACGAAGCTCAATTCGCCGTGATACGAGAAAAAGCGAGTCGGTGAATAGCTCAGGACGACGGAGGCGCCAAACCATGGTTCCTGTTGGTGCTGCCACATGCCCATGATCATAAGACTTCGAACGCCCGGGAAGATTTTCTTGAGACGATGCGGCGACTTTTGATTCGAGCTCGCAATCTTTTGGTACATAGCACGTTTGCCTGCAGGGGGGTCAGTCTAGTCCCTGCGTCTGAGCGTGCCGACTCCGTGGTACTCGTGGCCTAAGAGAGGTCGTCGTCCGAGGAGTAGCGCTCATCGTCCGAAGCGCGTCGCCATAGGCGTTGCGATGCCAGATTTGACCGTTCGGATAGCGACGCAGAAGGCTTCTCGGGACGGGGTTCGAAAGTGCCACGTGTGCCCGGCCGTTGTGGTTCTTTCTGTTGGCATCGCCAGTCCGGGAATACGCCGAGCCCGCCCATCAGCACGCTGGGCGAGGGGAGCTGCTGCGGCGATGGAGGGTCATTTGACGCGTTCGTTCTGCACGCGTCGAGCGTGATCGGTCGTGGCCGAGGGGTGAGAAGTGACCCGTCTCCGTTCCGGTGTGTGTGCCAGACCTCGTGCGCCGTCGACCGATCCCCCTCGACTCATGACATCGAGGAAGACAGAACGGTGTCGGAGTCGTCGGCGGGAGCGCGGGCGGGGGTGTCGGCGGGGGCGGTGTTGCGGTGGTGCGGCAATGCACAGATGACATACTGTAGGCGGAAGAGATGTTTCCCCGGCCTCCGAAGCGGCTCAAGTCATCGGCTCTCCCTCGTCGCACGAAGCCAGCATGATTCTTCGCGCTCTGCAGACGTGAACTTCCATCTCCGGTCGGGGGAAGGATAGACTACAGTTACAGTACTGTGCGTGTAACAATACGGTTGTAGGCGGGAGCAGCACACAACGCTGCCTTTTGGCTGCGGTGGTCTTTCGTTTTAGCACCGCCTCGTTCCAACTCCATCTCTGCATCCCTACTGGCCCTTGTAGACATGATGACAGCCCGTGTCATTCATCACGCGCTCCCATAATGCCGCCACTGACTGCATCTGACGCTCCTCCGGCTCGCCCCCTTCGGCACCTCCGCTGTCGTGTCAGCGCCGGAATCAACACAACATGAAGTTTGGGTTGCACCGAGACACACACAGCGGCACGTCGATGACAACTTCCAGGTGGAGGACAAAAATCCATCCATTTGCGGGGAATACAGTATACAGTACTGTACAGTAATGAGACGACGGAAAGCAATGAATGCCAAGCATCAGCAAGCATTTCACAAGCCCTCTGCCAGCGGGCCGCTACTTAGTCTACAGACCATGCACGCCATCGTTAACGCAGGGAGCGATGTTCTTACAAGGACTGCGCACGGGCTCCAGCCACAGGAGGACGACGCGGCCTGGAGTGTCATCAGCGTGCTACCATACGAGCCTCTGACGCGGCCCCTTCTTTCCATTCTCGAGTGCCCCCTAAAAAAATAATGACAAGCACGCCGCCGGAAGATGCAATGACACCACCCGCTGCCACCAGCCAATCCCGATGCTCTCGCTCGTCCAACATGTCGACATGATGGTTCTGTTCTGTTCTGGTGAAATCACGCACGGCCCCAACAGCCCGCTCCCCGTGGGCTGTAGTCCATGTCCAGACCTGACTTACCTAATATGGTACTGTACACGCAACGCGCCTAAATAAATGGTCGCCCGGGAACCTTATTCAACAATGCGCGGCCTCGTTTCGTCCGCGAAAGCTTCGCGCACATACTGTATGGGAAATGATAGAAATATCCCCGCGGCCTGGCCGACTCTCGTTACTTGTCCACCTTCCCCGCCGCTCTTTACCTTGCCATGGCCTTCCTCACCACCTCCACCGCCACTCGCGTGCTCACGGGCGACGCCCCTCTCCATATTGCACCTCCGCCGCCAACGACCGTACAGACACTCCCTCAATTATTCCAACACCGAGCTGCAACACAGCCCCACAGCACCGCTTTTTCTTGTCACGTCCATCAACAACTCAAGCGGGTGACATATGGCGAAGCCCATACCATTGCAGCATCCTTGGCTGTCCAAATCGCATCACTCCATTCATTGCAAGCACGAGCACAAGCTCCGGTCGTCGCCATCTGGCTAGAAAAGGGGCTGGACCTCATCCTCAGCATACTCGCCACCACATACTCCGGAGCCACATGGTTGCCCCTCGATCCCGATGTGCCCGTCGAGCGTGTCGCCACATGCGCTCTCGATGCCTCGGCTTGCGCCATCATCTGCGATGCAGCTCACCTTGAGCGTGCCCGCGATGTACGACAACGCGTGGGAGACTCCCTCTCCGTCCGATCATTCGAAGAAATGACAACACGATCTCACGTCCCTTCGTCCGACCTCGTAGGCCCACAGCCACAAGATGCTGCATATCTGATATACACATCGGGAACGACGGGCACACCCAAGGGCATCGCAATCCCCCATTCCGCGGCCCTGACCTTTTCCCTGAGCGAGCGCGAAGTATTGCAGACTGGCCCTGAAGACATCGTCTGGAACGGCTTCAGCCCAGCATTTGACATGTTCATAGTACGTCGGCGGAACACGCGTCAATGACCCTTGCTGACCTAACCACAGGAAGAAATGTGGGTCACCATCGCGGGCGGTGGTCACCTCGCCATCGGCACGCGGGACGAATGCCAAAATGTAATTGGGCTTCCAGCAGTGTGGCAGAGTCGCGGAGTCTCCATCGTCAACGCTGTGCCCACGCTCATCAGTATAATGGTGGTATCGCAGAGCAGCGGAGAGTACTCGCTGCTGCCATCTTGCATCAAGGTGATTAATTTGGGAGGAGAGGCGTGTCCTCCAGCACTGGTCGAGCGGCTCGCACGTCCTGGCCTTCGCATCATCAACACCTACGGTCCCACGGAAACGACTGTGACGTGCACGTGGGCAGAACTCCATCCTGGAGTACCTGTGACCATCGGCAAGCCACTACCATCCTACCACGCGTGCTTCCTACCAATTTCCGAGGAAGGTTCCGCAGCATCGATGGAGCCCCTCGTGCTCGAGGGCGGTGTGGAAGGCGAGCTCGCAATCGGAGGACCATGTGTGGGCTTGGGATATGTGGGCCGCAAAGATCTTACGGCGCAAAAATTCATCGCCCACCCTCTCTTCCCAGGTGAGCGGTTATATCGAACGGGAGATCGTGTCAGGCTGCAGCCTGACTTCAACATCACTTTCCTCGGACGCATCGATACACAAGTCAAATATCGTGGCTTTCGTATTGAGCTCGGAGAGATCGAGTCGACAATCGCCAGTCATCCAGATGTGCAGGCTGCAGCCGTCATCCTGGCGAACCCCGACACCGAAGCAGCGCAGCTGGAAGCATTCGTCGTTCTGCAGACTGACGCGAAGCCTCAGACGAGCGCAATCATCCAGCTGTGCTCGCAACGTCTACCTTCATATATGCGTCCCGATGAAGTGTTCTTTCTAGAAGCGGACGAGCTTCCACGACTTCCGAGCGGGAAAATCAATGGAAAGGCGTTGCATGAACTTTCGGCTCACCGCAAAGAAACTGCGTCTTCGCAGATCAAACCAGAAGCTGTCGCTGACTACGACCGCAACACGCCCCTCGGCATCCTGCTGACCAACTTGTCCACTCTCTTTCCCCAGGCTGGACCGATCGATCCGCAAGCTGATTTCTTCGACGACCTGGGAGGACACTCTCTGTTGGCAGCCATGTTAGTCTCGCGACTGCGAAAGTCATGCATAGAGGCCGACGCATTCATGCCATTCGCATCCATCGGCCTGCCAGACATATACAACGGCCGCACTCCAGCCAAGATCGCCGCGCGTTTCACCAAAGCATACGAGGACACCAGCAGCAGCATTATTGCAGGCGATGAACTGGATCACTCCGCCAGCACCGGAGCACATACCGGAACCCATATGCCGGTCTCACAGACGAAGTTCGTCCTCTGTGGTCTCGCCCAACTCTTGCCGCTATTGTTCCTCTTCTTCATGGCATCCGGCGAGATCATGACCCCGTATTTGTTATTCGACTATCTCGTCTTGAAAGGCTACGTCCATTGGGGTATCCTCGCGGCATACGCCGTCTATGTTGCCCTACCGATGGTCCTCACCATCGTGGGCGTGACGGGGAAATGGCTCATCCTGGGCAAGGCAAGAGAAGGAGAATATCCCCTGTATGGCTGGTACTATTTCCGGTGGTGGACGGCCGAGCGCCTCGTGGCTCTTGTCAACAACAAGCTCTTGGCCGAAGGCGCCACGTACCCCTTTGTGCTCCGTGCGTTAGGGGCGAAGGTCGGTCAGCACTGTCATTTGGGTGCAATGGCGATCGGCGCTGCCTGCGATCTGGTGGAAATCGGTGACGATGTTATCATTGGAGCCGATGTCGTCCTGGCGGTCAGCGTGGTGGAGAGAGGAATGCTCGTCCTCAAAAAAGTCTCCATCGCCAGCGATGCCATTATTGGCTCCAATTCGATCGTCGAGGGCGGTGCTACCATTGAAGAGGCTGGTGAGCTGGGCGCTATGTCGATGCTTCCGGACGGCATGTGCGTCCCAGCCTTTCAACGCTTCCACGGATCCCCGGCACGCTTCGAACGAGAGGTGAAAGAAGCAGACGCTGCGCTCGGAAAATCCACACGGCCATCAACGGCTCGTGCAGCCGCAATGCTCTTGGGTAACATGATCATCGCAGGTCTGGTGCTTCCACTACTGTATCTGGTGCCACAACTACCTGGTCTGCTGCTCTTCGACTTACTCGACCTGAGAGCATTGCATGCTTGGGGTCAAGTGGCGGTGCTATCGCTTCCCATCACACTGGCGTACCAATGCCTCGTCTTCGTACAGTTCATCCTATTTCGACGCATCTTCCTGGGACGCCTTCGGGAGGGCACTTACAGTATTCACAGTTCCTGGTACTTGCGTAAATGGTTCATCGAGCGGCTGATGGACCTTGCGCTGAACATTCTGCATCCCGTCTTTGCGACACTGTACATCGTTCCGTTTCTCCGAGCTTTGGGTGTCAAGATCGGCAAGGGGTCAGAGATCTCGACCGCGCGAGGATTGTCATTCGAGCTGCTAGAGATCGGAGATGGAGCTTTTGTTGCAGATTCCGTCCTCATGGGTGATGCCGAAATTCGAGGCAACAAGCTTACACTGAAGAAGACCAAATTGGAGAGTCGAGCGTTCGCTGGAAACGCATCGCTACTACCACAAGGCACAACATTAGCGTCCGACACACTGGTGGGAGTGCTCTCCATCGCACCGCCTGCGGACGCTCCTCTCAAGAGTGGGACCTCTTGTTTTGGCTCCCCACCTGTCCGCATGCCAGCTCGCCAGAAAGCTGAAGGCCACGATGACGCTTTGCTCTTCAATCCATCCAAGGGCCGCATCGCAGCCCGATTGACCATCGAGGGTCTTCGGATTGTCGCTCCTCGTGCGCTCATCGTCTTCGGCATTGGTTTCGCATTACAACTGGCATACGCTGGGTATCACCGCATCGGCGCGGTCCACACGCTGCTCATGCTGCCATTGTCCCACTTTGCGCTCTTCGCACTTCCTTCGCTGCTATTCGTCGCGCTGCTCAAATGGATCCTCATCGGCCGATACCGCGATGCGGAATGGCCACTCTGGTCATTGAACGTCTGGCTGAGCGAAGCAGTGACCAGCACGTGGGAAACGGTCACGGAGCCATTGCTTGCAAGCCTGCTGGTGGGCACGCCGTACCTGGCTTGGTGCTTCCGCTTGATGGGCGTGCAGGTTGGAGCGAGAGTCACTCTCCTCAATAGCGACATTACAGAGTATGATTGCGTCAGTATCGGGGACGAGGCGATGGCTGGGGAACATTGCGGCGCTCAGACGCATCTGTTTGAAGACCGCGTGATGAAGGTCGGGCGTGTCACGATTGGGGCTCGGGCATGTCTCAAGCCATACTCGGTCTGCCTCCCCGGTAGTACTGTTGGCGAAGGAGCGCAACTCGGTTCGCTTTCATTGTTGATGAAAGGAGAGGTATTGCCAGATAACACGGCATGGGAGGGCGCTCCGGTGGTTCCCAGAGCCTCCAGGCGGAGACGTATTGCACATGTTGTGCACTCGCTCCAAGAAGATGAAGTGAAGGGCAGCACTTCAACGATCACAAGTTCGAAGAAGTCGACTATGGTGGGGTCGATGACATCGATTGTAAGATAGAAAAGTAATCTGATTTGTAGTATGTCGTGACAACTTGCACCCGTTCCATTCCGGTGTTGTTCCCGTCTTCAACGTACGGAGGTACTGTATGCTCGTGCAGAGGTGATGTTGCCAAGGAAGAGTTGCACGCGACAGAAGCTGCTCAGAGCGCGTTGCTTTTGCCCCGCGCTGCAGAAACAAGGGTCCTTGCGTGGCATTTCGTGTGTTCGAATTGTGTGAGTCGACAATCTGCGGGCACTTGCGACACCGCTGCCACACTCCAGTCACCGCCTCGCTGCCACACTTCACCGCCCACGACCCGAGTCGACGACGACGTGATCATCTGCTCACAGTGCCCAGTGAGTCACGCGACGGACCACTCGAACCACAAGGCCCGCAGCTCCGCCAATGGCTGGCAACGGCATCGAGGCCAAGATGGAAGATCTCAAAGTCGAGGGCAGCAGCGTCGCCAACGCCAGTGCCGCCGCCTCTGCAGGAGCCGCGCCGACCGACAAGCCACAAAAGCAGGAGAAGGAGCGCAAAGACCAGAATGCTGGAAAGAAGGCCAAGGAGAAGAAGGAGAAGCCACCACAAGGCCAGGGCCAGGCGAAGAAGAAGACCGATGGTCCCGAGTTGATTGGAATCACGGAGCCAAAGACGGGTGATCTGTCCGAATGGTATCAGCAGGTCATCCTCAAGGGCGACATGCTCGACTTCACCGATGTTCCCGGATGCTACATCTACCAGCCTGCCTCGTACCGGATATGGGAGTTCATCCAGGAATACTTCAACGAGCGCATTCGCAAGATGGGCGTCAAGAACTGCTACTTCCCACTCTTCATTTCCGAGGCCAATTTGCAGCGGGAGAAGGACCACATCGAGGGCTTCGCGGCTGAAGTTGCTTGGGTCACAGAAGGCGGAAAGTCGAAGTTGGAGAAGCGATTGGCCGTGCGTCCGACATCCGAGACGGCCATGTACAGCTTCTACAGCAAGAAGATTCGATCACATCGCGATTTGCCGCTCAAGATGAATCAGTGGAACAACGTGGTGCGATGGGAATTCAAGCACGCCGTTCCCTTCCTGCGGTCTCGCGAGTTCCTGTGGCAGGAAGGGCACACCGCGCACCTGACAGAACAGGAGGCCGGTACCGAAGTCATGCAGATCCTCGACTACTACGCTCAAATCTACGAAGACCTGCTTGCCGTTCCAGTCGTCAAGGGGCAGAAGACGAAGAATGAGCAATTCCCGGGCGCGTACTACACCAAAACCATCGAAGGCTTCATTCCGGCTGTCGGTCGTGGAATTCAGGCTGCCACCTCTCACTGTCTCGGGCAGCACTTTGCAAAGATGTTCGACATCACCGTAGAGGACCCACACCAGGATGTCGCGGCAGGGGCAACCCGCAACAAGGTCCACGTCTGGCAGAACAGCTGGGGGTTCACGACCCGCTCCATCGGTGTCATGGTGCTCGTCCACGGTGACAACAAAGGCTTGGTCATCCCTCCACGTGTTGCCGAAGTCCAGGTCGTCATCGTTCCAGTCGGCATCACAGCCAAGACCACCGATGACGATCGCAAGAAGCTGTACGATGAAGTTGAGGCTCTGCGCACGATTCTCGAAGGCGCTGGCGTACGTGTGGAGAGCGACATGCGCGAAGGCTACTCTCCAGGCTACAAATTCAACGACTGGGAGCTGAAGGGTGTTCCCCTGCGACTCGAATTCGGACCAAAGGACTCTGCAAACCACGTCGTCACCACCTCCCGCCGCGACCAAGAAGGCAAGGGCACAATCGAGATCCCGAACCTCGCCAGAGACGTCCCTGCCCTTCTCGAGCAAATCCAAGCAGACATGTTCAAGAAGGCTGCCGATGAGTACGCCTCGCATCGCAAGGTCATTCGCGAGTGGAAGGACTTTGTGCCGACGCTCAATGACAAGAATGTGCTCCTTGTCCCACACTGCCTCGGCGGCCCCTGCGAAGATCAAATCAAGGAAGACTCCAAGGGTACCATTGAAGGCCAGGAAGTCGATGCTCGCGCTCCATCCATGGGCGCCAAGTCGCTCTGCATTCCTCACGATCAGCCCGAGCCGATCGCAGAGGGCACTCTATGCATCAACCCCAAGTGTGGCCAGAAGGCCGAACAGTGGGTCATGTTTGGACGTTCGTACTAGTTGCTTTCTTGCATTCCGTGACATTTTGAGCGATAGCGTTGAATGAGTGATTGTGTGAGGCTCGTTCGCGGGGCGGCAAACGAGAGAGATGAGAGACGAAAAATCCGAAACGCAGTGAAGTTGCAGGTAGATGTCAAGAAGTACAGGCAATAATATCACGCCAAGCTTCGTCGTCATCGCAGAGATGTATTGTTGTTGCTCGTGCAAATGTACGTAAGAGGGTATGTATCTTCAAAGGAGACGAAGAAGCCGCCAGAACCACCTGTATATACCCTTTCCAATTCGAATCAAGTCGACGCCAAGGCACCCCCATGCGCGGCCTCCCCCTCGGGACTATATAATGCTTCCGTGCTCGCAGTCTTCCTCAAACTCCTCTTCACCTCCACAGCTCTCCGCTGCTCGACAAGCTCTAGTCGCTTCCTCATGACAAACGCACTCTTGATCAACTCATTCACCTTCTCGGGCTCCTCGGAGACTTTGATCTTATTACTCATGTACGCCCAAAACTCACTCTGATCCTCGCAATCCATCAGTCCCTTTTGATGAATTGCAAGCAGCGTCAACGCGACATTGAATATGAACGTCTTCTGCCCGGGCACACACAGCCACACATCCCATATCCGGAGCAGAACGGATTCCGGGAGGACGGAAGTGAAAGCTGTCAGGAACCACGAGAGCGGCACGGTATGTTCGGGCGCGATGTCGAGGGCATCCATCTGTGCTGCTAATTTCGGGAGCTGTTCTTTCACATATGATCGCAAGACGATGTTGTCTGCGACGGGGATGGACATGGCGGTTGCTTTGCTGAAGTAGTCTGCGGGGAAGAAGGAGTCGACCATGTTGCAGAGCATCCAAAAGGCGTCGGATTCATCTGGTATGGCAAGTAAAAGATATCCGGCAATCATATTGAGTCCTTGCGTATAGCCCAGGCCGGGATATTTGGAGACAAACGCAACGAGCAGGCGACGCAATCTGTCATAGCCCTTTTCTGCGTAGTAGTCGTACTTGCTCGTTAGTGTTCGGGGGACATCTTTCAGTATGGCGTCGACCTCGCTTGGATCGGAATTCTCGGTATCTGCGTTCAAATAATTTTCGTAGGCCTCGGGCTGCACGACGGACTGCGTATTCGAAAGCTCCATCCAGATTGCGTGCCGGAAGCGCATGGGGATTCCGCCCAGTACAAGTTTAGTTAGCATTTCTTGCTTCTGCTTTCCCGTCAAGCCTTCATTGCCAAAGCGTGAGGCTCCGATCAGTTCGCCCGATCTTGCTTCTTCACCAGCTTGCTCCCGAGAGCGCTGGATGCGATTCAGGAATCGATTCCATTCAGCGTCATGCGGGGTGGTAGCTGGCTGTGAAAGCAGATTCTTCGAAAGGGTGGGCGGCAATGTTCTCTCGTCATGCCGGGTGCTCATCTCCACAGGCTCCCTAGGTTCGCGTTCTGAAGTACGACGATTGCTACTTCCTCCCAAGCCCTTGATAGTGCCGCCAGCAGCACTCATCCCGCCAAACAGAGTCGTGGCCCACCCCATACTGTCTCCGCTGGCGACGCTGTTCAAACTCTGGACGTCAATAGATCGCGGCCTCGGTGCCTTCCCGGCTCGTGCGGTCGGCGGCTGTGCTGAACTCGACCTCGACGATGATGAACTCTTGAGCGAGGTGACTGCGCTTCCCTTCTTCTTGGAAGTTCCCTTTCCGTTGCCACCAAAGACCTTGGTGAGGCCTTTAATCGTGGCGGTTCCGTTAGCTTCTGGCAGGTCTTCCGCAATACTGGCTGCCTTGCTAGTCACGCTTCCGTTCCTCTGCACCAACTCCTCAGATGCCGCCTTTGCAAGGCTCCTTCTTCGCTTCTCGGCTTGCTTCACACGATCCGCAGTCTCGGCAATGCGTTCCTTGGGCACCTTGTATTCCTCTGCCAGTCTCGTCAAAGCCGTCACATGTGCATCTCTCTCGGCGAGCAATCTGCTCAAATGCCGCACCAATTCGACAGCGCCCCGGTGCCGCAGCACTCGCTGGATGCTGTCTTTACTCGCGATGCCCAAGTTCTGGGGATTGCCGAGATCCAGTTCCTGCGTATCGAACATGGAAGGGTGGCCACCACCGTCCAGCAGTTCACTTAACGGCTCACTCGGTACACGGCCTCGGGTTGACGCAGACGTCGCATTTCGCTCATCAGATGCAGGAGCATCTTGTTCCACATGCGAAGCTTCTACTAAACGATCCGCCCTGGGTTCGATGCTGGAACCCTGCAAACTTGGAACTGTGCTTAGGTCAGGATCCGGGAAAGAGGTCAAACTCGATTGCCTGCTCAATTCTTGATTCATTGCTGCCGGCGACACGCGTGCATTGTTGGGAGATGGAGGCGCTCACGTGTCCCTTTGACTGGTGGTTGTGGTCAGTATTGCCGATCCACGCGTACCCGACGTTGATGAACACAGTATGACGAGCATATTCGGGCCTAAGGCACCAAAGGGTCAAAAACCACCGAGGGCACGTGAAATACATGTGGGACAGGAGAGAACGCACTCGCCTCGACTTTATAGCACCTAAGTACACTACTACGCTCCTTTGGTGCCATCACTCAATATATTTCCAGACAAATGAGTCCTGCCTGTTACAGAGAACGCCTCGCTGAGACGAAGATATGCCCTGATCACGCTCAAAACAATACACAATACATTGAAGATACCCTTTCCAACAGAACCACAACCAGCGAATTGCACCTACCCAGCGTATGGCGCACCAGGAAAGGCCGCACGCCGTCTGCGTATCGGATCCGCCTGGTCCAATTCGTAGATAGTCCCATCATCCCCTCCCACTCGATTCTCCATATGCTGCAGTGCCTCGCGCTGCCTGTCTCTTGCCGCCCTGTGTGCGAGAGCATCTTGCTGCTCGCGGAGCTCAAGCTGAGCATTGCGACCCAGCTCGTGATTGCGAGGCTGCCCAGGAGCCAACATCTCAGGAAAGCGTGGCGCAGCGTGGTCACCTTGTATCATTCTTCCAAACCCGAAAGGGTCTGGGTCCCCACCGCCAAATGGATCCTCCACAAAAGCATTGAATAGCCCATGTCGTGGCCCCAATCCATTGTTCCGGACGCCAAGGACGTATCCAGGGCCACGGTCGCGTTCGAGCTGTGGGTCAGCGGTGGCTCCTTGGACGCCATGAGGCGCATGACCGTACCTCTGAGCATTAGCCGCGTACACGGGCGGCGCTGCATTACCTGCTGCAAGTGCGTGCTGGGGCAATTGGCCCACGGCGGGTCCTTGTACGCCGTATATGGGCATATAACCGACCATACCTGGCATGCCCAACTGTGGTGCTTGTAGAGGATGGGGATGTATAAGCCCTTGATATACTGGCTGTGGACGAGCTAGGTGTGCTTGAGCTCCATGACCTGCGACATGGCCGCCAAGGCCATGGCCGAGGGATCCTCTTGGATTGTTTGGCCCTCCATTCGCTCCACCTGCTCTGTCTGGAGCATGGGCAGCAAATTGAGCTCGCAACTCCCCCATTCGATCCCTGCGTACTGCTCTGTCAACAGCCATTGCCCTTGCTTGCACTCGAGCTCGAATCCTACGTCGCGCGGCATGGAGTAGCAGGTTTGGGGCATCATAGTCCTCGTTGTCCAGGTCAGCATCAACGTCAAGACCAGCTCCAAAATTCAACAAACCGAGAGGAACATGGGGGCCGCGTGCTCCACCTTGCTGACCGATCTTAGCCTGGGAGGCCTTGCGCACCGCGTCGGATTCCTTAATTTTCAGGTCTTCTTCGGTGATATCTGTCAAAGTCAGCGTTCCGCTATTCCTTCCTAGCACTCCTTCCGCGCCCGACTCACCTGGGTTTGCCTCCAAAGCCTCTGCCCGAGCTTTTGCCTCAGCTTCCGTGATCTCCCGTTCGTGCCGCTCCTCGACATTGTCATACAGAGGACAACGCTTGACCAACGACCCAGCGCCATTCGCATTCGGGGCACCTGCTGCAGTTTGATCGAAGTGGTTGTAGTCTTTGACTGTTTGCGAGCAGACATAGCATTGCAAGTTACCGCAAGACGTGCAGGACTGGACATTGTCAGCATGCGCGCAGCGCAAGAGAAATGATGACGCACCATCTTGTTGCAACCAAAATCCTTGATGAAGGGTTTGCTACATTTGTTGCATTTCCTCACCAGAGCAGCGGTCATCGCCTCTTCGACCTTGTGTCTGCTGTTTAGCTTATTGTCCTTGGCATGTTCCTCGCACGAGATGGGGATGTGTGAGGCTGCCTTGCATCGACGGCAGCTGACTTTTTCGCACTCTGGATTCAGACACCTGAATTCAAAGTCTTCATCGATGGGCGGCAGGCATGCCTTGTAGTCGCAAAAGGGACACTCGGACAGATCGTCAAGCTCAGCATCGCGGATGTCCTTCTCCTGTTGCAATTGTTCGAGTTTTTCCAGGAGCTGCCTGTCTTTGAGCAGGTGGAGTTGGGCGTGTGCGTAGCCAGAGCCGCAGCCAGCAGTGCACATGACACCACAGCGAGATTGGCCGACTTCTGACTTGATGTACGTGGTAATGCAGTCGAAGCAGGTAAAGTGGGCTTGTTCACCATTACAGTGAACCTGTCGGTTCATGGGAAGGTCGTCAAAGCACGCCTGACACTCCGCAGTCTCTCCGGCTTCCATCGCTCGTCGCGAGTTTTCTTCCTCGGCTTGACGCTTTGCTAGTTCAATCGTGCGCTCCGCCCTGACAGCACTGACGCGCTTACGAGCGGCTTGTAACTCATCATAGAGCTCAGGAACCCCAGTGTTGAGGACGATTGTGTCGGCGCTAGCCATGGCCGAGGGCCGCCCCGTCCAGACTGTGGCCTTTGTGTCTCTCATCGCTGCGAGCGCGACATAGGCTTGGAAGAGATGGTGGCGGTGTTGAGTCAACAGTTCGGCGATGATCTTCATAGGAACATCGGGGAAATCTGCCTTCAGTGCCGTAGCCACCGGCCGATTCAGCATTCGCATCGGGGGTTGCCTGTCAGGACCTTCCCATCGCTTGAAGTCGTCATTTGGGAGCTCGCTGTCGGCCTTGCGCTTAGCCGCGGGTTGCTTCCCTTTGCCTTGTTTCGGGTAGCCGTCCGCCTCCAGGAGCTTCGTAATGATGTTCTGGTAGATATCGGAAGCAAGCACGGGTGGTTGTTGTTGGCCGAGCTCTGTGTACAAGGAAAGAACATGTTCGTGGCTGGGACACGGTCAGCAAGAGCGGGGGAAAGCATTGTCTATGGAGCGAGTCCAGTAGGTACGGGGCGGTGCAAACCATGACTCACCTGATGTCTGGAAAGACTTCCAAGACTTGTTGCAAACACGTCTCGCTCGAGAAACGCGGCGCGGGTGGCACGGAGGCATTTCCATGGCTTGATTCGTGCACGTTGGCCTCTTGTCGTGCTGGTGGCGAGGGCTGTCCCGGCGGAGACGGAGGAGAATCGTCTGGAATCCACACCAGCTCGTCGCCAAAATATTGGTACCGGCCTCCGAGGCGCGGCAACTCCTGTAAGCTCTGGGGATTGGGGGGTTCCCGGGCAGTGGCGGGCACAGATCTCGGCGGGCGGTCTACAAGTTGGACTTCATCTTCATCATCGCTGCTGCTGACAAGGTCAATCACTTGAGGCGATGTGCTTGCGGCGGCCATATCGGAGGGTCGAATGTGGCTTGCGGCATTCGACCACGGCCGCGGAAGTTACGGCTTGCCAGCGCGTGTGGACGACGGGTAGCTGTAGCGACTCGTTATGCGGTATGGATGGAAACGGAGGTGGCAGAAATGTTTGCAAGTGACAGCGAGCGGCGGAGATGAGAGACGGGGGGTGAGGAGGGGGGGTGTGCTGGGAAAGTGAATGTGGTCAAGTATTGGGTGTGTGCCTCGCGCGCGCCATCCAGCACAGCAAGTGAAGGCACCGCGAGCGCATTCTCCACCTGTACAGCGGTGCAGCAGGCGTCGCTGGGTCGCTGGGTCGCGGGCGCGGGCGCGGGCGAGGGCAGGCAGGCAGCATGGCGCAAGGGAAAGAGGTTCCCAGCGGAGATTCCCAGCGGAGCAGCGCTGGACGTCGGCGGGCACCCAGTCTCATGCCATGCATGCCACACCCTCTGCCGCCGCCACGCGCCCATTCCTGTATGTACACCACGACCAGACACGCGCCTCCGTCTGCGCGGTCTGGGGAAGTGAGGTCGCACTCGCGTGCAAGACGTGACGAGAAGGTGCAGAGCGCGGACAGCCATCATGGGCAGCGTTGTCGATCGGGGTGTTGGCGGTGTGTTCGGAGTTACGACACGGACGTGCAAAGCGTGGTTGCGCACGATGCCCGCGCTCCTCCTTCCACACCGACAACACATCGGCGCCAACCGACCACATGCGCATCCTGGATCTCCATTCTCCGCGCGAACCGTCTGCTCGCTGAAAACAGTATGCCATTGCCTCGTGTACCGGGTGAAGCTCGTGCTTCGGCAGGCGCCCTTCGACCTCGTCCCCTAACCGCAGGTATTAGCGATGTGCTGAACGAAGGGCGCGTCTTCGGCCGGCAGCACGATTCATTAAGTTCCATGCTCTTCTCTCCTGCTGTCTCCTGTTGCACGTTTCATTCTTGACTCTCGACCCATTCTTGACCGCCCTCACCTCGACAGCGACCGCAATCACCATGGGCAGCATTGGACTGCCTCCGAAAGACTCCTCGGACATCTATCTCACCACCGCCACGCCGGCCGAATGCGAAGAACTATCACGCGGGAACAGCACCGAATGGAAAGCCGCGCTCGAGCTCGACACGTATTTGCTGCGGGAGAAACACCTGGCAAATCAGGACCTCACGAGAGATGGAGGTCTCACAACCTGGGTATTGGTCTGGCAGCCAGGCTCCGCTGCAGATCGTCACGTTCTCACCGGCTGTGAAACCATCAAGAAGCGCGCGCTCGTCTCCCGAGACGGCAAGGTGGAAGACACAGTCTGTCACGGCGTGGGCTCCGTCTTTTGCCCGCCGGAGTATCGCGGCAGGGGCTATGGTGGCAGAATGATATCCGAGTTGGGCGACAAACTCAGAACTTGGCAAATGGACCAGGGCAACAAGAACCTCCTCAGCGCGCTGTGGTCAGATATTGGGAAACAATTCTACGCTGCGAGAGGATGGCATCCATACGCTTCACTCCACATCACCCTCCCCGCATCGGAGAAACCTCCCGGTGCAGGGGTGCAACTGCTAACGAGCCAAGACCTGGCGGAAGTCTGCACGATCGACGAGAAATTGATGCGCGACCGTCTCCAAGCGTGTAGCAACAACGGCCGGACCACCGTCTCGTTCCTTCCCGATCATCGGACTGTGGCCTGGCACCATGCGCGGGAGGACTTTGTTTCCAAAGCAGTGCTCGGCAAGTCGCCCACAGTCAGAGGCGCCAGAGTCGGTTCCGTTTGGGCATATTGGACCCGCGTGTGGGCCGATCCTCGCGGCCACGATCCGAACACGCTGCACATTCTACGCCTTGTAATAACAGACGAACGCCTGGGAGCGGATTTCTCCCCGGCCAGCTCAGAAGGCGTGGAGACCATCAACGCTGCTGCCGAGGGGCGCACGCAGCTGTCAGGGTTGGAGTCGAGCGAAGTCGCAGAGACCAAACAATCGATTGCAACGATATTGGCCCTTGCACAGACAGAAGCGGAGCGATGGGGCATGAAGGAGGTCATGTTGTGGAATCCCACCAGCCTGACACTAGCCGCCGCCAGACAAGTTGATAACAACGTCTCGGTAGTGGAACGCCAGTCAGAGAGCATACCGAGCCTGCGGTGGTATGGAGACGGAAGCTGGGAAGATGTTGACTGGGTGGAAAACATGAAATATGCGTGGTGTTGATTAGCTTTTGATCGGGGCTGGCAATCACGGGGCGCTCGCAAGACGATTCTCCAAGCTGACTTGAGTCTTCTGACGATTGACCTCTGCCCAAGCAGTGGAAGGTAGCACTTAGCGTGACGATTCGTATTTCTCCAGAAAAAGACACGGCCGCTCCGAGCGCAGCTACATAGAACGATCGGCAGCGGTACGTACGCCCGGTCTGAGCACCTTCTTCAGCAAACTCGTCCAGGATACAACAGCAGTGTCTGCATCATTGCGGCCCGTGTTGAGAACATTTACGTGTTGCTGCGAACGCGCAGCCAAACGCTACACCCGGGTGCCCGCGTGATTCTGCTCAACCAGGTCTCTGTGATCAACCCTGTCAGAAGCCGCCGGATTCCTGGCAGCAATGGCAAGACGTGTTTCAACGCCATATGCTGTAGCTGCGTAGCAGCTTGCCTGAAACGATGCGATGATAGGTGGTCCGCACGCGGAAGTCGCAGACTCAATCGTGGCGGTGTCGTCCCATTTGCATGTCCGTGGTGGAATGAATGGTCGTGTTGGGCAGCAAGTTTGTGGACAGCAGAAATTTTGCCGCTCGCATTGTCTCTCTGCCCGTCTCACTGCTTCGTCAGCCGCGGCGGAGCACTTCTTTGTCCTCTCATGATTCTCACCACGCTTTCCCGCCGCCGCTTCTATCGACAGTCCATGCAGGCAAAAGGGGAGAGACAGGCCTTCGCCACTAGTGCGTGGCTGCGCATTGTATTGAGACGCTGATCCGTTGACGTATTACCTGCGAGCACGGACGGAGCGCGGGCACGCTGGGAAGCACATTACAACATCTCGCGCCATCGCCAGCGACATTCCTCTCCGCTCCGACACCTACTGCACCTGTACCCATTGTGCCTGCCGCGCCGAGCCTCGCCGCCGACGACCTCATCTCACGCGCGCGCGCCCTGATTGTGCTCCTGCGCTGCGCCGGGGGAGAGAAGCTTCGACGAGGGGTCGCATTTCTGTCCTGTTTCTCCCACCTCACCTGGCACATCGCTGCCAACCCACCGCCGCGTCACGCCTGGCTGCGCGTTCGTTCCTCTCTGCCATTCATCCCGCACCCGCACACCGGCCCTGCAGCCCCGCGACAGCTGAACGGCCGCGTGCCTTGCCTATCCTCGGACGCCCGGGCGACAACCTCTCGAGCTGCACGTGCCGCTGCCTGGCCAGCCGACATCTCCACCTCCCATCGCAGTGCAGCACGACCACCACCCCCCGACATACGAGCACGCACCTCTCGAGAGGCAGCAGCCCTCCTCTCCGCCCGATTCGGGCTCCACCCACCGCCGCCATGGAAGATGGCGCGGCCACGCAAGAGATCTACCGCCGGATCGAGCGCGAGAAGAAGCTGATCCAGGCGGCCACGCAAATGCGACAGGCCACAGGAAATGCTCAGGTCGTGTCCAAGGCAGATTCGGAGATCCGAGAGGCGCGGCGGAACATTCAGTACTTTGAGCAGAAACTCAATGATCTACGCGATCGCAGCATGGGCTCGAGCATGGGCAATCTGGCCCTTTCTGGCAACAGCGGCCCACAGCCTCCTTCCCATGGCCGTGGAGACTCAGCCGGCTCAGGATACAGAAATGAACAAGGCTACGGCGGGGGTGCCGACTACGGTGACCCAGGCCCGGGTGGCTACAGCATGGGCGGAGCACCCGGCCTCATGCCCCCGCGAGCGCCATATGCCCCGCCTGGGCCTGGCGAGAGAACACCACGAGCACGACCGAACTTCAGCAAGCTCGGTAAGTCCACGAGACGGAGAGTCGCGGAAGTAGGATGACTGACATGGGCAGATCTCATCAAATACGAAACACCACACCTGGGCCCGCGCATACAACTGATGCTGTCGCAGCTCGAATTCAAATTGTCCGTGGAGAAGCAGTACAAAGATGGTATCGAGAAAATGGTCAAACTGTACCAAATGGAAGGCGACCGCAAGAGCAGGGGTGAGGCAGAGCTTCGAAGAATGGAAAGCAACCAAAAGATCCAGTTGTTGACGAGAGCATTGCGGAGATACGAGGACTTGCACGTCGATGTCGAGAATGGCGCTGATGCCGCCGACGACGACAGCCTGGACACTCCCAGTCAGCGAAAGCCGCTCACGGGCCACATGTCCGTCAAGATCCACGCGATCGACAACGTGGACCATGCGGCCACGGGACGATTCAGCAGAGGCCCGGATACTTTTGTTGTCATGAAGGTAGAAGACGTGCTCAAGGGAAGGACAAAGGCCACCAAGACTGATCGGTGGACTGATGAGAATCACGAGTTTGACGTGGACAAGGCCAACGAGATTGAGTTCACGGTGTACGATAAATCAAGCGGCGACCATCCCATACCTATCGGCCTTCTCTGGATTCGTTTGTCGGATCTCGTCGACGAAATTCGAAGGAAGAGGATCGAGACAGAATTCAACCAAGCAGGATGGAAGACCGCGGATCAAATGGATGGCTCGCTGGCAAGACCTGACATGCAATTCTCCCCACCACCCAGCTCTTCACATGGGACGACCGCTCCTGCCGGAGGATCCGTGGCCGCTGCCGCTGGAGGTCCGGCGGGCTCGGGACTTGCACCTCAGACGGGACCAGTCTACATCGACGCCTGGTTTACGCTCGAGCCGGTCGGCAAAATTCATTTGACCCTCAGCTTCATCAAGCAGGTCAAGGATCGCCGACCATTTGACGTCGGTCTCAACCGAAAGGGTGCTGTCCGTCAAAAGAAGGAAGACATCGTGGAGCAGTACGGCCACAAGTTCATCGTCCAGACTTTCTACAATATTATGCGATGCGCGCTGTGTGGTGACTTTCTGAAGTACACGGCTGGGATGCAATGCGCTGATTGCAAATACACTTGTCACCAAAAGTGTTACCAGAAAGTAGTTACCAAATGTATCAGCAAGTCGAATGCTGAGACAGACCCGGACGAGGAGAAGATCAACCATCGCATTCCGCACCGCTTCGATGCCTTTTCGAACATGGGCGCCAATTGGTGCTGCCACTGTGGATATATGCTGCCTATAGGAAGACGGCAGGCGAGGAGATGCACCGAGTGCAAGCTGACGAGTCATGCAAATTGTGTGCACTTTGTGCCAGACTTCTGCGGCATGAGCATGGAAAGTGCCAACCAAATCCTGGCCGAATTGAAGAAGACCAAGAACAGCCGTATGCTCGCCAACAGCACGAAGCTGAGACCACCAGGCGCGCAGACAAGCGGTAGGCCTACGCCGCCGCCACAGTCTTCGAGCTATGCGCTTGCGCCGGGTCATCAGGACCAGGTCTCTCAGAAGGAGCAAGACAGGCTCCAAGACAGGTTTTCGTATGGCAAAGACCGCATGTCCGACTCGTACGAGCAGCCTCCCCGGACCTCCTCCTTTGGACCGCCTCCAGGAGCGACCGACGCTGGCAAAGCTGCGATGGGCAGTGGGCAACCGCCTTCATCACCAGAATCTGGGCATCGTCCTCCTGCTCATCGCGCGCAGTCTTCTCAGTCTTCAGCCGCTGCTGCCGCAGCTGCTGCGTCTGTTGCCTTGGCCGGCAAGCGGACTTCGGGCAACGACCGGCCCCCATACGACCGGGGGTCGACAGATCCATACAACCAGCAGCAACGAGGATCGAGTGGGTACGCCGATGGGTACGCAGAGAGCAAGCGTATTGGGGCCCAGCCTGGTCAACAGCAATCTACGTACAATCCCGCGGACTATGCAGCCGTCGCGGGTTATTCTTCCGGCCCACCCTACCAGCAAACCGTCTCGCCGCCGGCGCCTCAGCCACCGGCCAAGCATTATCCCCCTCAATCAATGTCACAAGGCCAGCCACCAACAACTGCGCCAGTGCGGCCACAATCGCCAGTTGCAGTGCCTGCCCCGAACGTTTCAGTCACCGAGCCCGTCGTTGAACAGCGCAAGCCAGCTCCTCCTGCCAATACCGCAGGTACTGGACGTCGTATTGGCCTCGATCACTTCAACTTCCTCGCGGTTCTGGGCAAGGGTAACTTTGGAAAGGTCATGCTTGCCGAGACGAAAACGACGAAGCAGCTATATGCCATCAAAGTCTTGAAGAAGGAGTTCATCATCGAAAATGATGAAGTGGAAAGCACCCGCTCGGAAAAGCGTGTGTTCCTGATTGCGAACAAAGAGCGTCACCCGTTCTTGTTGAATCTGCACGCCTGCTTCCAAACGGAGACTCGCATCTACTTCGTCATGGAGTACATTAGTGGAGGAGATCTGATGTTGCACATCCAACGCGGACAATTCGGCACGAAACGGGCACAATTCTATGCCGCAGAGGTTTGCCTGGCGCTGAAATATTTCCACGAGAACGGCGTCATCTATCGTGATCTGAAGCTGGACAACATTCTGCTTACTCTTGATGGCCACATCAAGATCGCAGATTACGGTCTGTGCAAGGAAGACATGTGGTACGGCTCGACGACAAGCACATTCTGCGGTACGCCAGAATTCATGGCTCCCGAGATCCTCCTGGACAAGAAATACGGTCGTGCCGTGGACTGGTGGGCATTCGGTGTGCTCATCTACCAAATGCTCCTGCAGCAGTCTCCGTTCCGCGGTGAGGACGAAGACGAAATTTACGATGCTATCCTTGCTGATGAACCGCTGTATCCGATTCACATGCCAAGAGACAGTGTCTCGATACTGCAAAAACTCTTGACGCGCGAACCAGAATTGCGACTCGGCTCGGGGCCCACCGATGCGCAGGAGATCATGTCCCATGCTTTCTTTAGAAACGTCAACTGGGAAGATGTCTACTACAAACGCGTCCCTGCGCCCTTCCTTCCGACGGTGAAAAACAGAGCGGATACCAGCAATTTCGACTCGGAGTTTACTAGTGTTACTCCCGTCCTGACGCCGGTACAGAGTGGTAAGTTGGAATCCGAGGCGTTGTCACACCAGCAACGAGCTAACATCACCAACAGTGCTATCGCAAGCCATGCAAGAAGAGTTCCGAGGCTTCTCCTACTCGGCAGATTTTGTTTGAGACTCAAGTGCGTTTTGACGACAACGAGAACTCTTCCCCCTCGTGGCGCATGGACGTGCTGATACCCAGGATCTGTTGCATCATTACCGATGCCGCACAGTTGCCACTTCTTCGGTGCCCTTTGGGCGTTCTCAGTATCTGCTGACGGACTTGACCGAGATCGAGTGGCCGGCAGTGTGCCGGCGGCATACACGAGGAGGGTACGATAGATGAGCCAAGTATTGGAGATGATGATGCCGACACGTGTCTCGACAGGTGAAAGAGTACAAGTAAACGATTGACAGTGAAACATGACAACCTGAGTGATGCTGATGCTGACAAAGCAAACTTGAATCTTTGTATACAGTAGTGATTGCCTCTTCTCACTGGCAACAGAGCTAGATTACTGTTCTCGATCGGGAAATTGTCCTCGCTTCTTCGGAACACGGCTCACCTCACCTCACCTTCACCTCCACCTTCCAGCTCTATCTTTCCTGCCTTCTTGCACGCTGACACGCCTGACACGTCGTTCCCTGACAGGCCGCGACTACGTAACTACACCTGCCGCTCTGACACGGAGACAGCTCGCGTGTGCCTTGCTGACAAATGTGTATGTTTGTCTTTGTAACCAAGGTCCACTATGGTACGCGCATAAAGAAACCGTCATTGAACTCGACAAATACGAACGACAATTCTTGCCATAAGACTGTCGACACACGGTCTTTGCGACCCAGGCACATTACGCACTCAACCATGGCGTCCAAAGAAGCTTGGGATCTCCCGAGGTCAACCTCAACTGTCAACGTCTCTGTGATAGACACCACAATGAGGGCTTCCCTTCCAATGAGCCATTTTGCTGGGCCCGCGATCCCAGGGCTGGACAAATTGCGCGCGCCAGCTTACTCTTTTCTGATCACACACACGAGCGAAGGTGGGACAGAGCGGAGAATTGTCTTTGATCTGGGAATTCCAGTCGATTTGGAGAAAGACTTTCCTCCGCAAGTGTACCAACAGTTCCAAGGATTGAAAGGCGAGCATGGCATGATGGAATCGAAGAAGTACGTGAGCGATATCTTGATCGAGGCAGGCGTGGATCTGAAGAGCATTGAGGGGGTGATATGGAGGTAAGCAGTTGCTGTTCTGTTGTTGTGCTTGTATGTCACTGACTTGGGCTGGCAGCCACGCACATCTCGATCACGTTGGGAAGCCTTCGCTGTTTCCTCCAACTACAGAGCTGATTGTGGGCCCTGGCGTCAAGGAGTCTTACTTCCCCGGATGGCCAGACCTCGACAGCTCTCCAATTCTAGCCCGCGAGTTTGCTGGACGTGAAGTCAGAGAACTCAAGACTGAGGACTTTGCTCTCAAGATCGGTAGCCTCGAAGCGTTGGACTACTTCGGCGACGGATGCTTCTACCTTTTGCTCGCGCCTGGTCATGCCGTTGGACATATCAATGCTCTCGCACGAACGACGGAAGACAGCTTCATCTACATGGCCGCTGACTCTTTCCACCACACCTCGCAGCTGAGACCGCATGCTGGAGCTCCACTGCCAGATTCGGTGACACTGCATACGTGCACCTGCTCTGCTTCTTCCTTGAAGCCAATCCATCCTGCATCCAACGCTGCAGACGTGCCGGACAGATACTATTCTGCATTTGGCAACTTCGAGCCAACTTTCGACAAGATTCCCTTTCAGACCATCGTCGAACACGAGAATGGAACGTCTGTGGCTATAGACATTCAAGCTGCCAGAGACACCATTGTAGCCATTCAAGAATTCGATGCTAAGCCGGAGGTGCTTGTCATTGCTGCTCACGATCAGAGTCTGTTCGATGTGCTGGAATATCTGCCAGTCGAAGCGAATGATTGGAAGAGCAAAGGTTGGAAGGAGAAGGGTCAATGGGGTTTCCTCGAAGACTTGCACGAGGCGAGCAAGGTGGTCAACTGATTGTCGAGATGGAACGGTCTCTGCTAAGACAGCCCGAGGGCAGTCCTGTGTGTATAGTATGTGTAAGGTGGTACTTGGTACCAGGGGTGTAAAATGATGCCTTGCTTTCCACGATAGCGTCCGTAGCGTAAGAATCTACTCCCCACGGCCTTTCTGGTATTTCCAACAGTTCTGAGCCATATTTGACAAAAAATAGAGCGTTTCACAATCTCCTGGCGCAGTGGACGCGCTAAGTGGGCTACGATCTCGTTGTGAAGCTGGAAGTATCGAGAAAATTGCTTGGCAGAAAATTCACTTCACCATCCACCCACCTTCAAAAAATTCAAAACCATCTCTCTCGACGAACACAAGTGATGATTGAACGTCCAAAGCAAAAAGGTCGTACCCTGGATCGAACAGGGGTCCCCGGAACGCTCTGAAGCATCAGAATCCGATGTGATGACCACTACACTATACAACCTTGATTGGTGGATTCATGTTTGACCAGAGCCATGGCAATATAAGTAGCTAGACAACAGCAAGAACGCTAAAGGCTGAAAGGATCAGAGCGACGCCGAGCTTTTCCGTCGCTGTCGCTTTGGTGTACAGAGACACGACAGACATCGCCAACTCGAGTACACTTTTAATGTAGTGTGTCGCTCTTAGCAATTATATTATCCTATAGAATTCAGACCGTGCATACTCCGCTACATTCTAATAACAAGGGACCTCTACTTAGTCCAAACCCTACCGCCGGTTGATTTTATACCCTGACGCTGCGGGGAGTATTCTAGAGCAGATTTTTATCACAAGCTATTCAATGCAGCACTTGGTATGAAGCAAGTGATCTATTGCGCGAGTGGGAGATATTCCTACAAGGTACATATGTTGACTGACTGGTACATCACAAGAGTCAGAGGAAAAAAGTGTGCTCGCGACAGCTTCAATACTCCTTCTTCTGAGTATTGTTCAATAGGAGCCCGGAGTCTACATTTGAGCGTCGCTTCAACTATGGCCTGCACTTTATCTAGCTTGCAATATAGCTTCGTCTGTCTGCGGTGAAGAGAACAAAAGACTAAAGGGAAAAAGAAACGCAGTTACCACTTACCAAGACTATTGTAAGGAGTTCTGCAAAAGCATGCCACGGGGGGGCCCGGGCGACACGCTTCATATCACATATACGAAAACGACCCGACCTTCGTTATGGATGACCTCTTTGGTTCGAAATTACCATCGACTGCTCCGCACGAACGATCGCCCTGTTCTTCTACAATAGATGCCTATCAAATGGCACAAAACGCCGCCGGTCTGCTCGAGGTAAGCATGTTTGACTTTCTACACCATCAATTCGCTCCTTCACTAGCACGCGAGCATGACGGATTGGGTCTTGCGAATCTCATCTGCTGCTAAAGAGGAAGAAGGAAGCGGTACGAAACAGCTTAGACGGCTACGGAATATCGATGCTGCTCTCCGTATCTTTATGTCTCTCTGGTTCCCAGACACAGGGGCGGTCAGCTTCTACGAGTAGTCGCAGCTATCGTTATGACGAACGAAATGTTAACGAGGTCGATTTTAGCATTCAAGATAGGACGGAGACAAGCTTGTAACGAAGAATTTTCTGGCTTGAGGATGCCGGCGGTGATGCCAAAGCCTAAGTGTGTGATATAAGAGACTTGACGGGACAAAGAGCGTGGGCATTCTCATTTCTCAATTATACATTATACAGGTTGCGCGTCAGGCTCGTGATCTAGTAGCCATCTGGTGCGGTGTATCCAGTTGGCTTTGGAAGAGTCGAGCTGTACGATGGTGGTGGTGGTGGTGGTGGTGGTTGAGAACCGTTGCCGTCACCGCCGTCGCCACCGTAGCCGCCGTCTTGTCCGCCGGCACCACCACCAGCTCCACCTCCTACTCCGCCGCCAACGCTTCCACCAGCACCTCCACCTACACTTCCTCCCGCTCCTCCTCCGATGCTGCCACCAGCACCGCCGCCTACACCTCCTCCCACTCCTCCGCCGATGCCGCCACCGATATTGCCACCGGCATTGCCGCCTCCATGGACGCCACCACCTCCAGAAGCCCCACCCCAGATGCCTCCACCAAGAAGACCGCCGAGAATAGAACCCAGCGAGGCGCCGATACCAAGACCCGCTCCCACTCCGCCATTGCCTCCCAGGCCCAGACCAAGACCGGCACCAGCACCAAGACCAGCACCAGCACCAAGACCGGCACCAGCACCAAGACCAGCACCAGCGCCTAGCAAGAAAATGTATCAGTATTTTCACAAACATATTTCAAAAAAAAAAAAAGAAACCAATTCGCGGGGGTAAGTATTATCATACCGAGACCGCCCTGGCCGTGACCACCTAGTCCGACACCAGCTCCAACGTGAATTCCACCTGTTTTGGGCATTAATACCTCTCTCTCTCTCTCTCTCTGCTAGTTTCAAGCCCCCAATGCCAACTCACCGTTTCCGCCAGCTCCAGCTCCAGCTCCAGCATCATCGCCGCCGTAGGTTGGATTCTCAGTGGGCAGGGGAGTAGCGAAGATGGTAGTTGCCAGGGCAAGCTGGAGGAACGTGTACTTGTATTGCATGTTGATTGATTGATTGATTGACTGATTGATTGACAGTCGAAGGAAGGTGAGAGCGAATGAACGATTCCAAGTAGAATGCGATCGACGATTGGAACGAGTGTAGGTTCGTCCGACTGATGTGGATGGAAGTCGTTGGAAGGAATGGGAATGAGAGGAGAATGGAAAAAAGGATGAAAGCAGCAGTATCTTCTCACCTTTTTATATGTATATCTTTGTCCATGCCAAAGCTGAACTACAGTTCAGCTCGTTGACCGTTGGTACGAGCGCAATCATTGCTGGCGGTGGCGGCGGAGATGGCTTGCAGCTCGCCTGCATCGGCAATCCTTTGACAGAACGCCAAACATGTCCGTGAACTCCACGAAGGCTGTGGTCAAGGCCCATTTTGTCGACGACAGCAGTGCTTGTCCCGTTTGAATGAACTTTGGACAGGCCTGGCTGCGTGACTCGATGCTGGCACGGACCAAGGCTTTCCGAATGGGGAGAGGTTCGTGGCAAGCTACTGTTTGAAATGTTCGTATTCTATGCAAGTCTGGAGGATTGGCGACAGAAGCCTCTCTTTGCGGATGTCTCAAGCGGACACGCGAACTGCACGGGGAACTGCAAACGGCAATTATGATATGCATGTCCTTTAGAAAACTGTGGAGAAAACAACTCGGAGTAGGATCCGTGGCCAGGTCCTCGAAGATCGCTTTGGAGATGGTGGTCTTTTCCGATCAGTCCTGGTGATGCGATTGTGAGATACACTCCTGTGTCGCGTGCGATCTGGTGTGGACAGAGGTGATGGCGCTGTCCTGCTTCACTTTGTCGTGCGGCTCAGTAGTCAGTACGTGTCAGAAAACTCGCCATACCTCCCTCCTAGCGTAGTGCTAAATCCAGACCTGCAGTGGCCGTCACATTGAGTGTATGTGAAGACGACCTGTCGCAAAGCACTGACCAGGCAAAAGCCCATCGAGAGCAGAAAGGCGAGCTCGAGAGTAGTGACGGATGCCGGAATTGTAAAAGATATTCGATGGACTTGATGAGCTTGCTAGACGGATGAGATATTCCGCTCGAGGCTGCAGTGGGAGTGAAGTGGGAAGATGGTCAACGTGTGAAGTAAAGTACAAAATTGGCTTCTTCATGCTCTTTCGCTTTGCTGGGTGGGATACTTGTATTGCCTCTGCGATTCCCACGAGGGCATTGCAGAGTATGTATGTATGTATGAGAAAACCTTCTCGGGAGTTCATGATCAAACTGAACAAGATACTCGCAAAAAGTATTGTATGTCCGACTCTCCATCTCATCTCGGAGGCAGGAGGTACGTAGAACTAGAACTCTTTTCCGGGAATGCCTCCGCTTTCGGGGGGCAAAAAAGAAAAACAAGCACCAAACATTTTTGAATCTCCCAAACGTCACGCCGAACAACATGAACAAACTTCCCCCATTCTTCACAAAGATATCTCTCTCTATCTCTAAAATCATCTTACGTCTCCAATCCATCATCATCATCATCATCATCATCATCCCCTCGCACGCACGGGCCAACAAAAAAAAAACACCCCGAATGCCCATCACCTGACGATGAATGTCCCGAACGAACTTCGGACCGAAAGCATCATCATTATCATCATCATCATCAGCATCATCATCAAGTGGCATTCCTAGCGATACCATCTCGCCGGAGCATTCTATGTACAGTACTGTACAGTACCTCGATTCCTCGGGAGCTTTCTTTCCTCACAACGCGGGTTTCGGGAAGAGAAGCGACTTTGGGGAGGCGCTAGTCAGGTACGGCCGGGTTGTTTTGGCTGGGAGGGTGTGCCAGCGCATACTTTTGAGTTCGGTAGTGAGTAACATCAGCTGGTCTTTTGACCCAGGGCACATGTACCGGCGCTTTGGTCTGCAACAGAGGAAGGAGGGTGTCATGGTGGCGTGGCATGCATGTAGCGTGCTTGTATCGTGGAGGAGAGCGCAATAACAAGGCCACGTGACATGTCAATCAGCGGAATCCATACAACAACAGCAGGAATAATGAATACATGAGGCCCGTAGAACAACAATGGTATATCTCATGTCTCTTTCCCAAGTTACGCTCACAAAACACCATGCGCGCTTCGCAAAGATCCAAGCAAACAGGCCGCAACTCCACTACAGAATCGCCGTTCTGTTTGTGATAGCTGTCAACTAGGCCAGATTCCCCCCGCCACCCATTTCCTTTCTACTCCGCTTCCTTCACAGGAGCTGATTTATTCATGATATGATGCAAGAGGTATAATTTGGATGTTGTTCCCGCGCTTCGCTTGCTGTTTTCGTGACAGTCTTCCCAAGTTTCGCCCACCCCTTGCCGAACAACACGCTTTCCCGTGGCGCAAAAACAACACCGTACCCGAGTCGCGCAAACAAAAAGCAGATACAAAACAAAGATCCAAGATGAACAGGGGAAGAAGAGATTCCGACGCCCAAAAAGAGGGTCCCCGGGACAAGATGCTTGTATGGGGGGGAAGATGTTTGACGATGGGGAAAAATAGCCAGCCGTCCGCGTGATATCCAGATCCGTGCATTCATCGTTTCGCTTTGCTTTCGCCCGCCGCCAAATATCAAACTAAGTATGGTGGGGATATATAGACCAGAAGAAGGGGAGGAATAAGATGCCGTTGCCGTTGATGCGAGAGTCGTACTTCGTAATGCTTGCTGCTGGAACGCCGTTGTCCGGGATGGAGGGAAAGAGAAGAGCCAGGCTTCCGCTTTCAATCTAAGTCGTAGTTTGTACAAGGTATCGCTGGAGTCGAGGAAGTGATGAAAGGATTGGCCAGCGCACGGTGTGCGTGGAGAGAGAGAGAAGGCTCGCCAGCCCGACAACGCAGAACGCTTGGGAGAAGCATTACCGTAGCAGTGGACGACGGGTCGCCTACCAGCGGCGCTGGTACTGCTGCTGCTGCTGCACTTGCCGGCCTGGCGAGACGCTTGACGCCGAGCGCGTGGACGGGTCGACAATGGGGATGGCGTTGCGAGTGCGCTGGGCCATGGGTTGGTGCAGCTTCGCGTGCGCTTGGTGGTAGTTCACTGGGGTGTAGGAGTGTGGCAAGGTGGGCAGGAGGAGCGAGGGAGTCGGCTGGACCAGCGTCTGGAGCGGTGAGCCGCTCGGCGAGCCCGAGGACAGCGAGCCTCGGTCGGAGGCAGACGACGAGTGGATGGATTGCAGCTGGGAAGGGGTGTCAGCGGGAGGCGCGAAGCGACAGAGGGTGGCACGACGTACATCATCCTCGGTCAAGAGGTTGAAGGGGCAGAAGACCTCGTCATCGTCGAATTCGAAGCCTCGCGCGGCCTCCAAGACGCGCAGGTACTCGGTGTGTGTCGGCACCTGCGGCACCTCCTCTTTGGGACTGCGCTGGGCCTTGTATTGGCGGTGCGCATTCTGCGATGACACTCGAGGACCGCGGCGACTGCGACCGTGATGGCCGTGGTGGTTCTGGGTGTGCGTGGCGGTGGGCTGGTGGTAGGCGGGCATGCCGTAGTGATGACTAGCCATGTTGTCGAGAAATGCGGGGGAGGGAAGAATGGCAGCGGAAGGGTGGCGATGTCGTTGTGATTGTTGTTGTTGTTGTGGTGGTGGTGGTGGTGGTGATGCAGAAGCGGACGCGGGAGATTGAGTTGACAGCAATAGGGACGGACAAGACAGGTCCGAGCGTGCGTTTTGTCCGGGTGGCAAAAGTCGAGGCGACCGTTTGTGGAATGCGGGCGAAGGGGAATGTAGAAGTAGTGCACTGATTGCAGTGTGCAGTGACAGGTAAGTGGGAGCAGATGAGAGGAGTGGTGGGAAGGATGTGGTAGCGGTACAGGACAGGACAGTACAGTAGTCGAATCTCTCTCTCTCTCTCTCTCTCTCTCTTCAGGCTGGGTGTTGGGTGGTGAGAGAGAGAGAGAGAGAGAGAGGCGGAAGGCTGGGTTTCATCATGTGGAGGGTGGTGTGAAGGCCAACCGCCTTGCCAATGAACGCACGAACTTACGTCTCTAGCGCGCTGTTCCTGGTCTAGCGGCACACTTTGCCACTGCGCCCGGCCAAAAATGCGCGCGGCTGCGTGCGCAATTCGCGAGGGCTCCACCCTGCTGCAGGCCACCACCGTCCACCGTCCACCATCCACCACCACCACCAAACTCCGCCCAAGTCGCGGGCCTCGACGGTGACCATCTCCAGGCCACGCCACGCCATCCTGAGCTGAGGCCCATCTGCTGCATCTCTAGACTCTCATTATACTGTATTCTCGGGCAGACGTGCACAGTACAGACCTGTGACGACCGTCCAACGCACGAGACGGACATTCACCCTGGTGCTGGTGCTGGTGCTGGTGCTGGTGCTGGCTCTGGCCCAACACGCGCTACATAGTTCATCCTCCCGCAGCATGCCATGCGCCCGTCGCTGTGCGAAACAGCGCCCGGTCGGCCAGCTGCGGTCCTCGGCTCGCCCGGCGTGTGGCTAACTCGCTACAACCAACTACTGTACTGTACTCTACTGTACTGTACTGTACTGCAGGCGCGCGTGCTGCCTGAGGTTCCGAACGAACAGGACGGATGCATCGTGCATTAATATTATTGGCTGCTGCACGCCCACATGGAAGCGCGCGTCGAATGGCAGCAGTGCTGCATGACTAGTTACAGTAGCTGTGCCAGTCACCGCTCTTTTGCCTCCCTCTTGCCCGCCTCGTGCACGTCTTCTCTCTCTCTCTCTGGACGGGGGAGGCATGGCGGCGAGCGTCGGAGCGTGCACTCGCTCCACCCTCATCAATCATTGTAATCAATCCGGGGCAACAGGCTGCGCACTGCTCACCTCAGACTGCCGTGGTACCGCTGCTGAGAGAGCTGTATGTAGCTGGCCATTCTTGGAAGTTTGATCTGCCGCCCGGTACCACGCACGAGGTGCACCCACCGTGCATGTGCACTGCATGTTGGAAGCCGGCCTGCGTCATCACCAGGGTCTGGGGGTCTGTTGTTGTGTGTCCTGCCACCATGCACTCTATCCTTATTATTATTATGTACCCTGCCGAAAAGAATGGTCGAGAGCTTCACACTTGTCGCACCACTTCCGTTCCGTTCCCGTCCCCGTCGCTCGTCGTCTACTGCACTATCCCACATCTGCGTGGGATGTGATGAATGACATGTCCAGATGTCACCAGTAGTGGTGCAAATGCAACGGCCATACCTGCCAACCGCACCGCACGTGACCCTGTAAACTCTCAACATGCACCCTGAGATGCAAATGACGAAAGGCATGACTCGCCCGTCACAGCTGAGTCGTGCTCCATCTCGCGTCGAGCTGTGACTTGACTGCTTGCTGCACGCGACCCCCAAGTCACACGAGGGGCAGAGCCTTGCCAACCTTCCCATGCCGCCACATGTAGTACCTGATAGCCATCTGGGACATTTGCCGACCGACCCATCCCATCAGCCCCGGCTCTTAACAGTTCGTCGGTAATATTATTGCAACCAGAAGAATTCCCACCGGTTGAGATGATGAGCGTTTGCCTGCTCAAAGCAAGCGTCAGGAGTAACTAGTGTAGCGTCTCTTCAGTCCCTGAGCACATGATGATGATGATGATTGCCATCCCCCCCCCGTGCGTTCCAGCGGCGCCAACGTTCTACATGCCGAGATGCAATCTGACTTCAGCCTGTCCCATGGAATTGCTCCTGCCCCACCCTTTCCATTCTCTGTCTTGCACATGAACATTCTCATCTATATATTCGCCCCGGAAATCCCTCGGGACATACTTTCAACCAAATCTGGAGTGGTGTCCGAGTGGTTATGGAGCTGCGTTTAGGCCTTTCTAAGCATTCTCCGCAGTGGCTTTGCCTCGTGGGTTCGAATCCCACCCGCTTCATCTCGTCGCCTGTCTGTTTTGGGGACAATAACCAGGTCGTCATGACGTTTCTTTTTTACCTTCGATATACATGTAGTCGAGTGAAGTTTCTAGAAACTAGAAGAGTCTACTACCTTATTTACTCTTTTGCTCCCCTACGACCCTGTGACACGGCAACGTACTTCAGAGCGCTTATGCGCACTGCGCAGTAGTCTCGCTGTTGGGCATCATCTGCTAATGATTAGCACGTCTGTTGGCCACGTTCACGCACACCTCGCGATTGAGCGACGTCGACTCGCCGAACGCCATATTGGTGTTGCACGTAAAACGCCCAGTGTCTGCTCGACTCGTACTTCACTGAGAAGACCTTCAAAACACTTACATGTACATTACAAAAAATGTGACGTGCCCGCGAAATGTCCAATAAATAATGCTGAAATTGCTCGACTGTTGTGCCATGCACTGTACTGTATTTATCGGCACTCGTGATACCCTGTCCTGAAAGTACGCTTCGCAGAACAAGCACTGCTTGCTCCCGCCTTCGATGGGCCTGAAACCCCTGCGGATACGATTCTAAGCCATGCTCGATTCCTCGTCATGATATGTACAGCTCATCACCAAAGCCTCATTCTCCCTTCTCCGCCGCCGTTCCCGTGCTCAAATGCCAAAGTACGTCTTCATCCTCTCGTAAACATAAAAGCTCGTCGCGACCATGGGTATCACCTTGACATATCCAATTCCCAGCCCGACGAAGAAGCCTCGGAAGCCCTTGTCTCCTTGGATGCTCCTCGCGACTTCGATCATCGTTAGTCGGTGCCCATCGCCCACGACCCCTCCCACTTGCATTCTTCGGCGAATGACCTCGAGAGGATAGGAGACGGTCTGGCTGACGAAGCCAGCAAACGCGCCGGTGCAGAGTTCTGCCCATGCTCGTAACGGCGGCGGTTTCCCGGGAGCGAGCTGCTTTGGTGAACGTTCACTTTGGGGGAGGACTGTATAGGGCGCGAGGGCTGGTATCCGCATGAAATCGCCTGCTGCATCGTGGGTGAGGAAGGAGGCTCCAGCGTAGGGGATCATGCCCCAGAGTGTGGGCGTGAAGCCGCGGAAAAAGTTACTCATGCCACTTGTACGAGTCGCAGTGCGCATCGCGGCTTGCGTGACTTCTACTGTTGCTGCCAAGGGCTTTGGCATCATCGCGGTATTTGTGGGTACCGGCTCGGGCGGTCGCTCGAGATAGATCTTTCTGCATATCTGGCGTACTGTGACGCGTTTGCTGGATTTCGTTTCGAACGCGAGTCGCACGCGTATTACCTCCAGCGGATACGTGCAGAAGACGGAACATATCCCGGCCAGACTTCCTGCCGCAAATCTTCGTTGCGGCGTCTCGTGCTCTTTGGTAGGTATCACCGCTGCGCGTACCTGCTCATATGCCAGGAATTTGATTCCGCCATATGGAAAGATGCGTAGAAGTGTCGCCGAGTGTCCTCTAAAAAGTCCTCCCACTCCACTTGAAGCATGTATATCTCGGATCGCCTTCGCGGCACCGCTCCATGATCCGATGTACTTCTCGAATTTGGGGTTGTTCGCCTGGAAGAGGATTTTGACACGATCAAGGGGTGCTACGACCGTCTTGGCTGCGCACGCTGCCAGTCCGCCTGCCACTCCCGATCGCACGACGTACTCCCAGCTCTGTTTGGGGATCTTGCGCTGTTCTTCGGGTGCATTTCTCGGGATCAGCGTCTCCTCGTCCGTCGGGCACACTCCTGGGACATTCGGCTTCATCGTATGTGGTTCGTGGGTCGACGGTGTGGTGACATGACTGGCATGCTGCCCATCGGCCAGTGTGGTCATCGATCAGCGTATGGCGGTATGGGTCGTCGTCGTGTTCGGAAAGTACAGGATCTCAGGGCAATCTTGCTGGCGACATCGGATCAAACGCTATTTCCGGTGGCTGGAATGTGTTGTTTTATGCCCGGGTCATGTCAGCGGTTGCGGATCTGTGGTCTCGCTGGGGATTTCAGGTTCTGATGCAGAAGAGCTACGTGGCGGAACGTTGGAATGGGGAGGAGGAGTGCGTGAAGGGATGTCGCTGGCAATAGTGCAGTGCGATAACCGGACAATGACGATCTCAAAGCCGAAACCCTGAACCGAGGGCCGCATGCGCGGAAGAGCCGCATCACCTGCATTTGGTCTCGGAAGCGACGCTTCCTTCTACTTGGTCCCGCGCCGGAAATGTCCTTTCTACAATGCTTCATATCTCAGTACGCACGATCACATCATGACAGGCAGAGTCTGTCGCTCGCAATCCCCCTATGCCAACTTTTGAAGATGGGAAAAGGCGTGGATCACGAGCATGACGACTGGCATTCTGTGGCAGAATGCTGAAACAACAATCGCCCTAATCGATATCCCACTGTCGATTGCCGCAGCGCAAAGCACGAAAGAAAAGCCTTGGACGGATTCTCTGTTGTCAGTGGCAGCATTAGAGGTACCTTTTCCAACTCAGATCTGCAAAGACATCAAAGGCGCACGGAATCTTCCAAGCAATGCTGCAGACGATTTTCCACACCAAGAGTACCGCGTTCTGCTCGAAAAGGCTTTAGAGGAGACGGACTCCTGCCACAAAGGCGCTTGGTGTCAGCCACGACCTTTCGTCTCGGCCAAGTGTGAAAGATCGCATGGCAAGCGGAAAGCACACGATGTCTTCGCTTCAAATCAGAGCAGCGATCTGCCCGCCAATATTCTTAGCAACATAACACAGTCGTGTCTCACGCCCCCAGATGTCCACTTCGAAGTAGGCGACGGTGTCGATGACGGCGACTACGAGCCTGGCTCCCACCTTTGCTACCACAGCAAAAGTCCTACCAACATGGTTTTGTCGCACCACGATCTGGACACTGCCAAATCCAATAACTATAAATTTCGCATCCCGGCAGGCGCGGCTTTCGTTCTGGCCAACTGCTCGAATCCTGAGGCTTTCCACGACGTTGTCAATCCACGACGGCTGAACTTCGACTTCATCCTTATGGATCCGCCGTGGCCGAATCGTTCAGTGAAGCGAACGCATAAAACGCCAGGGACTTCATACGCGACAATATCAACATTGAAAGATATTTCACATCTACTACTGAATCTCAACCTGTCGTGCTTGCTTTCGAGAACGGGCTATATGGGGATTTGGGTCACTAACAAAGCCGCCATACGAACCTTATTAGTCGGACCGGGCGGTCTGTTCGAGCACTGGGAAGTTGAATTGGCTGAAGAGTGGATCTGGTTGAAGACTACAACACGTGGAGAACCTGTCACGCCACTCGAAGGTACGTGGAATGGGAAGAGGCCTTACGAGGTTCTACTTGTCGCGAGAAAGAGGACTTCCAATACAACAGAGACTGGAGAAATCAAGCGAAGAGTGGTGATAGCTGTGCCAGACTTGCATTCCAGAAAACCTTGCTTGAAAAAGATGATCGAGACATTAATTGGGACGGACGGAGATGTACTAGAAATCTTTGCCAGACATCTTGTTGCGGGGTGGTGGAGCTGGGGCAATGAGTGCGTGAAATTCAATTGGGAGGGCTATTGGCAAAGCGTGAATGAACGGGAGAAACGTGAGGCACGGTAGAAGACAGTGACACGAAAGTCTATCGAAATAAGACAAGCACGACAAAGACCAAGTTCCCGCCTAAATCTGAACAGGACATCCTCGACATCATCCTCATCTCCTCTTCCAAGCACCGCTATTGATCCGAAATATTGAACTCGGCCCGATCGACTTCGGCTTCGGCTGTTGGGCTTGTAGCCAGGTCCGCCCGCTTCTCCGACTGGGGTGTCCCAGAACACGGGAAAGGAGCCACGAAGCTAGAACACGGGGACTTCGTGATGAGGAAACCAACACCACTAGCATCGCCCTTTCTTCAAATTCAAACTTCCTTATCGGGACCACTCATGGTAGCAGAATGTACCGGAGTGGTGTCCTAAAGCATTGACAGCCCATTCCAGATACCAGGGTAGCTTTGCTTTACTGTGGCCGAGCAGGCCCCGGGGCCATCGAGCTGCTGACTCCGGCAATTCCAGAAGCTTGACAACGCTCCTTGGAACCTTGTACGGTTTATAGAGCTTTGAGCTCACAACGAGCCCTGTCGTCGTCGTCGTCGTCGTCGTCGTCGCGCGCGACTAAAAATGCCTTATTCGATTGGCGAAATGTCCAATAGCTTGACTCTGCCGAAGAGGGGAAGATGGTGGGAAGTGTATTATGGGATAGGTCAAGTCCATTTGCTGACTTCAGCTGGTCCTACCCATCAGCGGAGAATTGCGCGTCTGTCTCCTCCTTCTCTTCCACTTTACTCGACTCACTGGCTGCCAGTTCAAACTGATCAAATCATGCCGACCACACACACGATACCACCGCCGTCGAATCCGCGATATCTGTATCGCGTCACCGACAGCACTTCCCACATTCTAGCCAATTCATCTTCGGGAGACTTCGATACGGGCACGCACACGGGGGCTTCCTGGGAAGATATTATTTCTACCGCAACGCTCGATCGCCACTTCACTTCGCCCAGCGAGCACTCTCTGCTTTCATCGTCGTCGTCGTCATCATCATCATCATCATCATCATCATCATTGCCGTCTTCTTCTTGCTCCTCATCATCATCAAATTTCTCGGACGAATTTGCCGAAGATTATGACTTCCCGTCGCGTCCACTTCTAATATCAACAACGATATCTTCCGCCTGGGCAGCTTCGGAACATCGCAGAAGATTATACAAGAAGCGACGAAGTGATGTCCGAACGTATCGAATCGATCTGAGTAGGTTCGAATGGGAGTATGTGGAGATTGGAGGAGAGTCGAAGATCAAATTTCCGATCCTGAGATCGCCCGGGTGGGAATGTGTGGTGTTTTCGACGGATTGTGCGACGCAGGGCTTGGGCTGGTGGAATCATCGGCGGGATAGCGAGGAGTGGTTTGCGGTGGTTTGTATTCCGAGGAAATTCGTGGAATTGTTGGAGGTTGACGGGGTCGATGTTTCTGCTCAAGAGAGGCGGAGGTAAGGGCTGTGAGCTGGACGTATTGCTCAGGTCTAGTTGTTCGGTGGAGATTATTTGGTGAGACGTTGCAGGCTTGAGAGGGTAAGTCGAAGCAGCAAAAAGCTGCAGTCCGCGATGCGCCAAAAATCCGATCAACTGTGAATCATGGTGCTCCTTACGTGTAGCCTAATTTGCATGGCAAAAAGATACGGTCAAGTCTTGAACAAAACTCCAATGTCTTGTATTACATCGAGGGCATCTCATATGCCAGCAAGCATGACTTGTGCTCTTGCTCGAATCATGGTGTCATCTACACATCTAATCGTAAAGCGCTGGTGTCGGTCAAAGTTAGATAGCCCAATGTCCTTTCCCTTACGCCAATGCTGAATTGTGGTAAAGTGCTGAAAGCCAGACTTATGTGAAGGCCTAGTTGGCAGCGGCTGGACCGAAATTGCCCTTCTTCTTGAGTTCGGCCTCTTCTTCCTCCCTGAGTTCCTGGTCAATCTTGGCACCCTTCGAAGGCTCGTTACCGTGGTTGATGGCCTGTTGTGGGAAAGTTCTGTTAGTGACTGCGTACTTCTACAAAGGAGATGTGTGTATGGGGACGTACTGGCTTAGTTGCATCAATCTTGCTCTCCAGAGTCTCTTGGTCCTTTTCGTCCTCTGACTGCTTGTTCTTCTTTTCCTCATTGGCTAGACGGTTGGCGATGGACCGCTCATCCTTTGGGTCGTTTGGCTTGTGCGAGTTCTCCTTGCCCTCATTGTAGCGGTCAGTCTCACGGAGCTCGGAGTCCTTGTAGTTTCTCTGCAACATTGAAGTCAGTTCAATCTTCTTGTTGCGAAGGAGGGGTGGTGGGGTAAAGCGGACCTGGTCGCCAGCCTCGTATGCACGGCGGTCACCAACGTTGGATGTGGAAGACATTGCGTTGTAATGATCGAGAAGAAGCGGTGGATGTTGGAAGAAGCTCTTGGTTGATTTTGTGGTGCGTGGGTGAAGATGCAGAGCCACGAAATGCAGCACGAGACTGGTGTTAAATCGGTGGAACTTTCACTTGCAAGTGACATCACGAGTCGTCATGATCCACAGAAATGGCTTGGATGTTCAGGAACGCCCGGTGAACATGCCGGCTCAGTTTGGACCGGTGGAGTTGGCTGATGCCATCGATTGATGAAATGTTCCTTGCCTTCGGTATTGTTGTCTCAGCATCATCACCATGTCGACGATGACATCTTTGGGCGCAGCAGTTGAAGCAGGAGCAACGTCTTTTTGCTGTAGCTCGAAGTCGTCCAGCGACGCTGTGTTTACACAAGAGAGACTGAAGGCGATCTTCAGCATCATCTTGGAGGCACCTCGATTCGTGGCCTTCGGACATCTGAACTGACTGCCCGAACACAAAGGATATTTGGAGCTGCTTTCGAGTGAGCCAAGGCTGCAAACATGAGCTAGCGTCGGCCGCTGCTGGTTGGCTCCCACGTCCAGAGCGAGTGGCTCTGGACTGCTGGCGAATCATGCTTGTTGGGAATGACCGCGGCTAGCTGATGTTTGTTGGCATTGACATTATTCTCATGCTCATATCATGGGCACGCTAACGTCGGCGACGGCGAGCATTCTAGTCAGCTTTGACGACTTTACGCTCATTCGCAACGGAATGTCCGGCGCTAGCTAGTGTCTGTCTTGACCTTTCACAATGTCCTTGTCACATGTCATGGCAGCACCATTACTTGTGCTTTCTTTTTTGACAAGACCGTACCTCGGGATCAATAATGATTCCAAATGTAAAGAATCAAATCGAGTTCATTCCTGGGGTATCTTTGGATCGTAGCCATGTCCATCGGTCCATGTATGCTTTGCTCTAACGCATCGTAACTTCATCGCCCAAACGCCTCGCTAGGTCATCTCCCATATCATCACGCCGTCTCCGCGTCCGCAATCAAATACTCACGATGCCTTTTGCTGTCTACTCCAACTCAATGGTAGCAGGAGGCTTGCTGGTCGTCTCATACACCACTCTCGCCACGCCTTGCACCTCATTGGCGATGCGATCGCTGACGCTCGCGAACCAGTCCATCGGCGCGCCGGTGAAGACGTTGGCTGTCATGAAGTCGGTGGTCTGCACAGCTCTCAAATGAACAATCTCGCCGTGCAGCCTCTGATCACCCACAACGGCCACGGACTTGACGCCCAGAACTGCGGCGTACGCTTGAGAGATCTCGCGATAAAATCCAGCTTTCCTGATTTCTTCGATCCAAATCTTGTCCGCCTCTTGAGCGATACGAATCCGATCCGGAGTGACTTCGCCGATGATGCGGATTGCGAGGCCGGGGCCAGGGAAGGGGTGCCGCCACACGAGGTTCTCTGGAATTCCGAGCTCGGTGCCAAGGGCGCGGACTTCATCCTTGAAAAGCTCACGAAGCGGTTCGATGAGCTTGAGGTCCATTTTCTCGGGGAGACCACCCACGTTGTGGTGTGTCTTGATCGTGGCACTAGGTCCCTTGAATGAGATTGATTCGATAACGTCCGGATATAGGGTGCCTTGCAAGAACCACTCAACCTTGCCAGCACGTTCGGTGTTCTCGGCGGCAGCAGCAATTTTCTTCGCTTCCTCCTGGAAGATCTCAATGAACTCGTTGCCAATAATCTTGCGCTTCTTCTCTGGATCGGAGACGCCGGAGAGCTTTGCGAGGAAACGATCTCTGGCGTCGATTACGGTCAAGTTGACCTTGAGACCTTCTCTGAGCGTCGCTTCGACTTCCTTGGCCTCGTTCATGCGCAGACAGCCATTGTCCACCATGACTGCGTGGAAGCGGTCACCGATTGCAGTCTGCATCAGCTTGGCGGCCACGGTAGAGTCGACGCCTCCACTGACAGCACCAATAACCTGCTGCTTGTCTCCTACCAGGTTCCTGATTCTGGCAACCTCTTGATCCACAAATGCACCCATTGTCCAGTTCGTCTGCGCCTTGCAAATTTCCACAGCAAAGTTCTTGATCAAGGTAATGCCTTTGGGAGTATGTGAAACCTCTGGGTGGAATTGAATACCATATAGGTGCTTCGTGTCGTGAGCAATGCCGGCGAAGGGCGCATTGGCAGTGCTGGCAATGGTGTGGAAGTCGTCCGGCAGTCTCGACACCTTGTCGCCGTGCGACATCCAGACGACCTCATTTTCGAGACCTTCGAATAGTTGGTCGATGTGGGAATTCTTGTCCGCGTGCTTCTGTAATTGCAGGGTGGCCTTGCCATACTCTCTTTTCTCGCCTGCAGCAACGCCCTTTCCAAAGTGCCAGGCGAGCTCCTGCAGGCCGTAGCAGATGCCAAGGATGGGTACGTCGAGATCGAAGATGGCGTCGTCTACATGCGGAGCGTCTGAAGCGTATACGGAGTATGGCCCACCAGATAGAATGATACCCTTGGGCTTGAAGTCGAGGTCTTTCAGCTTTTGCGTGCACGGCAGCATTTCCGAGTAGACATTGAGCTCTCTAAGCCGGCGTGTGATGAGGTGCGTGTATTGCGATCCAAAGTCGAGCACGAGGATGGTGTCAAAGGTCTGGTGAGGGGGTGCGGGCAGGTCGCCATTGGAGACGCCGTTGGTCGTGGCCATGTTGGCGAGAGATGTATTGTAGGAATTTGGTGGGATGACTGAATGCTGGTATTGATTGACTCGGCGCGCAAGAAATTCTTCCACCGCGACGTGCATCGCGATAAGTGAGCTCGCTTGCGATAGCCAAAAGTCGTGGTTTCAAATCGCACGTCGGTGTCACTGGTCACTGCATCGCGTGCTCCAACACGCGGACGCATCAGCCGCCCAGCGTGACCGCGACCAATCATCAACGCACTGATATGGCCGATTGTACCCTCTGAGATCTGATTGTGCTTCGTGGTCCGCCGTGTGTCGACCCGGTCGCTGGCTTCCAACATGTCTGGCGACAACCCTCAGGAACCACCACCACGACGCTTCCCAGAGCTCTAGAGGATGGGACAAGGAAACTCGTCCATCACGCTGCCGGCGGGTTCCAGTGTCATCGAGACATCCGAACTATCCGACTTGACCTTTGAGAGACCGCTGGGCGGCGCGCGCTTCCTCCGCACCGTGCGGGCACGACATCACACGGGCGTGGTGGTGGTGAAGGTGTGCAACAAGGTCGACGGCAAGGTATCGTTCGCCAAGTATGTCAAGGCTCTCAAGCAAGAACGGAAGCTCTTGCGGGACATTCCCAATGTCCTGTCCTACGCTCGCATTCGAGAGACGGGCACCATCGGAGTGCTCGTGAGGCAATTCATCCACACCTCGCTGTACGATCGTGTCAGCATTCGCCCCTTCCTGGAGGACATCGAAAAGAAGTGGATCGCGTATCAGCTCCTGGGCGCCGTCAAAGACTGTCACGACCGGGGAGTCTATCATGGCGACATCAAGTCGGAGAATGTGCTCGTCACGTCTTGGGGATGGGTCTACTTGACCGATTTTGCCTCATCCTTCAAACCCGTCTACCTTCCCGAGGACAATCCTGCCGACTTCACCTTCTACTACGATACTTCAGGGCGTCGTGTATGCAACCTTGCACCCGAGCGCTTTTTCATGCCGGGCCAGCGGCCGCAAGACGGTGACCTCGTGCAGTGGAACATGGACGTCTTCAGTCTTGGCTGTGTCCTGGCCGAGCTGTTTACCGAGTCTTCAACCTTCACTCTCAGTCAGATGTACAGATATAAGCGGGGCGAGTACGACCCGACCGTGTCTTTGCTCGGCAAGATAGTCGACGATAATGTCCGCGCCATGATCACGAGCATGATCAAGCTGGATCCGTCCGATCGGTGGCACCCAGACGACTACCTCGAAGAGTACAAGGGGAAGGTGTTCCCGCTGTATTTCTACAACCATTTCCACACCCTGATGCGAGAAATCACATACCCCAGCTTTGGACGCAAGCCCGTCATTTCCAGGGATGTCAATAATGCCGAAGCGGACGAGCGAGTGAACAAAATCTATGAAGACTTCGAAATGCTGTCAGTGTCGCTGGGATACGACAACACTGCAGTGCCAGAACTCGCGGCACCTCGAACTTCTCACCTTCGTGGCCTGTTCCCTCTGCAGGTCGATCTGCCGAACAGCCGCCACACTGCTCACGCGGCTGACATGGATGATGGGGATAACGGGACCTTCATACTACTGAACGTGATAACAGCCTCCATGCGAAGTTCAGCTCGAGCCGCTACGAAGATGCGAGCTTGCGAGCTGCTGCTGGCCTTTGCCGAACACCTGCCTGATGAAGCCAAATTAGACAGGATCTTGCCTTATGTGATGCCTTTACTTGATGACTCAAGCGAGATGGTTCTTGTGGCTGCCCTGCGGACGATGACTCAACTTCTGGCCTTGGTGAAAGTGGTGTCTCCTGTCAACTCATTCCTCTTTACGCAGTACATCTTTCCAAGATTGCAGATGTTTGTAAAAAGCAAAGGCTTCTTACAGAATGCTATAGTGCGAGCGACCTACGCTGCATGCCTGGCAAGCCTTGCCGAGACTGCGTCGCACTTTCTCGACGTTATGCAAGCGCTCAGAGCAGGTGGCTCACTCCCTTCGACGGAGCGAGACGACATGGGCGCAGAAACTGTTGCTAGCGCGGACGCGTACGACACAGCACGCACGGAGATGCTCGACCAATTCGAAGGCCAAACAAAAGTCTTCCTGACAGACACCGACAATGCAGTTCGTCGAGCTTTCTTGACATCCGTCTCTAGCCTCTGCGTGTTCTTCGGCGAGGCGAGATCTGCTGATGTTATCCTGAGTCATCTGAACACCTACTTGAATGATCAAGACTGGCTTCTGAAATGCGCATTCTTTAGGACTATCGTCGGCATTGCAGTCTACATTGGCGGTGCCAATGTGGAGAACTTTGTGCTACCGCTCATGCTCCAGGCCTTGACTGACCCTCAAGAATTTGTCGTTGAACAGGCACTCAGGTCTTTGGCAACCATGGCGGAGGTCGGTCTGTTGCAACGCGCAAAGACATGGGAGCTCATTGACACTGTTGCTCGCTTTGAAATGCATCCCAATATATGGATCAAGGAAGCGGCTTCACATTTTGTTGCAGCAGCAACAACTCATTTGTCATTGGCCGATGTGCGGATCCTAGTTGCGCCTTTGATCCAGCCGTACTTGAAAGTACCTGCTGGCACGCTTTCAGAGTCGGAATTGCTGGACGCTTTGAAAAAGCCAGTGCCGAGGGCCGTCCTTGACCTTGCTGCACAGTGGGCGGGTAAAGTCGACAAAAGCCTGTTTTGGAAGACCGCAAGAGAGTCGAAGCAACTTTCCTATGCTGCGACGGGTCAAATGCCACCGCAGTCCTCCGTTGCCGAGCTTGGCCCAAAGGCACTGGCGAAGATCCCCAAGACTGATGAAGATGAGCAATGGCTGGGGCGGTTGCGCAACGCTGGCATGAGGAGCGAGGACGAAATGAAAATTCTTGCATTCCGCGAGTATTTGTGGAGGTCGGCTCAACGCACGAAACGAGGCGATTCTGATGAGAAAAACGCAATATACGACGAGATCATCAGCTTATCTAAGCTCAAGATCCAGCCTCAGACCGTCATATTCGATACACTCCTATCGGCATATGAGCAAAAGGTCGAGAAACAGAATAGAACGATCGCCGAAGCTATCGAAGAGGCATCCAAAGCTGAAGGCAAGCGAGCTGCAGCACCAGACGCCAGTTCCGTGGAGGACAATAGAACAGATGCCCAAACACAACCTCCTGTACCGATCCCCGAGGCTACGCGACGATTGTCCGGCTTGAAGCACAATCAGTCAGGCAGTCTTTCGTCGTCTCCCAGTTCCGCAATGGGACTATTAGGCAACGTCGACCAAGCTTTGCGACAGAAGGGCAATGCGGCCGGCCTTCTCGGGGGTACTGGTAAAGCCCAGCCTGCAGTGGCGACTAACGACGCGACAGCGCACGGGAAACTGGATCGACCGCACTCGTCAAGCCGCCGTGCTTCACCTGTGCCGGAGCGCTCCGAGAGACGAAAGGCATTGGAGAGAACGGCGAGTCAGCGACTAGCTCACAATTACACTGGAAATGATCCGACAGTCTTGAAGCTGCTCGATGCAGTTTACGTCGACAACTTCCCCATCGACGCAGCTGACTTTGGTCCCTTTGTGCAGCCGGTACATGGTGTGATTCCGATGAATGCGACTCACCCAAGTGCCGGGCCATGGAGGCCGCAGGGCAGACTGGTGGCAGTGCTGGGCGAGCACACGGCCAAAGTAACACATATCGCCGTTGCACCAGATCATGTTTTCTTCCTGACTGCCTCAGAAGATGGATCGGTCAGGGTTTGGGATACTTCGCGTCTTGAACGAAACGTAACTTACCGCTCACGGCAGACATACAAGCTCGAGCCGGGCGTAACAATCACGAGCCTATGCTTTGTCGACGCCACTCATTCCTTCGTCTGCGCCGGCTCCGACGGTTCAGTGCACGTCGTGAGAGTGGATGTGCACGAGTCCCAGGACAGGTCCACTCGCTATAGCAAGCTTCGAATCATCAGGGAGTGGCAGATCCCGACCACAAACGCTGCAGGGGAACACGCCATCTTCTCTGAGCACTTCAGAGGTGAATCGGCAAGCACTTTGGTGCTCGCCACAAACCTGGGGCGCATACTGGCCGTTGACCTGCGATACATGTCTATTATCTTCGATCTACAGAACCCGCCGCATCACGGGATGCCCGCGTCTTTCTGCATGGGTCGCAAACATGACTGGCTAATCGTGGGCACCTCACTGGGAGTGCTCGATCTTTGGGACATGCGATTCCATTGCAGGCTACGGTCGTGGACATTTCCCAACGCAACGCCCATTGCTCGCGTGCAATTGCACCCTAGCCGGAGATCATCAAAACGTAACAGGTTTTGTGTTACAGGGGGAACAGCTGCTGGCGAGGTCACCGTCTGGGATGCAGAGAAAGGCATATGTCTGGAAGTCATCCGACCCTCGATCCCTGGCGCAGAGGAACGAAACAACATTCGGGACTACGAACTCAAGAATATGGAGGATGAGCGAAGCGAGGGCTTGCTGGGTCGAATCGCTGCGGAAAGCAGCACAAAAGCCGTTCAGCACACTGCCTCATGCTTCGGAGCACAACCTTCCGTCAAGGATGCGGATGTTCAGCATTCGTACGCCATCACCGGTGGTCCCGACGGCAAAGTCCGATTTTGGGACACCGATCGTCTTGAAGGCTGCCGTCTGATCTGCGGTGCGTCTTCCACTGACGAAAAGCCGGTCTATAGCTTCAGTCAGCTAAGTATGGAATGCCGTGTGCTATCTGAGAAGCCTCCCGATGCGACTGTGAGTGCCAGCGTGGTCAACTCGCCGCCGGGAAAGAAGACTGCTGGATCTTCCGCGAACAAGGCTGCAGGGAGGTATGAGACGATACGATTGGCGGGTCAGAATCTGATGAGGGGACATTTGGACCTGATCACGGATGTGAAGATGCTGGAGAGACCGTTTGGCATGGTGATTAGTGCAGATCGGAGCGGGATGGTTTGCATTTGGCAGTGAGAGGGTGGGGCGAAGCTGAGTACTGAGCGCGCTTCTATGGCTTGGCCTGGCAACTTCGACGCTTCGCTTACAGGCTCTCGCGAACGAATTTCCCTTCAAACAGTGACTACCGCAAGTTCCTCCTCCTTCCCTTCTCTCGCATCGCATCGTCTTTGCCGCGTGGTCGTACCCTCTGTCGTCGCTCCCGCCACCACAATCCCCATCCATCCTCCTCCCCGCCCTACAAACTTCCCCGCCTCAGGCCCACCCATGCAAACATCGCCCCTCGCACGCCGAAGAATCCTTCGCATTACCCTTCTATCAACTTTGAGCCTTCCGGAACTGGGCCCGGCGACAAATTCCATCCCATGTATACTCTTCACACACACCTGCCCCCCCCCCACGACGAGCAACACGCCAGGTCGTCTTTGATTCGGAATAAGGCGTCCACGTCAGTACGGCTCAGGTCAACAGGCTCGCTCCTCGACTTCCGGTGCTAGTCCGTGGTGCCCAAAAGTCAAGGACCTAGAGCGAGTGAGTCCTGACTCGAAAAGCATGAAAGCGTGTGGACTTGAAATGGGAAGAATTCCCCTTGTCCCAAAAAGTTCCTTTTCCCTGCCGGTTTTTTTTTTCGCTGCCAATCTTTTTTTTTTGGCGGTTACACTTTGGGATTTTTTTGAGATGTGTTTTTTTTCCAAGTTTGACTTGGTGCTAAATGTTTCTTGCCTCTTGCATGCGACTTTTGTTTCTTGCACCATTCATCCACTTGTCGCCACTTTTTTACATCATTGAACTCACGTGACACGTTCCTGTTTCTAGCCTGGATTCGAACAGCACCAATATGGACATACCCCACTACCTCCTCAGTCTTAGTTCTGACAGTGCAACTTTCGCACTTATGCCAACGGTATACGTTGTTTCGTTGAGCAAGGCGCCCTAGCACTCACTCACTGAGAAAGTATTCAAACCCCGTAAAGGGAGGCGACGATACAGAATGTCTTGGCTCATACACTATGCTACACACTAGCAGTCAAGCTGAAGTTGGTTCAGCGACTGTCCCATTCACTATGCACATGGCCATCATCTATGGCACTTCCAAAAAAAACCCCACCAAAAGGTTTGCCACATCACGACATTACATTTCTTCGAAGCTGCAAGTAGAAAGTCCATCAGGCACACTGCCGTTGAACCAATCACTTCGGCTCTTCCACAGCCGTGCTCACGTTCGAGCTCTTGGACGCTGTTCGCCGCTGCCAGAACCAACCACCCGGTGTGGGGGCGACTTTCTCTTCGGCCTTCTTGGCCGCAGGGAGTTCGTCAGATTTCTCATCCGAAGATGTTGAGCTCGCGGGTGTGTTCTTGCCGGATGATATCGCACTCGGGAGAGGGATCGCAAAGGGTGCCGTGGGCAAGGAGAAGATTTGGGTGGCAGCAGCCAATGTGGACGATCCCGTCGTCGTATCCTGCTCGCCGGCTTTGGCGGCCGCTTCGGCTTTGTCGGCCGCGAGTTTGGCCTCCGCCTTTGCGGCATGAATCTCTGCTTGCATGCGAGCCATCATTTCCTCTTGTCGCCGTTTCGAGACTGACAGCGCCTTCTTCACTTCGTCGAGTTCTTGCAATGCTTGAGCCTCAGCGGTCTTTGCATTCACCAGTTCGACCAGCAGTGCTTCTTCTGGCACTGCTTCGTGTTGCCTCGTCGCGAAAACGTCTTGTGTTGCAAGCGATGATGTTCGTTTCGAGAAGCCTCGTCGAGCTGGTGGCGCACCTAACTGCTCGCTGGCAGCATCTGTGCCCGGTGAAATTGGGTCCGAAGGCCAAGCACCAGTCAAGCCTCCTGGCGATGCGAGCTCCATTCGCAGAGTTGGAGCAGCGAGATCTGTTGAGATGGGCGATGTTTGTCGGACGATGGAGTGTCTCACGCTCTGCACAGATGAGCTCGATTCACGTCGGCCGAGCTTCAATTCCCGAAGTCCGGTAGACGAGCCCACTGGCATGCTGTGGGAGCTCGCAGTCCTGTTGCGAAAGTCGGAAGTGTTTCCCAAGGTTGGCACCTGCTGCAAGCTCTCTGCCCTCACCATTCGTTCCTTGCGCTCGATGGATCGCGCTTGAGCGTTGAGCTCGCCAATTTTGTGTTCTAGTTTCTGCCGTGACTTGAACTCATCGGCCACCCGGATCCTCAACTCATTCACCTCCGCTCGCAGGTCGTCGCTCTCGTCCTGTACGGCAGAAATCGCAGTCTGCGATGCCTCGAGCCTCAAGACAAGATCTTGCGCTCGCGCCTCAGCTGCGGCTAATTGCTCGCGCGTCCGAGCGAGTGTACTGCGGAGGTGAGCTTTCGTCTCCAAGCCCACGGAAAAGCGGACGTTGGTCTGCAGCCGCTCCTGTACCTGTTGAACAAGGTCTGCCATCTCATCCTCTTCGACCGGTACCGTCTCGACACCTTCAAGCTGAATTTCGGTCCAGTCCCCAACACTCAACGGCCGAGTGTTAGGTAGCGGCACCTCCAGGGGAGATAGTTTCTTCGGTGGGGGCGGCATTGTTCTTCTTCGATCGTCCTTGTCTTTGCGGAGCCTGTTGACCACCTGCCTCATGATTTTGTGGTCCTCGCTTCGGTCTTCTCGTTCCTTTTGCAACATGGCCGCGAGCTGTGCTTGCTCCCGCTGCATCTCGCCCATGGCCAAGAGGAGGTCTTCGATCTGGGCTTGCAAGTCGCGCTGCTGTGACACCAACAAGGATGAGGATTGTGGGTACAATGAGTCCGCTTTGGACCTCATGCTCATGTTGTCGGCCCCGCTTTCACGGACGCCGTTGCGAGGGTCTGGTTCTGTAACGATCGTGGACGCCAGGCTGACAGCGCTTGAGCCATTGGTCGACCCACTGTCGCCACTGCTGGAGCTATCATGCGCATCGGTCAGGTCTTGTTTGCTCGGCGACCGTCTCAAGAATGACCCAGGCCTGCCGAAGAAACCAGACCGTGCGGGAGCCCTGTCGGCCGTCTCAGGTGACAATGTGGTGGTGCTTGCGTTGTGCGCGTGATGTGTGATGGGCTTGCTCGGGGTTGAAGCGTGGCCCGGAGCCCACAGCCGCCCCAAGAAGCCCGATGCTGCAGCCTGTACTGTGGGCAGGAAGCCAGCACTCTGGGCCACAGCATCAGCGGACTGCTTTTCGAATTCCTTCTCCAGTTCCGCTAGCCGCGCATGGGTGACGATGTCGCCGAGGGAAGTGAAGTCATCGACCAGCTCGTCCGCGTCGCCGCCATAGCAGTCCCACATCTGGCGCCCGAGCAAGAGGCTCATGACCTCTTCGAACTCTTCTGTGGCAAGCATTCTCTCCTCATGTCGCCTCATCAAAGCGAGCGCCACTCTCATCACGGTCTCATTGGCGCCTTCGGCAAAGATGACATCGTAGATGCGGAAAAGCATGCTCAATGGACAGGAGACGGCAAAGCATGACAAGAACCATTGGGACAAGTAGGCTGGCTCAATGCCGTGTTTGGCCAGGTGTTCGTGCAGTTTAGGGTTGTGCTGCTTCAACAGAGCGGAAAATTGGTAAATGCGCATATGCAGGCCCGAAAGAGAAGGCAGGAAGGAAGCACGCAGAGAAAAGTGGTCCATGAGCCTGGAACAACGTCAGCGAAAGAAGGCAACATGCGGGAAGGGCAAGAAACACTCACCGAACGAGCACGCAAAACGCGTCTCGCTCACCCATGTTCATCAGAAGTGGTCCTACCAGAAAGCCGAGGCCTTGGCAATAGCCAATGTCCTTGTCGTGCAGCGAGAAGCACTTGAGCACTCGGCCCAACATCTTTTGGCCTTCGCCATCTGCGTCGCGGAAGAGCTCGACTCCGGGAAAGCTGCGACCCACATCTTTATTGATGATTCCTTCGTACGAGCTCTTCTCGTGCAGCAGCCGCTCGTAGGCATCCTCCAGGTCATGGTCCCTTGCTCCGGCCATGGACGACCACACCACGCCTCGCAGCGGCGGTGGCACGCCAGATCTGATTTTCGTCGTGGTCAATGTGGGCAAACGGGTCGCGGTGCTCGGATAGTCCTGCACCAGCGCGACCCAGAACTCCAGCTCCGTCATAGGCGGTGTTTCCGGTGGGGAATGCGGGAAGCCCGTGTCGGGCGCGAGGCTATATCGAATGGAAGGCGCGTCACTCGCGGAAACGAGCTTCTTCAGCTGTGCCATGCTGGGGGGACGACTGTAGGCCCGCGTCTTGCGGCGCAGCGGCTTGCTCGCAGAAGCCTTAGGGTCCGCGGCGAATTTTGCATTCTCCTGCTCCAATCGAGCTAGCAGAAAAGCGGTGGCATCGTCCTCTGTGCCCTCATGGGTCGCCTTGTCCACCTTTTCCTGCTCTTCCGTCTTGTCGAGTTTGTGCCAGTCGACATGCGCACTCGCCCCTGAGCTGTCCGAAGCGCGCGTGCCCACGCTGCTGCTCCTACTCATGGGTGTGAAGGGAACGAGGGCGGGCTGGTCCAGCATATCAATGGCGTCAATGGTAGCATCGCTCGGCCGGCGGGCCATGGTGTGCTCATGGTCGTCGGAGCTCTGCGGCCAGCCGTGCAGATGTTTGTCGTTCTGGCCGAGCTCAATGGCCGACATGGGTGGGCCGGCGGCGGCAGGGTCGTCGCCGGTGTCGGTGTCGAACAGCGTGGTGTCGGGGTCGGCGAAATTGTTGTGCAGAATATCGAGGCTGCTGACTTTGCGCAGGTGGCGGCGGGCGCCATTGACTCGGGGCGTGGCCAGCACGTCGTCGATGGTGTCGGTGCTGAGGTTGTTCCAGTCCATGCTGGTGTCGGACAGGGCGAAGCTAGCCATGGAGTCGCGCGTCGGATCATCATGGGGCGTCGTCGGCGTTCGCGGGCCCGTGGGCGTGTCGGGCTGGGGCGACATCGACAAGGCGCGATCGTCCAGGGGCTGGTGGTGCAGCGTGACGGTCTCGATGAAGACGGGTTTGGCGAGTTCCTGCGTGGGCGTCGAGACGCTGTCGCTGTCGATGCTGCTGGCGATCGACACGCTGATGCTGTGTATGCTGCCCGGCCGACTGTGCTCGTCCTCGCTGTCGCCCTCGTCCGAGTCCTCAGGCCCCCGCTCCTTGTCGTCCTCGGCCTCCCGTTCCTCGTCCTTTGCCTCTCGCTCATCGTCGTCCTGCGCATCCTGCGTGTGGAGTGCCATGGCTGCCGGAGGGAGTGGTCCGGAGATTGGGTGTACAGCCTCCTGCTCACCAGCCGCAGAGGAGGCAGCGGTGGCCGCGGAGGGCACCTTTGCTGCGGCGCTCGTTGTGCTCTCCATGCTCGTCCCTCGGACGGCGGGACTGTGACTTCGCAATGCTCTTCTCTCTCCTCTCCTCTCTTTGTCCGCTCTGGCCTCGGGCGTGAGCTCTGGACCAGCAGAGCCCCGTGCCGGGTGCAAGGATGTGGTGTGCGCTACTGTACGTGAATTTCGCAGGTCGATGTCGATGTCCCATGCAATGTGGTTTTTCGTCTGCAACGCCGTCTCTTCTGCGCAAGCAAGCAACAAACGAATGGACGGGCAAAGGAGTGAGGTGGTGCAGCGGCCAAATGAATGTAGGCCGTGCCACACGCGGTCCAGAAACACGACGAGGCAGCAAAGTGCAGCAGACACGCCCGCGAAGCACCGGTGGAGCAGAGGGTGAAACAATAATCACGGGCCCGCGCCAAATGAGTGGGTGGGTGCCCCTGGAAGCTTAGCAGTCACGCTTACAATTAACATACATACAGTACCTTTTCGCCCGCGCGACATCTTCATCTCCTGCGCGAAAATCTTTGCCCTCGCTGCCGTCTGGCCTCTACCGCAGCAGCAGCACGAGTGGCGCGCTGTCGTCCACCGCGCCGTGGTCCGCTCCACGCCGCTCCGCTCCGCTCGCTGCCCGTTGCCCGCGCGCTGCCAATGCCGGCGATGCGCCCTGGTCCCCGCGAGAGTTGCCCCAGACAGGCACGTCACGAAACTCAGTCTCTCCCCTTTCCGCACTCCATCCAGTCCTCATCATCATCATCATCATCATCATCATCATCATCCACTATATCCGTAACCCCCCTCTGCACAGCACCACACATCATGATTTCAACTCACCCGGTAGGAGGAATGCCTCCCGGAGACTCTCGTCCCACTCCTTCGCCTGCGACACTGCGTCTCCATTGTGCACGCAGTTAGCGTGCTGATCGTCAAGGACACCTTCGCGCCGACCACGCAAACCACGGGAACCAATCCGTCCTCGTCTAATGAACCGCTGCCGTGTCCGACTTCTATTTCTCATCCAGACATCTCAACATGTCGACTACAGTACCAGCGGCCCATGTCTCGACCGCAGCAATGCAGCTCACAAGCTTCCGGACAAACCTCGCTCGGACGTGACCACATCACAGCTAGGAGACTTTCTCCAACATCCCGTGCTTGACAACGCCTAACTGGGAAGATCCCCTCAATGCCAGCTGCTGTTACAAGGCTATCGGCTGCCCAATATGACTAAGACACGACAGCAGCTCACACCAGCTTCGACTTTGCCATCAAAGTTGTTTTCAGCTTTCGTGCTGCTAACGCTCCTTCACTAGAAAACGAAATGTCCCACGATCCACCGAGTTGGACTATCCTCCTCGTACCTGGTGCCTGGCACGTAGACTTTCACTGCCAACCAGCAGTCCCGTTGTTCAAAGATGCTGGCTACGACATGGTACCTCTCCCGCTGGCAGCGGCAGGCGACAGCTGCAGTACACTAGAACAGAACATCGCCAAAATCTCACACACAATCATCGCTCATCTGGAACGACCTCACCAGCACGTTGCCGTCATCTTCCATTCGGCTTCTGGTCTCCTCGGCACAGAAGCAATCAATCGCGTCCTCGCCTCTCAGCCCTCCGCAATCGAACGCATTCGCATCATCTACCTCGCCTCGGTCCTCGATTGGACGCCCATTGTGGCCCATTTGGCCCAAGGCGGCTTTCTACGTCTCGACCTGGATGCTGGCAATTTCTGGTGCGATGACGGCTACAAGCTGTACGACGACATGAGCCGGGAAGACGCCCGCCCATTCGTCGATGCCCTCACTTTCCAGAAAGTCATCGAAACACCAGTTCTGACTTCTGACGCTTGGCGACACTGTGATTTGACCCACGTCGTCACCACCAAAGACCAAGCGAACCCGCTGGAATGGCAAATCAAGATGGCAGAAGACCACGGCATGAGACTCGTCAAGATGGATACGGCGCACTGTCCCTTCATCAGCGCTCCAGAGTATTTCGCACAGATTATCGATGGTGTGCTGAGAGAAAAGAGAACGTCAGCCACCATTCCTGAATCAACAATGAGCGATGGCGGTCTTGCCACACGACCAGCGATTGCTGCAAACGTTCCGAAAATGCCCATCCCAGTCCAAATGGCGGCCGAGACACCACGCTGCTGTCATCCTCCAGCTTGATTATGCCGACATCTCATCCACCGGAGCCTTTTAGTGCAAGTGTGTCTGTCTGTTGTGAACTGGCGCAGACTGAGGACTTCAGTTGCAGAACATGTCGAGCCACAATACCGCAACATTGTATTTCAAACATGTTTGGAATGCGGATCATGCTGTGCCTGTACATACAGTCGTTGCAAACTCCCCATGTCGTCACGCTTGCCACCCCGTCTCACTGCTCCTTTCTCTTCGCCTTCTTCTTGTTCTTCTTCTTCCCCGCAACATCCTTTGCTTTTCCGCCTGCTCCTCCACCCACGACAGCGAGCAAGGCAGCAAGTCCGCCTACGCCCAGTACTACCAGATCCGCCACATGCACAGCCCACCAAATGTGCTGCACACCAGCCTGGCAAGTCCCGTACTCAAACTTCCATTCCTGCTTCTCCTGATCCCACCACGCACTCAACAGACCCGCATTCCCGCCAAACTCACCCATCATACTCCTCACCGTGACTTCTCGCACGCCCGTCAAGTTGGCATTCTTCATCCGCCTTCTCCGCGCGTCGGGATATTTCTGAATCTTCCATTTCTCAGGCATGTAAGCCGCAGGGGGAGGAGGCTCATCCCGGGCTTTGTGGAGTTGACGCTCCAGGCGAGAGCCTGCATCACCATCATCAGTCTGACTTTCTTCATCCTCGTCCTCGTGTTCCGGTTGGAATACTGGTTCAGGCGGAGGCGGGATGTCCTCCACGATAGACCGCGAATGGTACGTATCGCAGCCCGCGTGGTCGTGTCCATTCAGGATGATGGATTTCCTTGTACGTTCGGGTCCCACGACACCTTCGAGAATTCGGGTGCTGACGGCTTCGCTGAGATGGTTCTGTTCTTTGATGCCGCCCGAGAAGGACGAGCCGCGTTCGTGAGGGAAGTAATCGAAGAATGGGCCGTCTGTGCAAATTCCGGCGGGCTTGTAGAGTGGGATGTGGGTAAGGAGGATTGTGCCAGTGCTGGGATTCTGCGGAATCTCCCAGTAGAAGCGCTGATTCAAGTGGTCGTTGCTGTTTTGGTAGAGTTCCATGTTGGATGCGGGCTCGTCGAGATTCATGGAGTTGAGAATGACGAGGCGGAGAGATGGGACGAGGGGCTGCCCGGTCGTGTGGTCAATGGTAGAGGAGTCGTTCAAGAAGAAGCGAGCTTCATAGTTGACTCGGCCGAATGCATTCTCAAAACGCTCGATGCGGTCCAAATCGATATCTCCGGCGTAGCCAATGTCGTGATTCCCCGCAACGGCGATAATCCTGTTCTGCCAACTCCTATCTGCGCCCAGCGGTTCGGCGGGAGTGTCTTTGAATTCTGCAACATTGCTGGGAACTTTCTCCGCTCCTGCGAAAACCGTCGTCCAGAAGCGTTCTGCTCTTCGTCCAAATTCGTCATCGTCTATCCATTGACTGCCCAATAAATCTCCCAGTACCACGACGTGGGTAGGGTCCGTGTGTCTGTTGATGGTCCTGTAGATATGCGCCAAATACCGATCATTGCCCCAAAGATCCAATTTCTTGTGATATGTCTTGAACGCCCTCGGCAAATCCTCGTGCCACAGCCTCCTGCTCTCTGTGCTCAAACTGCTCGTGGCCGCTCCCAGACCCTGCTGTTGTATACTGTCGACGACACGCCGTATGCTGGGGAAGAGTTCTGTGTGTCCATGGTCTGGTAAACTGGTGTCGCCCTCCAACTGCGGATCACCGAATGCGAGAAGTCGAAAGGGCGCGGGCTGGCCGGTGCTGGCGTTGCTGGGAAAACTGCATTGCTGGAAGGTGGGATAGAAGTAGAGATAAAAGGTGGCAATCACCGAGGGAAGCAGAAGCAAGCGGAAACCGCGAAGGAAAAGAGCGGACATTGAAACGGCATTCTTGTCATGGTCGGCGAGGAGCGCCTCAGCTGCGGGCTCTCGTCTTTTGGTATGGGCATGGTTCAGGGGAATTGCACTGGCTTGCCGAAAAATCGTCCCGGCCTGAGGCATGATTTTCGGGGCCGGCTCGCTCCTACTTTTCCGCTCCATCTCACCATCTTGTGCAGATTTGTTAATCATACCACGTCTTATCGACATGTGCAGAACCACTGTTTCTTCTCCAAAAATTCCATGCTGCATCATCGACAGAGGCGTGAGCTTGCAGCGTCATGCAGACGCTCAATGCACTGCTAAATCTGGCTTGACTCCAAGACATTGAACGGCTCCGAGATTGCTGCTGCTGCTGCTCTACCCTCAAGAATACAACAAGAGTATATCAAAATCGAGTCTACCGAACAGTAGTAGTGTACCGAGAGCTTTATGAGTATGACAGCGACATGCTGTGCTTCAGCATGTTCTCCGGCGCCGCTGTTCTCTGTCCGATGATCCGAGCCAAATTTTGGGCAGTTCCCCAACCAATATGCTCACCATGGTAAATGACGGCCAGCCATTTGTGTTTCTCAGCACGAACTTATAAGGATTGCCCGCCGGCTCTCCAAACATTGGCCCTCGTCACACCTCATTTTCATATTTGTTGTTACAATCTCACCATAGTCACTCCTTCAAAACACGCTCATCATGAAGACCGGCAGTCTAATCTCTTTCTTCGCGCTATGCGCCACCCTCGTATCCGCACTTCCCTTGAGCGTTTCTCAAAACATCGAAGTTGGTCACAATGGTGAGTATCGCCAGGCCGCATATCGGTATTTTGCGCAAGTAAATGCGCTGACCCGCCATCATCGCACCACAGTCAAGCTCAGAGTCAAGAAAGATGCTGGGGATATGTATGAGGCCGTGGAAAGTCCCGGGGAGCCTGAAACATCCAAGCCGCTGATCGGAACTTCGCGTAAGTGCTTCCACTACGACACATTCTCCCGTTGTGGTAGAAAATATCCCGATCAGCCACGAGGTGCGAATTCTGTGATGCAGTGCATATTCAAATTCATAAATGGATTCGACACCAATGGAGACGACGTGATTGCATACTGATGCATTGCTTCCAGCCACTCATCGGACGGCTGAACTACTATCGATCTTTCCAGCCTCCCAACTCGACAAGCGTCAGCTTGGTGTCCTTGCTGGTAAGATTTGACCTTCACTTCAATCTTATCAGTCTTCATTGCTTAGATGGATGACTTTTTACCAGGTTCCGGAGCGATCATCGACAAAGCGACCGCGCCATTAGCCAGCGGAAAGAACGACAAGTTCATCGACCTAAACATGCCTCAGTCTGGGAAGCGCTCTCAGCAAAGCGACAACATTTGAAGATAAGCCAGCACGGCTTTGTAGAAAGGTTCAGGAATGACTCACAGACCGTGAGGTCGGGCTGCTGCACAATGCGAGATGTCGCAAGAAGTACCTTGAACGATCATTTCCCACCATTCAGAATGCTGCTTTCTTTTGACCATTAGAAGCTCAGCTCTGTACAATTGATATTTTGCAGCAAATTCTCGGCCACATTCCCGCACTGGAAGCGATTGACAATCCCATCGGGCGCCACCACATGTATATCCGCCAGACTAATATTGCTGCAAACATTTGGCGAGCTGCAGACTACGTATCCAGTATATGGGTCGTATTTCCCACTCGTCTTCCCATGTATACCACTGATGTCGATCTCAGAAATGGTGAGATTGCTCGGAAAGGCATTGCACAGCGTCAGGTTCTTCTGCCCATAGCACTGCGTAATCTCAACGGCATAGTCGACATTGTCAATATACATGTCTTTGTAAGTGACTCTGTTGACACGACCGAGACCTCCACCGCCTTGAAGGTCGACGGACATGGCAGCGGAGGCCCCGGGCCAGACTTTGATTCGGGCTCCGTCGGACGCATTGTACATGCTGATGTTGACGACCATTATGTCTTCCACAATGTCGACTTCTCCAGGGTACTGGCCGAGCGAGCCCACCGAGATGCCGTGAGAGCCATTGCAATACAGGTTTTGAACCAGAATCTCGGTACTGTTTGGCTTGAACGAAACGCAATCATCACCGTTGTTGATGATTGAATTCTGAATTACGATATTAGAGGATCGGTATCTGGAAGTTCGTCAGTCGCCGATACAATACAGCAAGGTGACTTTGACACCTACATATCCCATCCGTCGGTATTCTTAGCCTCGTGCGCACTCTGGCTATACCCGCCAATGGTGAGTCCATCAAACACAACGTTCGTGCTGTTCGCCACGAAGTTGTACCACTGTGGAGAATACCTCAAATTAAGATCCGAGATGATGCCAGACTCAAGCCCGACAGTGCCGAAGATGATTGGCCTGAGGATGAGAGGATCTTCTGCGTACAGATCGTACCAAACTTGTCCGTTCCCGTCGAGCATGCCGCCGCCATAGACGAATACGTCCTTGCCACCAAGGACGAAAAATGTCGTGGCATTTTGGAAGACTTGTTTGAATGATTGCGCTTGCCAGTAGTCTGTGTCGTTGGTGAACTGGATATAGGCTTGAATGTCTAGTGACAAGTCAGGATCGTCTCAGTATACTCTGTGACGGAACGAGAGACTTACCGAGATCGACATGATCCAAAAATGTCAAATCCAATGCCGTCCCGATGACGTACGTCGTTCCTCGCGGGAACACCACATGTCCTCCATGATTACATTTGTTCAATGCATCGATAATGTATTCCGAATCATCGGTTCTTAAATCATCGTGGCTCTCAACAAAGCAAGTCTTGGTCCTTCGGGATGGGCTCGGCAGAGATTGGTAAGGCTGGACGCCATCAAACCTGATCTTCGGTCGTGGGCTTGGTCTTGGTCTCTTGGGAAGCTTCTTTGGCAGATTATCGAAGTACTCCCTGTATGCTGTCCAGGTGGCGGTGACGCTGAGTGCTTGCAGCACCAGGAGAATAGTTTTCGGCAACATACTGGCCGCGGCGGGAGGGAAGGCGATTGAGGGGCCTCCAAAGGGGCCGGCATGACGAGTCGTTCATATATCATCGGGCCTGCTCCAGACCTGCTATGCCCTGGAGGCTGTACGGCGTTGAGAATGCAGAAGAAGACCCATCGCTTCCAAGGGCGCGAAGGCTAGTGGCACTTTGGGGGCTGCAACTTGGCTCTCATTGGTGGGTAAATCCGAACGATCTGGAGTTCACGGCACGGTCTCATGCAGTTTGGAAATCGTTTGAATGCATCAATATGATCTTGCAGATGCATTACATTCGAGCCATATGGTCCCACATCACAGTCTGTAGCATAGAGGCTAACTAATCCAGGCCCGCCAGACCGAGTCCCTGCTTGCGAGAGGTGCAGACTTTTAGCTTCAATGCCATTACAATTTCTTTCCGGCAGCGTCAAGCGATGCTTATTGGCTGTCTTTCATAAATCCCGTCCCGCTCGACGGCCAAGCTACATGTCATATTAGTATTCAATGTGGCCATGCTCAAGGATTTCTGCTATGTGCTGCAGTAGGCACAAACGGGACCGTAGTGCACAGCGCACGTCGTACTCGCGATAAACACGTTTTGTATAGCCAATGGCTTGCTAGAGGCGATTTGGATGTCTGTCGCCTTCGAATGCTTTTGACACTGAGCGATCGATCGCCACGTTGGATCGCAAGTGTTAAAAAGCAAAAACCAGGGCAGCGCACCCCGGAGGCAAAATTGACTTCGACTCCATGTGCGTACATCAGGGTTGGTGCACTCCCCGAACAGTCGGATAGGCAAAAAGGACCGCCTGGGGATCGAACCCAGAATCTCCTGATTACAGCTCGTGCCGATGGTACAATCGTAGTCAGACGCCTTACCATTGGGCCAACAGTCCTCAAGGTCTCGGATCTATCAACTTGTGAGAGCCAACGAGATTGATGAAATATATAACTGCAACAAAGGGTGAGAGCTTCTGGAGCCAAGGAATTTCGTGTTTTGCGGCTCGCGCCCAGTCTGGAATCTCGCTGCTTCTCTCTCTGCTGCACGCTTGACGCGTCCAGGCTGTCTACGAAGACGATGTGGCAACGCTGTATTTTATGTATCAGTTACATTGGCGGCCCGACGGCTATCAGACCACCTTGCCACATTCCCGCTGCTGCAAATGCTTGATGAAGGACTAACAAAGTCAAACGCAACCCCAGCAGAAACTCCTTCTTCCCTCCATCTCATCTCATGTAACGCATCAAATGCTGCGTTTCAATCGACCATACGCAATGGTCATGAAGCCTCTTCGATGTAGATGACTGCATGCTTATGTTTCGTAGTGCGGACCGGACAAAGGTGCCGCTGACGCGATGCCAAACTCAATATCCGCCGTGATGCGAGTGCGAGGAGAAGAGGCTGCCAACATCTACCTCCTACTAACTGATATTGTACGCCTACAGCCGCCAGCGTGATTACAACCGAGCGAACACCAGCATGGCCGTACTGCTCAGAGCACTATTTGTGGCCTCCACAATCCTGACAACCGCAGCGGCTCTTTCCGGGGTATTGTGCAAGACTCAATCACAGCCTAATCCGATTGCCCAAGAACGCCCGAAAGAGGTCACCGGCACTATCAATGGCACATCGGCCATCGTCCCAATCCCGTACGATGTAGCTCGCAGTATCATTCCAGCCCAATATGGAATCCTTCGGGAGGCGTATGAGAAACTCGTTCCAGGGTTTCCCAAGGACATGTATCCTGCAGAATTTGAGGGCCTGCTGGATCATGACGTGCAGGGCTCCGGAATAAAGATACCAGATTTTCAGGTAAGCGGTACATCTTTGCATGTATGGACCGCCTCAGTACTGACCAGTCTCTAGCGCATGGCACTTCGCTTCCCTTTTGTGGACAGACTTAACGATGGATACTCTTGCTTTCGATATACAGCACCGCAGCTTATCAGTGCATCTAATCCGGTTGCGATCGCTGGCTCATCTGCGTACGGCAAGACGATCCCCGCCATCTTCGATCCGCCGTGCGACGCATACGCAGATGACGGGCATGGCTCTACATACCTTTCAAGCTATGCAGTGCCAGACTCCAAACTCATCTCCACAGAGCCAGCCTTCGACTCGCATTTCAGGTCTGTGGAGAGCATTCCATACACTCAGAAGCTATTTGTTAATATCACGAATCAACCCTCTTTTGGCTCGGGACTGCCCGTCTGCGACAACTACATCACGCTCTACAACACAAGCGTCACACAGGGACCGTTTGCGCCAGTACCGGTTCAAGGAGAGCTCAAGGTTGAGCCACCATATTACTCACAGAAGACGACGCTGAACGCATGGGGCTATAGGATGGATAATGCTTTTATCGAGAGAAACAACGTACCTTGCGAGAATTTGAAGGGATATAGTGGGACAGGTCCAGGCGATTCAGGATGAAGATGTCACATGAATGAGACTATCAAGCGATCGCTATTCGAAGAGAACATACTTCCAATCAAGGGAAGGTTTCTTTGACTTCTAGGTACCAACGATAGTCTTATAACCCCGCGATCCAGCTACTCTCTCAAGGGCAGAATACCACCTTAAAATCCGTCTTCCCCTTATAACAAACCGTATCCGCTGGACTCCCCTCATTGATCTGATCTGGATGAGTCCAGCCCTCCTTCGCAGGACAATGCCACGGAAAACAAGTCTTGCTCTCACAAGTCTTACTGCCCTTTCCGTTCGGGATAGGATAAATCCCAATCCCAATATCTGCATCCGAACCCTTCATGACCGAAGCATCATATGCCGTACCAGCCAGCGAAGCTCCGCCATATTCCATCGCTGCATAGCCGTACTCAAACAACGCTTGTTCCTTCCATTGCCCACCAGTGCCCCATTCGGCGTGGCCGGAGAGGCGCATACCGAGGGCTGTGTAGGGAGCTTCGATGACGGAGGATTTCTTGGAGGCGATGTTGAGGGGTTTGGACATTTCTTTCATGTCGAAGGAGGGCGTGATTTGGTAAAGTGCGAATTGTTTGGTCCAGGGGCAGTTGTTGTGGACGTGGATTTTGAAGGTATCCTGGTCTTCGTTGCGTGTGTGGAGAGAGGAATAAAGGTCTGCTGGTGCTGCGTATACTGTGTGCAAGAGTCCTGGGAGGAGGTAGAGTAGATCTGATGTACGCATATTGAGGGGGATTGGCTTGAAGAAGTGATGTGTTGTTTATAGTTGTAATTCTTGCTTGTAGTGGAAAACGTTCGTAAGGAGTGAATGTTTTAATTGTCGATGTTGAAAATATACTGGCACCAGGCCTCTAGGGAGCAAAATACACGAAGTGAAGTTAGTAGAAGCAATATAGGAACGCGTGCTGAAGCATGGCAGCATGGCGGCCACGAGCTGTAATGATATACCAATCGCTGGCTTGTCTCCCAAGAATAGACATGAATTCGCGACAGACAAAGAGGCACTGATATAGCAAATTCGTCATGCCGATAGGGGCTCAGTAACAAAGCAGCCGAAATTGCCAACAACAAAAAAACTGCGCGCCATCGACAGGTTATCTGGAGTAGTCAGTACCTATGCGAAAATACCAGCAGAGGTAGCAATGTTGGAGCGCCGTGCCATCCTCAGGGTTCACGACTGCTTTTCCTCAAACTGTTCCTCATTCTCTTCAGCAGTCCATGTTTATCGTTGTACCGCTCAGTCTTACTTCTGGGGCTGTTGGGTCTCTCGCTCGGTGACTGCAAGCTTCTGATGGTGAAGCTCTCTCGTCTCTCGCTAGGCATCGCGGGACATTCAGTGACATCTCTCTTTGTCTCTGCAACCTCTGTGACCTCTGCCGTTCCCTCCGCGTCTTCTACAGGAGGTTTGGGTAGAAGGAAACGTTCTGGTTCGCCTCGAGCATCACCTTGGTCGCTGGTGTGATTTGAGTTCTCATATTCGTTTTCTTCAACGGTATCGACGGGAGAGTTCGATCCCAAAAGGGGGTTCGCGTCTGCAGCAGATACATGATCGATTGCCCTCTCCACGTTGAACTGACTTTCAATTCGCTCTTGATCATCGTCGTCATCATCACCCTTCACACTCCCAATAGGAGAGTTAACTCTGGAGTCGATATTCCCGTCTAAGATCCTGAACACTCCAGCGCTGGAGTTGCTTGGGATTTCGGGCAGACTCTGGCCAAAAATGTTGTCATCCACAATTGTGTCGGCTGTGAAGACTTCGGGAGGAGGCCTCTTGGAATTTGTGGAGCTTTCGTGAGCGAAGTCTTCTGGAGCTTCCATCGCTTCCGAGATCTGGAAGCCGAGTTCCAATTCGTCCAAGGCACTTTCATCATGCTCAGGTCCATAAAAGTGTTCTGGTTCCCGAGAAGCTTCGGGAGCGAACCAACGTTCTTCGCTGTGCTTCGCCTCGTGCTCTTCCGCATCTTCGTGACTAACGTGCTCTGGTATAGATGACACCGCTAGCTGCTCCACTTGTTGCGCTGCGGCTTCTGAGGCCGTAGCTCTCGTGGACTCCGCAGTGGTTGACGAGTTATCGTGATGCTCCGGCGCGCGTTCATGGAGCAGCACCTGGTCTGCAGTATAGGATTCCGTTGACAAAGGTTGTAGGGAAGAATTCGACACATACTCCGCATTTGATGGACTACTGCATCACATCGAATTAGACTACATTTCAAGCAAGACAGAACAGCTTTCTCGCAACAGGCGAGCCTGCAAGCTCGGTAAAAGGTAACGTAACATCAACAAGAAGGATGAGAGTGATCCCGCTTACTTCTTCTCCTTCGCCTTGTACACATCTCCTGTCCTCCTGATCTCGTCCGCCGTGTCCTTGCCACGGCCTTGTCTCTCCAATTCTCTGACCAGAGGTAGAACCTCGCGACCGAACTGCTCAATTTCCTCGTCGTAATGCAGGAAAGCAGTCAAGATGATATTGACACCCAAGCTCTTCAACAGCACGATACGATCAGCGATTTGCTCTTTCGTGCCAATCAATTTGGTCTTGAAACCATCGTTATACTGCACCAAGTCTTCAAATTTGCTGTTCGCCCACATGCCCGACTTGTTACTAGTCGAGGAACCTGCGTTTTGCACTTGTTGTCTGAAGCCCTCGACGGCTTCTGGATCGGCTTTGCCTTGAATTTCTTGCAAGACGCGAATCGCTTCTTCCTCGGTCTCTCTGCAAATAACGAAAGCGTTCAAGGCAAAGCCAACTTGTCCTTCGCGATTGTGCTTCTTAGCTCGCTCTTTAACGTCGGCGATCTGTGTCTGGAAGCCCTCCAACGTGTTGCCGTTCATGAAATAGTAGTCTGAGACACTGCCGGCGTTCTCTTTCGCGTCGTCGGAGTTGCCACCCTGGAAGATCTCAGGATGCGGGCGTCCTGGCAAGTTGAGCGGCTTCGGCCTGAGTGGGAAGTCGTGGAATTGGTAGAAGTCGCCCTTGAAGGTGAACTTGTCGTTGGTCCAGATTCCCTTGAGACATCGAATGAATTCGTTGGAGCGGCGATATCGCTCGGCGTGATCGAGCCACCATTGACCAATGGCCGTGAACTATGAGGAAATCAATCAGCTGCAACGACGACAGAGACGTATACACTACATACCTCTGCCTTGAACCAACCAGACACAATATTGACGCAAGCTCTGCCTTCGCTGAATTGATCGATAGAGGCCACAATCTTGGAGGCCACGGCGGGATTCCATGGTCCGGGCAAAAGCGCAATAATGAGCTTCAGCCTTTGCGTCTCGTGCAGCAAAGCCTGCGACATGGAGACTGGCTCATGCTGGTACTCTGCGCCATATCCAGCCATGAAGCGAATCTGCGAGAGAGCGTACTCGAACCCGACACGTTCGGCAGTCCTGGCGTACTTGATGTTTGGCTTCAGGCCCCACTGCGTGTTTTGCTTGATTTTGGAGATGACGAGACCGCCAGACACATTTGGCACCCAGTACGCGAACCGGACACGGTCGGGGTCAGAGTTGAGGGAATCTGCGTACTCGAGCGATTGGTGCTCCGTGGGTACTGCTGCAATGCCATTGGGAACAACGCCATTGCTGATGGGCGTGGCTGGTCCAGACTTTCCCTCTTCGCCAACTGGCACCACGACACGTTTTCCGCCAATGGTCCCGGTTCGCATGCGATCCAAAGCATCGTTGATGCCAGCGAGACCACCTTGGGCGATCTCGACCTCCGGCAACTGGAGGCTCTTGTGCACGAGCAGATCTTCCAGCCACACGGAAATGGCCTCGCCGACTGTCGGGGCTTCATGGAAGATCTTGATCGGGAGCTTGTGATGCGTCACACCTCTGCCCACAGACTTTGGCAGTCCATTCAAGCCCAGAAGATGTGACCGCAAGCCAGTATCAGATTGTGTGAGCGCATCTTGTAGCGATGTCGCGGACTCTGTCCCATTGCAGTCGATGCCGAATCGGAGCTTGCCGTTGGAGACGGCCTTCAGAATGTCGATTACTCGCTTGTCGTCGTATTTGTCAACCATGAAGTCGGCGCCCAGTGTGGAGAGTCGTTGGCCTCCACGGGCCAAATCCGCAATGCAGGCGACCTTGAGGCCAGCGTGCTTTGCAATCTGCAACGCCAGCTGTCCGGTCATGCTGTTGGCACCCCAGATCGCGAGCCACTCGCCGGGTTGCGGGCGCTCTTGGATTGGAATGCCCGAGAAGATCTCATCGCGGATGTCGTCAGGAACGAGGCGAGGGTCAAGCTGGCGCGTGAGCTGAAGGAGATCGGGACCCCGCGGAACATTTCTGAGGTTGGAGAGATCAAGTCCAAAGCTCACGCCGAGGGCGGTGATGGCAGCAACATATGCCACGCCGAGAGCTGCGCCCTCCTTGACGCTTACGCCCTGTGGTATCCTCGTGACATTGTAGTCTGTTGTGACCACGTACTCTTGATAGGCGGCTTTCCTCACATCGCGGTAGTCGGTCGAGGGACCAAACACGATATCTCCCTGTTGGATGCGGCTGCTGTTTCGTGGTGCTCGGACAACAATGCCGGCAAAGTCGCGGCCATTGACCCAAGGGTACCTCGGCTGGCTGAAGCCATAGTCTGCTCCCTTCCAATCGACCGGATTTAACCCAATGGCAAGAACTTGAATCAAGATCTCGCGGTCGCCTTGTAGCTCCGGTATACTGCTGCTCTTCTCGAGTTTGTACTTTTGCCGTGGTCCGTGAAGGAGGAGGAGGTCTTGTTGGGGAGCATCAAGTCGCAGAAACTCGTCTTGTGCGGGTACTGGGGACCGAGTGCCGTTGGCGTTTGAGTAGCCATTCGAGTGACCATTGGAGTGGCCATTGGCGCCGTTCCCATGGCCGTTCGGCGTGGCATGTCCGCTCAAGCTAGCGAAGCTCCTGCCCGCCTGTGCTTTGCTTCGCCCGCATTCTGAGTCAGGACGGAGGGAGAGGAAGGGAGCGGAATTGTAGGTGGAAGGCATGGCAGCCGTAAAAACGTGATCGGGAAGGGTAGAACGAACGATGGATGAGCCGATGGTAGGGCTTTTGGGGACGTGAGGGAAATATGAGAAAAAAGAACCCTGGACCTACGGATGTTTTGAGCAGCTCACCATTGCCGGCGCGTCTGACGAGCTTTTGCGGAATTCGACGGGGGCGACGCTCTGCCCACGCTGCAATGCCTGCGGGCACGCTTCGCGTCCAATGACGACGGATGTTGGTGGCCGAAGGCGTCGATGCAAGAGTCGTTTTGCCGCACAGCTCGAGCAAGGCTGCGCAGTAGTGCCGATGGCGTGCTATTTCCCCGCCATGAGATATCAAACTCTATTACATGTGACTTGCGGCCAGTACGGTATATGCCAACGACACTATTGCGAGTCCGCCAACTCCAGTGCGCTCCCATCGATCGGACCTCGAGGAGTCGTTGCAAGCGTTTCACCGCCCTGGTGGTCACGTAGTGTTGTCCATTCTCCGTGTGGTGCTACCGTGCGTGCAGTGGTTCAGGGGGGAGATTTTCCCTCGGTCGTCTTCGTGTTCTCAGCCATGTCCTGTTATTATACCCGGCGATTATTAAAAGATAGTTTGCGATAGTCCGACGCTGGCCGCTGGAACACGGCCAGTATCTTCGGCACGTCGCAGGGACGGGAGGGAGGGTGGTGTTGATGAAGATCGTGTTGGGGCAGCGCGGGATTCATTCGAGGCGTTCGTTGGGGGGGTCGTGCGTGCGGGCAACGCGGTTCGGTCGTGTCTGCGGGCAACTTGTCGTGAGGCTGTGTTGTCGTGAGTGAATGCAAAACTCGTGATGGCGGCGTATATTAGTCAGTCTAGACTAATGCCCGGAGGTTTGACCGCGCCGCCGACTCCACTCAGGAAAGTGGGGCGGTTCTGGTCAAACTTGTCGTCAATTGCCGCCTGACATGTAGTCTATAGTAAACATCATGACTTTATTACCCATCAGCACTGTACTGCCTCAACTGCATGGATTGGTAGCGAGGTGATGGTATCGGTGATGAACACTTTCTCGACGACACGACCACGACGACACGCCAAGATCATGGCATACATATTCTTCTCTTTCCTTCCAGAACTAGTTACAGCATGTCGAACTTGACACCGATGCCTTCGACCAGGGTGAAAGCGCTGCACGCTCTCGGCACTGCCCCTCTTGTGCAGTGCTCGAGATGGCGTGAAGTAGCGAGCAGCCTCTCCCTCTATGAACCTCCCATTCCAGTGCAGATCAGAATGCAATATGCATCTAGCACATCGGGCCTGACCACGCCTACTTGCAGTCGTATCTGCCTTGCAATCGTTCCGATTGGAATCAGCAAAAACGTCGTCCATTCTTTGTCCTCCTCCCGCAGGTTGGCCCAATGCAGACACGTACAGGACAAAGACGTGCGAGCAATCAAGCGTCGCTCATTCACAATGGCCCATCCACGTCATTACCAGTGACACGCACTTTTGTACGATCCATAGACTGACGTGGACACACGGTAATCAGGCGCTCTAGCTACCGCATCAGGAAGATCAAGACCATCACGAGCCTCGTTATCATCATCAGCTAGCCATACAACCCGCTGCAAGATCTCAAGAAGCTTGCCGTAGCAACAACTCCTCGTGCGCTGCAGATCTGTCTTCAGCAGCTTTGCACCTTCTGAGCAAAATCTACGCCACTTCCATGATGCAACATGGGAACGACAAAAACAATGGCCGCAAGAGGCCCCGAAGCGGCGGTGATATCGGAGGCGGTGACGAAGACCGCCATAGATCCAAAACTCTCAGGCGTGATCCAAGTAGACCATCGTCGAACGCCTTTGGACATCCGAGAGATCAAACAGCTGGCGTGGAGCCAAGCACTCGGACCTCGACCGGCCATATCTCGTCAGACACCGCCCGCCACCAGTCGTCAGAGAACGAGGGAAGCGGGTTGAGGTCCGGCGATGCCCGAGAGACGATCTGGCAGGACATCACTGATGCTTTGGACGCCTTGCAGGAATTAGAGGCACCTGCAGCCATCATAGACGACATGATGCATCTCAGAAATATTGCCTACAATCTGGTGGAGAAAGGATGCGACGTTCGTGTTCCACACATCTATCCAACCGATAGTTATGCCGCAATCCACCGGCATGTCAGCGAAGCGGTTTGGGGGATGTTCACGACCCACCATTTCAGGAATCAAGGGCAGCTGAAAGCGAAGGTGCTTACATGTTATGGGTACGAGTGTGCTCAAGAATTTGAGAGACAATGCGATGAGGTATTCGACCTATGGACACGAGACGAGAGCAATAGACCTGAGTCAACACCTGTCGAAATCTTCAAGCACGTGGCGTGGCAGGTGGTGACTATGAGCTTCGACACACTCAAACCAAGCTCGAGGACCACGGCCCGATTTGAAGACTTGCGTCAATCGACCGACCATGGCATGACCCCGGAATTCGTCCCTCGCTTGGCATTCGGATGGGGCAGTGCCGAGGCCTACTGTGAGCAGCTACTGTACGACATTCGCGAAGATCGCAAGCTCGAGCTCGGTAACATTCGTTTCGAATGGGACCAAGCACTCTCCGATGCTCAGAATGACCAGGATGAGCGCGAGTGCAGTCGACTGGAGGACGGACGCAAGACAATGGAAACGGTAGTTCGAGCAGGCGGAGCTCCGTATGGACCGTACAATCCGATACCTCCGGACTGGACGAAAAGGGACAAGTGGGAGACTCTCGCGAGAAGCTTGGGCTTTGATCAAGACCGGAGCGAGATCCAAGGGAATTGGCAATACAAATGCCAACTTGGTCGTGGAAATTTCGGCAATGCGAGCTTATGGGTTCGCTATGGCCCTGGCCTGCGTATTACTGGTCGACAAGTCATCAAGGAGACTTACACCGGTCTTCATGGCGCACAATGGAACAGCCCCAGGCTATGGTTTGGCGAATACTATGACCGCGTGCCTTTGGAATATGCCCTGGCGAGGTCTGCAGCCTGCAAGCCGGGTGGCGATACCATCGTCCGATTTGACAGCTACGGCATATATGATACGATGGCAATGTACCGTCTTTACGGAGAGTATTGCCCCCACGGGGATCTCGAAACCCTCATCGATGAGTATGTGGGAATGCAGTACGCCGGCCTCGTTGATGAAGATGGCCGGCGTTATGATGGGTGAGTGAGCCATCATCTCGTCCATATTCTAAGACTGACACCCTCCAGCCGCATTCCCTCTCGAATGCTCTGGGCAATTTTCGAAGCACTAGTAGCCGCCTTGTGCATGATGAGTGACGGCAAGCTGCCGAGTTATCGAGCTTCAGTGCCCCATCATCCATTCTTGCATCGCGACCTGAAGCCTGCCAACATTTTCCTGGCCAAACCCGCTTCCAGTATCTGGCGTGGAATACCTGTCGCCAAAGTCGGCGACTTTGGCCTAGCAGTCCATAGTGATGATCCTAGATGCGAAGAGCAGGGCGTCGGCAGTCCTGGATATCAAGCCCCTGAAGCCTACGAATATCCCCCAAACAGCCCGTGGTACGACAGTACAAACATCACAGCAAAGGCCGACATGTGGAGTGTAGCTCGAACCATGCTGAGTCTTATGACACTCAATAATGACAGGATCGAGTCAGCAACACTCGACGATCCTGTGCCACCACGACTACCGCAATCTCTGTGGAGACATTACAGCCAAGATCTGATTGATCTCGTGCATGATTGTCTCGAGTACGACTTACGAGACCGACCTTCTTGTCAAGAAGCGTGGCACAGGATCAAGAGAGAAGTTGATGACGAGGGTCCTGGGCTATACGGACTTTCTTTGAAGAGGCAGGAGATTCAGGAGGGTGAGATCATTTTGTATCGCGATCCTACGGACGTGTACTCCAAGCTGAGTTTCCAGAGGGCTTGATGTGATTCGCGCTCGAGGCGTCGGAGAAATGCCGTCTGGCTTGATCACTTTCCTTTCTTCGCCGGAAGCGGAAGTCATTTTGATGTAGAATATCCAAGAGACAAAGAGCCTTTCCTGTTCCTCAAGATATCTTCTCTGCAAGTCCTGTTCATCTTCCAGAGACAAACTTCGACCACCACCACAACGGCGTCCAGTCTTTCTAACCCTCTCCCGCGAACATGTCCATCATTCCCATTCAAGGCATTGGAGACGGGAATGCCCAAGGAAGCGATCCGCGCGATGAATATTTGAGATCATGGCATCACGCTGCGGGAAGACTCAGGTCTGGGGGTATGGATCTCGATGCCATCGATGATCTCTACAACAGAATGCAAAAGATGGCCTCTGAACACAATGTCTACCTTCAATTTTCTGAACTCTCTGGAATAACAGGCGACACGAACTACCGCATCGAACTCTTGACATCAGTGCGAAAGCTGGAAGACCAGTGCTGGCGTCGGAGCTGGGCAGACTCCGCCAAGCATGTGCGTGACCTGGGCTGGAATAGGGCAGCAGATGCAATAGAGGCGCTAGGGGCCAGCGTAGTGATGAATGGAAGACACACCCGAGACATAACAGCCCTGGACAAATGCAACGCTCTTTATTCTGACGTCGAGCATCGACTGTCGATCAGGAACGTCGATAACAGGACTCTCGATCGATACCGCGGACAAAAGGAGCGACTGATATGGGACCTGACAAACCACGGCACCTTTGTTATGCCGCCCGATTTTCCAACCGGCGTATCCGCTCAACAATTCTGTGAGAACCTCATGATGGCCATTAATCAATCTCGAGTCAATCGTGTCAAGCCCAGTTGGGATGCAGCGTCAGCGGCCTTGCAAGAGAGATTCCGAAAAATGACAGAGTTTGTCACTGCAAACTATGATCCTTACTTCGCAGACCAACATGAACCCGAACGAAGGCCGCCGTTGGCTATCCCGTTTGACGATGCCAACCAAACGGTCTTCTTCGATGCTGGCGGAAAGTGGCACCAGGTGGGCTACATCGGAGGAGGAGCTACTGCAAACGTTTTGCTCTGGTACAAAGTGAATCCATGGAATATGATCGTCGATCGAGTGGCAGGCAAGGAAATGTACCTGGAGCCAGAAAACCAATGGCTATCTCCTGAATACTGGGAGGTCCCCATCCACGACCGAATCCCACGCGAGTACGCCTTGGCAAGATCGCTGAACGACCTGAATGTGGAGAATGCTGTGCGACACAGGGACTATGGACTTTACGAAAAATACGTTATGATTCGGCTCTACTTGGTGCGTTACGATAATGCAGAGCTGCTCGACGTGTGGCTGACCACTACTTAGGAAGTCTGCGAATTCGGAGATTTGAACAAGGCGATCAGGGAACACTTTCGCTTTAGGCAACGTATCTCGACTCGTGCAATTTGGTCCGTCTTCGAGGCTTTGGCTACTGTACTTGTTTTCATGGAGCGAGGAAACACTCCAGCAGGCGTTACTCCTCCTCAGCACAGGTCACAGTACCACCGTGACATCAAACCTGAGAACGGTAGGACCAATTGAATCACGACATACAGAACAGCTCTGACTTTACGCAGTGTTCTTCACGGCACCTAACGCTAGAGCATGGCAACAGTTACCCACAGCGAAGTAGGTACTGGCAAATTTTCTCAGTAATGGTTGTCATTCTAACATGAATTTCAGATTGGGGGATTTTGGCCTGGGCACTTGGACCACGGCCGGGAACGCTCACGCACCAGGAATCGGAACGCCAGAATACATGGCCCCTGTACGTATGACTCGATCTTGACTCTCTCTACTCCTGCGCATTAACAATTGTACAGGAAGCCCTTGCCTGCGGTCGACCAGACGATCAACAGACCACCGGTGGTCATCAAAGCTACCACACTGTGACAACCAAATCAGACGTATGGTCTGTCGGTCGCGTCATCATGGCAATGATGCAACTCGAAGGGGATCCTGTCTGGCTACCATTGTTTAAATGCACCGAGCAAGAGCCAAGCTTCGATCAGCAAAGTCAGACTCAATACCCTCTTCCACTGCAGAACCTGGTTTTGCAGTGTCTAAAGGACGATCCGGCGCAACGGCCCACGCCCAGCGGACTTTGGACGGAAATACAGAATGCCACCCACGGCTTGAAGCATGCTCAGCCAAGCGACCAAGAACCACCGTTCATGAATTTTGTGCGGCCAATATATGCAGGCATGGCGCTTTGATTTTTCATGGTCTATGGCAAGGTTGCTTTTAATTGTGTAGCTTGCGAATTAATAAATGTCAATGCAAGGGAAGACTCGCTCTTTATTCGCCGGAAGTGGAATTTGATCTCGGATACCTTAAGCAAATACAAAGGAGCGTTGTAACTATCCTTCGAGTCATTCAGCTATCTCTATATTCTGCTTTCTATCACGTACACATAAAGCTTTCCTTCACATTCGGATCTCCGCCGATATAAGTCTGCTTCTTGGGCCAAGCACATAGCTCCCTCTCAATTACTGCCGCTCCCTGCCCCACATCCTTGCTCGCCAAAAGCGTCTCAGGTGCATCGCCTTCCTCCACCCAGCTGATCAACGCGTCGAAAGCACCAGTAGGTAGAGGTCCAGGTCCACCGCTACAGTGCTGGACACCTGGCGCCTCAAAGTATCGATAGAAGTCTGCAGCCTCCGGATCCAGCTCCAAAACTCGTTGGTAGTAGTCCACAGTTCCATTCGGAAATATCAGTTCATCCGACAAGCCATGCCAGGTAATCATCTTTCCACCATAGCGTTTGAAAGGCTCCAGATCCGAATCCGAGGTACTAATGATACTGTCATATTCTTGCACAGATTTGTGAATCAGGTCAAAGTATTGCGTATCTGTGAGGTTGGAAACGTCAAAATCTGGGTCCTTCATGACGAAATACTTGAACCATTCCTCGGCGATGCTGAACGGCTCGCCAACGCAGGAATTGGCGCTTTCGTTCTTGCATTCGGTTGCTACCAGCCCGAGAGTGAGGTTTGTGCCATGGGTCAGGCCGTACCAGTCGTATCGACCATTGGGGCTACGGGGACCACGCCATGCGGCGTTTGCTATCTGAGCTGCTTCGGGAGTGATGGTTTGTTGTGTGCCAGGTTGTAGAGAATATCTCTGGCCGACGAGTGTTTCGGCGTCAAAGTGACAATCGTCAGGTGCTGAGATGATACCATCTTTCACTCCATCCAGCTCGTCACAAGCTTGGATGGCAGCAGCCGTGATTGCTTCGAGTTCTTCGGGTGGCGGATAATACCCAAGGCGGTTCATGAACTGCTGCGGCCAGAATTCCGCCGGTAGGAAGTGACCCCAATTGATTGCAGGAGCAATTGCCAGAATCCCATCGAACACTTCAGGATATCTTTGTGCCATCATCAAACCCTGTCTGCCTCCAGTGCTGCATCCGCTCCAGTACGAGTAGTTTGCTGGTTTCTGGTAGAAGAGCTGCGTTGCTTGCTTCCCGAACAACCCAAGATCGTTTAATGCTTTGGACGCAAAGCTTTGGAACAAGTCGAGGTTAACATTTCCGGGACTGTCCAGTGCCCATGGTGCTGCACTTTGCTCGTAGATCGGATGGCCGCCATCTGTAGAAGCGGTCGCGAAGCCTTGTGATGCAATGGGGGCATGCGAATCCGATAGGACACCTGTACGCCAGCCACCTCCGCCAGAAGCCACGAAGCGTCCATTCCATTCAGTGAGTGGTAGCCAGGCATTGATGTTGATCTTGTCGGCCCGTCCCGGGTGCGTGTAGGTGATGGTAAGGTTGCAAACATTCACGTCCGCATAGGTAGTTGCAGGAGTCTCGCCACTAGCGGCTATGAAGGCCGTGTAATTTTCTAGTGGAGTAGCGTCGATGCTGATGACTTGAGCACCAAAAACATCCAGGTCGACGAACGATTGGCTATTGCAACGAGTGGCGAGGCTCGATGAAGTGACGACCTGTGCTGTGGCCAGCACGCTGGCGATGGATGAGGGGTGGCGCATTGCTGCGAATATTGCTTCTGCCTATCCATTCTGAACCCGGCGGTCGTGGTCAATTTATGGCTGTCGTGAGCATAGAGCTTGGTAAGCTTCCCAAGTAAGTCCAGCTGCCGAGTATGATAGTTACTGTAGCTGTGCCAACGAAGCTGTTTCACCGGAAACCTTCTCGCTTGTGGGAAAGTATCCACTTCATCTTTGTTGCCCCGCGTCGTAGATTGGAGTATGTCGTGGAGTGCATAAGGCAGCAAATGATAAAACTTCTTCCGGAGCTTTAGCCGATGAGAGATTAGTATTCCGTCTATGCAGTAGTGTAACAATGTAACTTGTCACAAGACTCGCTACTCATCCACTGCCTCAAAGGTCGCTGGATACGGCCTCCTTTTGGAAAGGCGCAAACCTTGGACCACGCTGCAAAAATGGCTCGGGAAGTCTTGTGCCGCAGTGCATCGGATGTTGCTCTGCTCAGCGTCGAACTGCTCCTCCGTCGAAGCAGTCTTGGCGGCGACTGCAACCACTCACGCCTTCATAAATATCATCGTAAATTCGGTCTGTTGCATTGCGTGTCAGGCATTCGACGACTTGAGGATGCACTCTGTATGCACAAAGGGGCGGGCCGGGGTCTGCGCATACCGATGTCTTACTCCGATCGCAACCTCTTTGTTTGCGCCGACTGTCACGATCGATCTTTGGCGAGCGGATAAAGATAGACTCAGAGCCGTCGTTGCCGACTGCACAATATTCGAACTCCTGGTGACGCTTTCAGCAAATATTTCAATCCAGTCTTATAGGCGACCAATAAGCATGCCTCGAATCCCGCCGACATTTCAGCCCGAGCTTTCGGAGTCACTGTCGGATATGCATATCCAACCTCAAGTTTTTGCACCACCTAGTCAGATCAAGAATATTCGCCTTTGGAATCGATATGCAGCTCAATATCTGTTTGCCTTCAAAATTTGTGGCAGGGCAGTCAATCCAGCAACTCATCGGCATAGTCCATCGAATATGATGTCCTCGCATTCGAAACCTGAGGCGCACGCCATTTGCAGCAGGTCCTTTGGTCCGCCTCAGCCGCCGACAAATGCGAGGACTATCAATCGGGCGCGTCTGGAGTTTCCAGAAGAATCTTCCACTTGGGTTCGTGAAAACCGTCTCCTGGATTCGGCATCCCTCTACCAGCCGTTCCGCAATATGCTAGCGGAATGCGAGTTGAATACCGTGCCTGATCGATTGAGGACTGTGGCGGGGCATTGTTCCAAGGGGAGCTGGCTTGGCGGTGATTTCCTTATTGTTGGCTACCGGCGGCCAAATCCCCAAGGACAATGCTTTGTCCCGACGGCACGAGTACAATAAAGCCTCTGCGCTGGCACAAAGCTTCTCTGTTGCTGTGCTATTGAGGTTAGCATTGTCAGTCACCGAATCGAAAGTGAAACGTCTGCATTGGCGAAGACGTCTCTGTTATATAATGGATCTCCTTGCCATCACCCACGAGGGTAGAGACACCAACAATCCGCCACAGATTCCCCGAGCATCAGCTTGCAGACATCACCAGCGACACAACATTCTAAACATTGCGCGGGCGCTCCAGGCTTTTCGGCCCTTCTGTTGAAAACAAATTCCTCGAAAAGATGTTCGGTATGCCCCCTGCATGGAACGGATTCGTTCCTCAGGACGGCCGGCCGGTCAGAGGTTTGGGTGATGCTGATCACCAGTTTGCAGGCGGACCTGAGCTTTTCATGCCTGAACCGTTCGACATGCCACCGATGCGCCCAGCGGGTTCTCCCGGGATGGGTATATCGCCTCAAGTGCGCGTATTCTCTCCAGATCCAGAGCTGGTGCCAATGCCCATGCCACGTGGCAGACCACCTCGACGAATGAAAGACAGGCTCAATGTATTGCGAGCTGGAGCCGATTCAGATCCACCAGGTGCCAGCTTCGACCCTTCTCGATTTGTGCGGAAAGATGATGTAAAGAATCCGGCTATGCCACAAGGCGGTCTCGATGCTGATTCCCAGCTGCAGAATATTCCAGACGCTCTCCACCGAAAGCATTTTCCCCGAGGCGACTTCAAAGTCGTGAGAAAGCTGAAGGAGGGAGGGCAGTCAGAAGCCGTCAACATTGTCCAGGCCTCGAATGGCCAGCTCTTCGTTGAAAAACGCATCCGCCGACGAGGCCGTAGCATCCTTGCAGAGCGCGAGTTGCGCACCCTCGCCGCCGTCACAAACGGCTACGGTTCCGGTCGCCACTTGAACACAATGGTCGGGCACACAACGATTGACGGGGGAGACGCAATCTCGCTGATCCTTGAGTATTGTGACGGTGGATCGGTCGATCAACTTCTCTCGGACTCGATCAAAGCCAGACGCCAAATTCCAGAAGTCGCCATCTGGAACATCGTCTACGGCGTAGCGGCTGGCTTGGCATTTCTCCACGATGGCATCAAGAGCATCGCGCCTGGCAAAGAGCATCTCAAGACGCCTGACTGGAATACCATCTGTCACTTAGATGTCAAGCCCCAGAACATTTTTGTCCACAAGCCTCGTATGGTCAACCGTAACGGTGGGATCTCTTCTCTTCCCCGTGTCGTTCTCGGCGACTTTGGCTGTGCTGTATCGCTGCGGGAGATTCAGAGTGGCGAAGAGTCGAGTCGGGAACAGAGAGTTGGCACACCGGCATGGTACCCACCTGAGGGCAAAGGAAGGACATCCTACGGAACCAAGTCCGACATGTGGGCGCTGGGCCTGACGATTTTCTGCCTCTGTCGCATGGTATATGACCCCAGCATGAGGAACTACTCGCGCGAGAACCTCTGCGGCAGAGCGTATGGCCGCAGACTGAACGGGTTGGTACGAGCTCTCACTACGGGGGATTTAAAGCGGAGGCCAGCTGCGAGGGATGTCGCTTCGGCCGCGTTGGCGATTGTAATGGAGAAGACGCAGAAGTAGACTAGCGTGCTGAACATTTGGGCGCAGGCGTCCAAACTCCTAAGATCTTGTACTCGGGCAAGGTTAAGTAGACCAGACATGTTATGACCATGGCTTCAATGGCATTCTCAATTAAAGTTAGCTGAGCGTAACAACGAACGGAGCCTTTTCTCAATATGCTTGTGCCACAATTCTGTCCAGGGGCACTTCTGCGTAGTCTATATCAACCGTGCGTGGCCATGAAGCAGCCCGAGTCCGGGCTCTGACGCGACCGACCACGCGACACACCTCATTCGTGATACATTCGAGGCGCACCTTGACACAGTAGCGACCGACGTCTCTCTAGTCGCAGTGGCGATGTTGTCAGCTTGATAACAGACGTATGGATAACTGAACGGCTGATACAATATAGTACGAGTGATCTTGGCATCGCGGACGGAGCCGGCCACCCATTGTCTCGCGCTTGTATCACGACAGACACAAATATCGTAACGATGCTCGAAGCTTCACTGCTCGACTTTGCTCATGACCGCACAGAATAGCACGCCCTCAGCACGACTGCACACGCTCTCGCAACACATCGCAGCCTCAACCATGCCGGAACGACCATTCATCACCTGTCACGTCCTCAACACCATCACCGGCAAGCCTGGCGCCGGCATCGATGTCAAGCTGAAGATCATTTCGCCAGAACATGCCACGACGGCCCACTGGACGGCAAAGACGAATGAAGATGGACGAGTAACAGCATGGACGGCTTCAGCGGATCTCAACGAGGTGGTCAAGGCGGCAAAGGCTGGGCTGGGCGAGGGTCAGCAGCTGATATGGAGCTTGACATTTGATACCGAGACTTTCTACGGCAAGGGAAACACGTTTTGGCCGCAAGTCGATCTGAGATTCGCGGCTGAAAAGAGCGAAGAGCACTATCATGTGCCCTTGCTGCTTGGGCCGTGGAGCTATACGACCTACCGTGGGTCATAAGCGCATCCGGGACATGGCGTGAATCCTTCTCGGCATATATCAGCCCATTGGACTACTGCATGCGAGATGTCGACGACTTCCTCGCTGCACACCGCCCTATTCATATGTCCCGCTTCATCTGCTACATAGAGCGGTGTGCTGATGAGAGTGGCCAGCAGCATTCTGGCCACAGGTCGTACGCGCTGGCAGGACATAGCCGAGCTGCAGTGTTCTGCAGAAAATACGCGAACTGTCCACACTTCCAATGAATTCGTGCAGGAGCGCTTAATTCCATCTCCAGCTCGGACCCACCTCCCGGGCGAACGACCTGCACACCGACCCACCATCACTGGCCACTGACAGCGCCTGTCATATTTTGGGCCGGACCTGTCATCACGCTCGTTAGAAGCGTTCGCATCCTCTCGTCAACTTCACCTAGTTCGATCGATCTCAAAACTTTAAAGCAAACATGGCAACGCTCACGCAGCAGCACCAGCTCCGGAAGCTCGCAATGTCGAAACCTCGCACGAGCACCAAGAGGGGTCTGACACTCGCCCGAGCACTGGAGAAAGCACAAATTGCGGTCGAGCGGGACAAAGACGGAAACCTGAGAGGTGCGCTGTCCTCCTATCGAAGCGCCAAGGAACTTCTCAGCAAGGCGAAAAAGCGCGTGTCATGTGAAGAGGATGCTGGAAGGCTCGATGCGATCGCAAGTATCTACGACAGGAGAATCCAAGAGCTGCGCGACGCAATCAACAACGAGCCGCGAGATGAGAGTGACGACGACTCTTTCGACCAAGACCGGACCCCCAAGATATCCAAGCTCTGCACGGGGAACACTTCTCCACTTCGGATCCAGAGACGGAGTTCCGGTGCTTCTACTTCTTCTCGGCATTACGTGCAGTCGTGTCGCCCAGAAAGGCGCGACTCTCATCAGCAATGGCCTCTTACGCCCGAGTTCGAGATGAAAGCAACAATGGAACGATATTCGATTCGCAGCCTTCCCCCACCGCCAGCGTCTTCGACTCCACGACTTTCGCAACGATTCGATGACTTCCGAGAGGATGACGACACGGTACAAGTCCTTGACCTTCTGGACAGTGGGTGGTGGGAAGAGCTAATCGAAGGACGATCTCGCTGGTCGCTGAGTAGCGAAAGGACACTTGTGGCATCGCCAGGGGCATATCTCCGAGAGTCAAGAGCCAAGAGCGAGAAATTTGCACGCCGAAAGAGTCGAGCAGAATCGCCGACGGATAGCATACGCTTCTGGTCGCCACCACCCACGCCGAAAGGCCAGATCTTGCGAGGGTAGCAGCTCGAGATGGGAGGGAGATCAGTCTCTCGAAGAAGCTTTCTGGGGAGCTCCGGAGACACCGATGTGGAGGATAGGTCCTCTGTACTGATATAACAGTTGTACATTACGCTTCCCTTCTACACGAACCCGCCGAGTCTGCGCCTCGACAGTTGCTCCGCGCCTTCATTATCTTCTCCACGTAGACTACATGGACACAACAGCGCAATCCTCCAAGGTCTGCATGCTTGCAATTTCTGCGCTTCTCTCCCAAAATAAGTCTCATTTCTGGTCATCATCATTCACGTTGTAGCGGCAGGCGATTAATCTTCGTCCATCCCATTACATCATCATCAGCGCGCATATCACGCCCGTCGCCACCCAAAAAGCCACATTGCGCCCCCCGGCCGGCAGTGTGACCGCCGCTCCATTCCTCCAAACCTCGTCTTTGCAGTCGCCAGGCCGGTCCTCCTCCCTCTCCATCGGCGTGGACCTCCGAATCGAGAAGCTCCTCAACCGAAAAGGTGTCGTCTCACACGTCGGCTTTCGATTCTCACAGCTGAACCTCCAGCTGGTGGACTGACCCACCTCGCCGCTACAATCTTCCGATCTGTACACTTGAAAGATCAACGGCCCCATGAGCGCTTGCTCCGCGGGCGAACTCGCAGACTGTCCCTGCTGGTACATGAGTTGCGAGTAGTCAGCCGATCTGTTGAAGTTGTCTGGTGAAAGCAGGCTATAATTTAAGCCTGGATAGATGCTGGTGAGGTTTGTGGGTATGCTGTCGTTGAGAGAAGTGGTGGAGTTGTCTCTTGGGAAGAGAGAGCCGGGTCCGAAGCAAATTATCGTGTTGTTGGGATCCGTGGTCGGGAAAGAGGTGATTTGGATGTTGAAGTTGTCGCCTGCGCCGGATGCGTCGTACGTGCAGTATTTGCCATTGTTGAGGTCTTTGGATGGGTCGCGGAAGGTTATTGAGAGGAGTGTGTTGTTCGAGTATGGTTGTGAGGAATTGTTTCCTGGTGAAAGAGTGGTGCTGCATTCGGCAGTCAGCGTTGAAGACGGACATGTCCGATGGTCTGAAGAAGTTTTGTTGCTGACCTGTTTCCTTGTGCTCCGAAGATGCCGGCAAGGAGCAGCAACATGGGAAGAAGCTGCATCTTCACCGCATCACATCGTGCGATATGTGATTCTCGAGCTGGTTTGGGATGCGACCGGAGTCATATAGCCCACTTCCACGGCTGGAGGCTTGTCTTTGTGCGATACTGAGAAGCTGGGCATCTTGCGAATGTGATCATTTTTCCCCAGATCAAGACTTTCAGGCTTTCTTGGACGCCTGCTCCTAGTCACAAAGTCAATAAACGCTGTTCACAAGCCACCGCGGAAGACAAGGCGTGCCAACCGCCAAGCGTGATCTCCAACCGGCTTGGCCCTTGGTGGTCTTGTGGAAACGTGCTGCCATCGAGCATTCCGAGCGATTGCTGGGTTTTCTTTTGGACATATGACTTCGCCTCTCACGTTGCGTATTGCGGCTCGACCGTGCCTCTTTTCCAAGCTGGAAGGCTGGCAGATCTGACTTTGTTCAGAGAAAGACCAGAGAAAGACCAGAGAAAGACTCCCTGTTCCAGCATGTACTCGCGCCTCAGACAGATTCGCTGGGTTACAGTCTTGTCACTTGTCGAGCTTGGGAGCTGAGAACTCCGACATTGTTCAGAGACAAAATCTCCAACGCAGCATGGGTCCAAGTCTCCAATTGCTCTATGTGGCACATGCTTGCCTCTTCTTTAAGCTGGGGAGCTCAAAGCTCCGCACGCTTCCCAGAGAAAGCCTGTCTCAAAGCGGCGCATCTCGCACGAAGTTGCTGCAACAGAATCTGGACCAGAGCTGAGCAGAGAGGCAGTGAAGCCTCCTGTTGCTCCGAGAAACAATCTATGAGGCAGCAAGTTTTCTCGTCTCGGACGACAGAATTATCGCAAGACCATCTGGGCCAGATCCAAGCTAGAGGCAGTCAAAGCCTCTCATAATCCAGAAAAGCAGTCTCCAACGCAGTGTATAGTCTCATCAACGACTGAATAGCCGCAGCACAGTCGTAGTTCTTCTTCACGCCGAGGACCTGAGAGCTCCGATGTTTTTTTTCAGAGGCCGAGCCTATAAGACTCAATATCCACTCTCATCCCAGGCAGAATCACAGTAACGCGATACAGAGTGGAGCTAAGCAGGAAGGCAGTGGAAACCTCTCAAAACTTGGAAATGGGTATAGTCTATCATTACCATCGTCCCAGCAATCCCTCAGCACAGTCATATCGTTCTATCACGAGCGCGTCAGCACAATCTCCCCTTGTCCATCGCCTGCTCTCGGCCTGTCCTCCTTGCCCTTTGCACCCCACAGACACGAGAAACCCTTCACAAATCCAGCGACGGCACTATCACTCCTCCCTCTTCCGCCGACCTTCCCGTCGCAACCGACTCCAAATCTGACCACTCCTTCACCCTCAGCGCCGCCACACTGGCTCTTTTCCGCGGAACCAAACGCTCCGCTGCTCACTTCGTCCACGACCTCAAGCTTGACCTCCCTTCTTCTGCCATTTTTTGTCACAATGCTATTCGTTCTCGCGAATGATTCCAGGTAATGGCTGCCATCTTTTCTTGCGTGAACGAGACCCAACGGCGAAGGCGCTCGCTCCACTGCTGCGAGCGGCGAGGGCGGGAAAGTGTTGCCCCAGGTCGGAACATGCTCGGATTCCGGAGTGTGATCGCAGTTTCCGATGGCTTCAAGGAAAGATAGCACGCGGTCGTACCAGAACTCCGCGCCAGCACGTGCAATGGATTCTTTCGTCGTCGGATTCCTGCCTCCTATTCGCTTGCGGCTGCGTGGACGGAGGAATTTGCTGCTCGTCATCATGTTGGAGGTCGCAGAGAGGGGAGGCGATGGAGGAGACAGCGACGGGTCTGCTCGGAGAACGAGCTGTCGAACTTGTTTCGCTCGTCGTGGACGCGGGCTTCGCGGGCGAGATGTGATGCTGCCGATGGCTGATTTCTTGTCATCCCACATCGCAAAGGGGTGCAAGCTATCGGAGGGTGACGATGCAGGACTAGATGCCTGTGAAGCGCTCGGCGAATCACCATCTTCGTCTCCGAGCAGAAATGCAGCCATAGTGATCAGCGCCTTCGCCGTGCCGTCAAATTTGTTGAAGTTGCCTAGCGCCAGTATGCGGTGATACGGCCGGTCTGACTCGGACGCCTCCTGCTTTTGCAGTTGTCTTCCCCCCGAGGTCGAAGGACGATTGATCACCAGGCCTCCGGGCACTATGACAGGATTGGTGCAGAGAATTTGCGCGCGGGTGATGCTCGACGGAAGACTTGCCGTGGCGATTGTGCGGAACTGCTTGAACATCTGTGCTGCGGGTTCCGCGTTGGCCACGAAAAGCTGTGTCCAATGCCGCTGCGTCTTGACCAGTGAGGGCAGGTCCATGACGACGTCGAAATGTCCTTCTGGTCGCGGTGGATCGAAGTAGGATGCGGGCTTTGCGTCGGGGTCGTAGCGAATGAGCAGCACGCGAACGTCGATCGCCTTTGCTCCGTAGTCCTGTATACCATTTTCGATGCAAGTATTCTTGACCAGATCATAGACCCCGGTGACCAGGGACGCGACGCTGTCGAACTGGTCCGCCCGAGTAGGGGCGCACAATTGCAGGTAAGCATCTGACGATTGATCCATTGGCAGCGCAATGTCGAGAGTGGAATCGGGTCCGTGGCAGCGGATTTGCGGCAACACGGCTCGCAACGCAGGCTTGTATGCGATGGCGAGAGACGATGCGCTCGGGGGCTTCGGTGGCAGGGGCAGGAGCAACAGTCCATGGGCATGTCCTGGTAGATTTTCGCTTGCTGCATAAGTCGAGGATGCTGTCGTTGCTGCGGAAGAGCCGGGTCGGAATCGAAACGACGAAGACGATGACAGTCGAACCATTGCGGATGTCTGTTATCTGTGGTACGTCGCGTCGTCGATGGGTGTCAAGCGACAGAGGGTTGTCAGTGTTGCAGATGGTTGAGGTCCACGGCCAGGCTGTTGGGGCGCGCGTAGTGCTATGCGCCGGAATGCCGCGTCGATGGAATATCGTTGACTTTGCGATGCGGGATGTGCAGTCGTCACGAGCTCATCAGTGATTGTCGACTGTGAAGAACAGAAAACGACGAAAGCTGCCAGTGAGGTGTCGCCCGTTGAGCTGCGCTGCATGCGGTAGTCTCTCATGTTTCAGGCGCAGACGGCCATGCGAGGGCGTTTGCTACCTTATTACATGCAGGATGCTGTCCACCGCATTTGTGATGCCTCCACTGACTCAGCCCAGCTTACCTGAAGTGGCTTGTCAATAAGAAACTTGACGGGTTCAACGGGTCCATCGCCCAGGTGTACAGTATAGCATGCTTCGTGGGCGTGAGCTCTCGTTGCCCTCACAGCCGCCGCTCTGCATAATCGCTGCTTCAAGTCACGAGTGTATGGTAGGTTCTAATGCCCCCGAAGAACATTGAATGCTCACATCCAGGCTGCCCGTGGTCATCACAACATCAGAATCTGCCATCAGCAGCGATTCTTCAACGTCGCACGTTAGCCTGAAGAAGCACTTCTCGTTGCACCTTGAAACTAAGCATACTGTACCGTGTGCCGCATAGTCTGCACCTAGAATAGTCCCGGGCTCCAGCTGCCGAGTAGGATCCTGCGATGCCTCCGAGTCGTGGCACAAACTCAATTTATGAATCTCTGAATTCCAGTGGCCGCCAGTGTCGTGGTGTCATGGCGGCGCGTTCTGAGCGTGTACACTGTGAAGAGATACGCAATTATTCCCTCTCCAATAAACAACAACAAGAATTTTCCGATGTGGGCGCCAGCTACATCTGCAACAGCAACAGTCACTACAAGCCGCGCCCAGTCTTTCAGTACACGTCTGGCATTCGAATTGATGCCACAACCCCGTCGTCAGACGGCAGGGCCCGACTCATCATCCATCAGTCTGACCCCGACTCTGCAGCCCCATCTCACCGGCGGGCCGTTGAACACTTCCGACACCGGAACCAAAAAAGGATAATCCCCGCGGGTCTGTTCCAACAGGCGCCAGTGGCATACGTGCAATTTGACAGGTCCAGTTTTCCAACCTGGTTGGAACGTCTCCGGGGTCCAGGAGAGGGCCTGACACCTGCACAGTTTCTCGATTCGTTAATGGTATCATTGCTCATCATCTTAAACGCCCGTGACAGCAGTAGCCGCAGCATGACATGTGTGACATCTCTCACCGCCGTCCTGTTCGGAGGGACACCGACACAGACAATCATAAATCTATCCCCATGACAAGGGTGAAAACAAGAAGTCAGTCATGCAATCTAATCCGGCGCCTTCGCTCACAAGTGCTGCAATAAATCATTCATTCATCACTCATCACGCAACGCCCTGCTGTTCCGACAGCCCAATATAGCGTGTGACCAAAAGTCACCAAGTGCCAATCTCTCTCGCGTCCAAGACTGCTCTCGTGATGATCAGGCTGCTAACCTGGATATCCGGGCATGCTCAGAGCGCCATTAGGTTCGAACATTGGATTGGTCAGGCCCATGATGTTGCCGTCTAATGCCCAAGAGAGCGGGTCGAAGACAGCATTAGGGCCGAATGACTGATCCCAATTCAGCGCGTCGAGGTCGCTTGCCTGTCCCAGTTGCAGATCGGTGCTCGGCTGAGTGAGGTGGACATCCGCGAGAGCGTTGTGGGCGGCGCCGTTCGGTGGCTGCGGGGTGTTGCGGCTGGTGTCGGGAAGACGGGTTGGGTTCTGGATATCGTTGACCAGGTTCTCGCGCCCAGCTTGTCCCGCACGTTCCCGCCAGCGCCAGATAGCATCGTACAGAACTGACAGCGAGGATCTGCAACGCACTTTCAGGGCCAGGGTGTCGTCGTCACTATCGAGAGCCGGATCAGTCTTGAAGATGTCCTGTTCTCCTGAGCCACTCGAGATCCACAGTTGGGCCATGACCTCCGCAAGACGTTGGGGTAAATCGTTACTGCGCACACTGAGTTTGCGCAGCGCTGCCACTGCACGCGTGAAAAGCGTCTTGCCGTAGGCGGCGTCGACGTGTTTGGCGTAGAAGGAGTGTAGAATCTTCAAAAGGGTCACTGACGCAGCAAGCATCATCTGCTCAATGTATCGCGGCACGAACGCGAACTCGTTCGAGCTCATAGCACTGACATGCTCGAGCAGAGCCGAGGCAGCGATGTAGAGGTTTCTCAGGTCGACGTGATAGTTGGGCTGGCTCGGCTTATCGAAGAAGGCGGTGAGACGAAGATGCAGTGCGGCAGCTTTGAGGAAGAGGACTTCAAGTGCTACTTCACGTGTCAGTGGTCATCGTTGGGGAAGTTGTTAAACGGCTTGCCTTTGCGCGATTGATTCTGCTTGCCTGTGGATAACACAGTCACCTCAAGTTCGCCCAACTCACGAGCGTACATGTCGATTTGCAGGCCCCGTTGAGCTTGATCCACCTCGACAATGTGGTCACGCTGCATGGTATACAGTGTTCGTGTGACGGTATCGTTGAACTTCTCGATCTGACACCGGGTGTGCAGCTCAGGTTTCATGCGACCCAGATGTAAACCGTACGTGAACCAGGCCCAGCGCGCGAGCGGAGGTTGTCCGTTGCCGGTACTGACATTCTGAGCAACGACGTTCACCGCGGCCCACGTATTGAGTCGATCAGCGACGTCCTCGTCGCGCAGGTCGACGCGGAACCGACTGAAGTCTTGTGCGTGGGAGGGACGGTGCAAGCCGTGCTGCATCGCGAGCTGGAACATGATACCGCACAGCATCATTGTCGACTCTTGGCTGGTCGATGAAGTGGGCAATGGCCAGGTACAGAGAAGCGCCAGAGCTTTCGTCACATGGTACGATTGCGGTACCTGCGACAAGGTTGTCCACAGCAGCTCCTCCAGCGGACGCTGCAGTTCCATGAACAAACCTGGCTTGAATTCTTGTCGTCGTGCCGCAATGGCAACGACGGTCCAGTGCAGGAGAGGATGCTCATCGTAGTAGGCTTTGTAGCTCAAACCCGGGTTGAGCACGGGCATGAACGGGTGGTAGGACTCGAAGTAGATCTGGTAGAGATCGGTGAGTTGCTGTTCCGTCAACGTGTTGCCCCCGAGCGTGGTCAACGACGTCCCCGGCGTGATGGAGGACATGGTCATGGGCACGAGCTCGCGGTATCCTTGGCTCAGATCGAGCAAGCTCCTCGACGCAGCGGCCTCGCTGGCGCCCAGTCCATACCCCGAGTTGCCCATGACGGCGGACGGCGCACCTCCATCGGGCGAAGGTTGGTAGCTGCCCGTGTATGCAGAGCCTGGGGTTTCTTCTGGCAAATACATGCCCAGCTGTTCATATCGCGCGAGCTTCTGCTTGCACCTGTCCAGCTCCTTGACCATCTCCTCATGTGCTGCCCGCTTTCCGAGCCGCTTAAAGCCGTCGTCGATGCTACAACTGAGGCCATGCTTGACGCATCGATCGCACGGTTTATACTGCTCGCCCGGACCCGCGACGACATTGCAACGGAGCTATCCCGAGCACGAGTCAGCATGTTTTCTCCCCACGAGCTCCTCTGTTTCCTCGCATCGATCTCACCTTCTGCTGTCGACAGTCGTTGCAGGCTCTCTTCACGCCGGGCTGGTGGCGCGGCTTGTTGCCATTCTGCTGGCTGGGGCTATGCGCCAGCGTGCCACTGCTCGAAGCCCTGCCGTCCTCCACCCCGCGGGCCAGGGTGTGCTCGGCGTCGCTATGATCCTGCGCGGTCAATGTTCGCCGACGCTTGCGATCGGGACCCGCGAGGCCATGATCTGGGGTCAGCGTGGTCGTCGGCGAGGCCACTTGCTGCGGCGACACCAGACCCGCCGCAAGGTGTGCTGGTGGGTCGAAGGCGGCGTTGTTGTGCCAGGACATTGGGTTGGGGCTGACTCACTTCGCCGAAGTCGAGGATTCGAATGATCAGCGATATCGGCAACAATGAGAGTTGGACGATATCGGGAGGGGAAGCAGAGAGCCTTGGTTAAGTCAACAGCCTGGCCTTGGCGCTACTACTGCTAGTAAGCGTGAAAGTGGAGGGACTCTGCGCCCTGTCAATCCTCTGCCACTCTGTCCATCATGTTCCTTGCCAGAGTCGACCAATGTGACTCCATCTGATCATCGTCCCATTGGCGAATGGCGAATGGCACGAAGCAGTAGCCATGCAACCTCTGGCCGGTCGAACCGATCCATACTAGCGGAAAGAGTTCTCGCAGCTCTGCCCACGCTCATTGATTCCCCAGCCAGAGCGTGGGCGAGCATCTCATCAATCCCACGTTGCACACGTATGAGCTGGCATGCTCACGGGATCCAGCCTAGAGTTCAAGTGTTCGATCGTGAGATGTGATGATCGAGTCTAGGCAATCGGCTTCCGCGGGTCTCCAGAACGCACCAGCAATTGCACCCACGAGTTCGATAGCGCCACAATGCTATATGAGCACACGCTCGTAGGTATGAGACGTCTTTCAAGCCAGCATGGACTTGGGAACACTCTGGAAGTTGTCCGAGAGCTTCTGTCGAAACAGCGTAAAGCATGCGAAGTCTCTCTCGCTGAGCTGGCTCGACCCTGCTTGATACCTTTGTGAACTGCCAGATGATTCCACATTGCGTCTTGACACCTTCCATCGTCACTGATGATAGAACCTGCGATGGAGATTTCCTGATAACAGTGCCTGTGCTGATCAGCCATCGATTGAAGATACCGAATCCGGAAAAGACTTCCTTCACGACCGCTTCCCCGGACCAGAAGTTCGAACACGGCGCAAGTGGACTCATATATGAATCGTCTTTCCAGCACCTTCGCGAGACTTCGCAGAGCCCACAGCACATGCTGGACGCTGGCCGTACAGCGCACAAGCCTTCCTTACACAATTCTGGCCCCCAAACTCTCCGACTCATTGCAAGAAAACGTGAAAGCAAGGATATCAGCACAACAGCCGCACCCATTTCATGCTGTCACCTCTCTGTATTGCGAACGCCATGGCACATCACATTGACCTTGGAGCGGATCAAGCAGAATAGCACTTGCATATGCTCGGAGGGTTTGCATGCACGGCGAATGCAACACGCACAACTGGTCAGCAATGTGCAACAGCCGATGCCTGGCATACATTTGCGGCCATTGGGACATGGTCTGCCTCAGTCCTTGCCGCGGGGTCGCTCAGATCCCAGACCCGGTTACCAAAAACCCGACGACTGTTTGCTATGGCTGGCGTACGCCCGGCATGTTCCTCTCCATGGCAACTGAATGCCGGAGTTGCTGCATCGAGCAAGCACTGAAGACACCACGAGCACGGTTAAGCGAGGCCATCCGAGATTTCAGAAAGTGTCGGACCGGCGCGTTGGTGGCGAAGTTGGCCAAGGCAACAAGAGAATTGGAGGTGGCCATCGCTGAATTGCAAGCTTGGGGTCTGCCAGAGAAGTTGGCTCAAGGGTCAAAGAAGGATGGGGTCTGGTCGAGCCCTCACAAGAAAGTGCAAGAAGGCAGTCCTTTGAGGCGAGAACTGGTCGTTGACCCGAGTTTCGAGCTGCACTACGCCTAGTACCAGCCAAAAGCAAGCACTGCTGCGATTCATCTATCATTGCTCAGACGGTGCACTCGAATGCACATGCACGTTCAACCCTCACGTGTCGCCCTCAATCTTCCTCCGCCGGCGGTTCATAGACCCCATCCCTCTGGTAGCTCCTCACAACCCTTTGCCACTCCCTCGTATCCCTCTCCTCCTCATCACTCACACCACCATCCCACTCCCTATCGTTTTTCACTTTCAATCTTACGCCGCCCATGCTGCCCTTGCCCCCAAACCCCTCGAAGTCCAACATCCACTCCAACGGCAACATACCCTTTTCCGCCCCATCAGGACTGTTCTCCGCCTCCGACGAGACCCACCTATACCCTGCCTTCAAAATCACATACGCCGTCACAGCAAACGTGCCCCATCCCAGACGTCTGACCTCGTACGGCGCGCGCTGCCGAATCACGCGACTGGGGCGGAAAGTCGGATGTAGGACGAGTTGAACTTCCTCGATGATATCTGTCCGACTGGGTTTGACGAAGAACGTCCACTCGTGGCAATTCGCCGTTTCCGAGTCCGCCACGTATCGATGGCGATTGCCGACGTACACGGTCAACGTTTGAATACCGCCTTGCTCTCCAAGACTATCGGCTTCTTCCAAGCTGCGCTCACGAGTTGTCACGGGATAATCGTCGGCTAGACGAGCTGCGAGGTCTGGGTTGTAGGACGCTGTGGTTTGGGTTCTGCACATGGGACACTTGGCTTCGATTCCGGAGACGGCGTCGAACGTCTCAGGTACTTCGTCCACGTCGACGATCTTCATTTGGGAGTTGACGGAGACGTCTGCCCAATGTGCCATGCAGAACTCGCACATTGTGTGGTTGCATTTTGTTGTCACGGGACGGTACAAGAGGACTTGGCAGATAGGACACAGGTCGTCTTCGTGGGTTGTTTCTTGTGATGCGGAGACTTCATGTTCTGCGGTGGACTTTTGACTCTTCCTTCGTGATGATGATTCCTTTGGATGAGCTCGTTGACGAACTTCCGCATGTTTTTTGTCGTCCGATGCCGGGTGGCGATTTCGAGCTGATCGACGTGACTGGGCAGGTCCGGGACTGGAGGCTTGGGAAGAAGCCATGCTCACAACCACGTTCGAACTGATTGAAAGAGAGCAGATCACTATCAAGCGGCACCATAGTTAGCGTGTCGAAGGATTCATCTTGTTCGCAGTGTCTTATCGATAAGCTGTAGTCTATGACTGCCTGGCTCGGTCATCGTGCTGTACGAAAGTGGAGGGTACTTCCTAGCGTGGGATGCTGCATGAAGCTGTTCTAGGCTTTCAGAGTCAATAGTCTCCGTGGAGCAGAAGGCTTGTGGATTGAGTGATGGGCATGGTGCAACGATAGTTCTTTTGTCGTGATCTGGAACCTATGGACTTCTGAGGGGTATGTCAACCCGTCTTGGCCCCTCTGGGAAAGAGACATGTAAAACATGCTATTGGTCATCTAAACCGGTGAAAGCAACGCCGCAAGGCAGAGCTGACGATAGAATCCCGCCGACGAGTGACTGTCGCAATCCGGAACACTCGACGCTGATCCACGAACCTGATCACATCACTTGCAGCTCCAAATTCCCAGGTTGACAAAGATCGATACAACACTGGTACTCAGCCTGACCTGACAGCCTCGTGGGAAGCCTTGGAAGTCACCAGATGCGCTTCCCCGACAGCCTTGCAGCGCGCGGCGTCAGGGAGACTGGCGCCAGCAATTCTGGCAGTCCAATCATGACGCTTTCATACATCAACGAGCATGACCCCTCTCGAGACTCTGTCAGTAAACAAGGCTGGAAAGCGCAGCGAGTAGCCTCAGACAAGGCTGAGGACGATGAATACTCGCACGAGTCGACCTCTCGAATCTTGCAATCCGGCGACATCGATCCTGGCCTTGAGGTACTGGGTTTTGGTCCTGGTCGTTTAGACTTAGTATCGCCAGCCTCGTCGCATCAAGGCTCCAGACATACATCTCCGTCATGTCTTGGTGAGATGCCACCTCTCTCTCATTCACCTGGAAGTAGCACGACGGAGGAGTACGTGTTGAAAGAGCCGGAGGCAGCAATGGAGCGCAACGACCAGAAAAACGTGTGTGAGTTGTCCGGCGGTTCTTTACATGAGCATACACAAAAGCAGACAACAGGATCAGCGTGTGAGGAACATTCGGCGAGACCAGATGGGTCCTCTCAGTCTCAAGTCTTGGAAAAGAGCATTGTCAAAATGTACGCTGGAGAGGATGTGAACCTGCAGTCAACAAGCAGGGACCAGCATTCTACCACGAAGATATCTCCTTCTTCGTCCCTACGAATTCTAATCATGCATGAGCCGATCGTGGACTCAGCACATCGCTCAGGCTCGACACCTCCAGAATTGGTAGAAGTGCCGGCATCGAGGGTTGATATTGCTAGCAAGACAGTGAAGTCTCCGGGCAGAACATTTCCGTGCGTTTCCCCAGGCTGCCTGAGAGGACCATTCAAGAGCCCTTGGGAGCTCAGGTATGTGTAGACCTTCTCTTGCCAATGCTAGAACTTGACTCATGACTTGCTTCAGGTCCCATCAAGCTATACACATAGACATCAAGCAATTTCCCTGTCAAATAAAGGGGTGCAGTGAAAGATTTCGCAGAAAAAATGAGAGAAATCGACATGAGAAGTCTCGCAAGCACGTGAGAAGCGGCGGCGTTGCTTGTCCGTATTGCCCGGCGCTTGAATCCAACTTGGCCCGAAGCGATAATTTGAAGAAGCATGTTGAAAGACTTCATAAAGGGAAGACTGTGGAATTTCTGGACCGCACCAAAGCCGGCCGAAGTCCAAAAAGCACGACGGAGTATGAGTTCAAGAACTCTTTCGGCTGAAGTCTCCCGGCTCACAAGACGATGAGATCCTCGATAGTTTCACCTGCTCGTTTGGCTTCTTCTGATAATCCTTCGCACTCCTCGTCCAGAAATGCTTTCACGGCCTCCCAAGCGACACCTCTCCGCATACCCGTCTCATTGTCCCAGCTCGAATGCACGCCGACTAGGCCTCCAGTTCTCGCATCGACCAACGGCGCGCCCGAATGTCCCCAGTACGTCCAACAATCATGTTTCAGTGCGCCAATTTCTGAGTTGTCCTGGATCCCTCGCGATCGATCGAGACCTTGAAATCTTCCGCGACTGATATGCAAGACGTCATAGCCAGTTTCTACTACGCTCTCGGAGGGGCCAGAAGTTTCGAGATCTTCGGCGCCAGGACTCCCGATACACAGCAGTAGAGCGCGGACTTTTGGAGAGGAAGGCGAGAGTCGAATGTATGGAAAAGGTCTCGTGTTGAACGACGAAGGAGCTGCCGTAATCTGCAATAATGCCAAATCGCGCTCCAGATCGAAAGCAACTGGTCTTGCCTGCACTGGCTCGCCAGAAGCAAAGAGAAGCCAACGGACTCGGCTTTTGGTGTGAGCGAACTCGATAGGAGTCTCGGCGACGCAGTGTGCGCACGTCAAGAGGAGGCCTGTTGGAGAGATGCAGAATGCTGTGGATGAGCCATTCCAAATGAACAGGAGCGTGGCGGAAGCTGCTTCCGCTATCGTTGGCGATGATGTCTTGCTGGATTTGATGAATTCGGGAATCTGCGCATCGGTTTGACGGAGCTTGACTTGTTTGCGGCGCAGTGCGTGTTGATCGGCTTTCGACATTTGGTCGATCTTCCCTTCGAGCTGGGACTCGTCGAGGTACGCTGGAATGATATTGGATCGCTTGTGCTGCAGCTCTTCCACCATCGTGGGCGCCGAGACCGCAGTCCAGCTTGCTAAAGCATTCTTGTTGTTTCGTGTCCCAGACGTCGACCTCGTCGCCCTCGTGGTCATTCTTGTAGCAGCACTTGTTGTTCAGCGAGCGATAGAGCAGCAGCAGCGATTCCATCGTTCGAACGCACCGAGACTATGTATCTGGCAGCCGCTTTCTCGATTGCTGCCTGCCGGATCCTTCACTCTGATGACTCACCCGTTGCTCAAGGAGTGGACGTAGCTTCTGCTCGTATACGGCATCGTGCGTGATATCGAGTACATGCAAGAGGTTCCAAGTCATCGATCAGATATCTATCGACTCAGAGGTCTGCCATAACTCATCTTTCCCGTTCTTACTTTATTGCTCTCGAGTCGTCACGCGTCTCTTCGTGCAGCGATGAACCGTCGTTTTGCTATCCAAAAGATTGCGAGCGACTTCTAGCGCTTGCCGACGGGTGACTCGCAGACTGATCTCTGTGCATCGTCTGTTGCTTGTTCGCGCGAGTGTCCGTGACATTAGGTGAGGAGACTCGCTCGCCGTCGGAATCGATTGCGCGTTGGGTCTGTCATGTGTGTTATGAGCAAAAGATCAACGGTAAGCCTGACCATCCCTGCCTCTCTCTGAGGTCCAAGTCCGTTCAAGGCAAAGATTTCCCTTGCTCTTGCATCATCGCGCGAATCAAAGCCGCCCTGCTAGGAATCAACGCGTCAAAAAAGCAGCTGGCGCGGGCAAAGAGGGAAATGATGGAGGCGCAGAGGCCCGCAATGAACATTGCCGCGTGTGAAGCAGCACAGAAAGACACATTACACTGAGAATGAACGAGTTTCAGGTCATTACTGCATTTGATCCTTTCGAAGTTTTCTGAGCTAAAGAGAAGCCACTCACGCTTTTACCGCAGTCACCATTGGGTGCTGATGGCGCTAACACACTTACGAGAAGCCGTTCTGCTCGTTGTCCTCGTCTTCATGAGTGGGACGAGAGCAGCATACCATGGAGTGCGTAAGAGCAAATCCAGAGTGCTTTTTCATCCGTTCGTACGAGCAAAATTCTTGCCGTGTCCCTGTGCCTGAGCCGCATACCTTGCACGGTTCAAGCGCGCTTTTTTCCCTTTTTTTTCTCGGTTGTTGAATGTTTACGTGTCTTCACGGAAGCGTCGTGCGAGTGCGATGGTGTGCCGTCAGTGGTCATCGCTCCGTGTCAGTGACAGCCATGTGAGAGCAAGCTTCGACTTAGCTGATCAACCTTGCGCCTGCCAATATCCTCCCATGTCCAGACACACTTTTCCGCGTCTTCAAACGTGAGCTTCAGCGAGTACTTTGTCAGCCCTGGCGATGTGTCATGGTGCCGGGATGTTACGACTTAGCTAATGAGCTCCGAAAGTTGTCAAATCTTCTCGTCCTCACCGACACCAGCATCTCAGCGGTAGTCCAGAAACAGATGGCCCAATCAATAGAGCCTCTTCGGTTGACGCTCGAGACTCTGGGTAAAGGACTTTGAAGGGTCGACTCATTTCGGACGCAACGGAAGTGATGTTTCTTGTTGCGCCCATCCACCAACCCATGCCAATGACTGCCCACCATCATTGCCAAGCCCATCTTCTTCTTCAAATGAGTGAGCGAGGCCTTTCGGCTCGCCAAACCCAAATTGCTCTTCCCAATTGACAATGGACTCCAGGATGCCAGTCGTGTTGTCGGTCGACGCACTTCCTTCTGGCAAAAAGCGGTCGAAAAATTTGGTCCACCAAATCGCTTTGGGGTAAATGATCGATGCTCCGCGATACGGCCATCGCATGTCGTCACCGTCAATCCCCCATCCTTGCTCCTAGAAAGAAATGGAGTCTACGGTACGAGTCGCGTTTCTGATGAACCCGAGGTAACTTGACGGAAGTCTGGTCTGAAATCGAGCCCACCAAATGGCTTTGGGCATGGTGATCCATGATCCGTCATAGCACCATCGCATGTCGCCATCGTCAGTCCCAAATACTTTTTCCTAATAAGCACTGGATTCGACGGCGCGGATATCATGTCCCAAAGCAAGAGACCGCTTCTCCTCCCAGCATATGAAGGCATCGTGTAACTTCAAGTCTTCGTGGCCCTTGACGGCGGACTTGGTCTTAGAAGTGCTCTGCGGCTGAGGAGTGTGTGGTGCCGATGTCATTGGAGCGGCGCTGCCTTCCTGCTGTGCGGCGAGTGAAGCCAGGAATTCAGTGGCTTCCGCGTCAGCGCTGGCCTTTTGTGCAGCGTCGTCGTCGACAGGATGCGGCACAAGGTTGGGAGGTGGTGGAAGGGGGTGAACACCCTGCAGCGGAGCTTGAGGTCCACCGTTGAAGGGGAGCGGCATCTGAGGATAGCCATAGCCGGCACCCATGAACTGTCCAGGTGGCGGAGAGAGGACCGGGTTGAACGATGGGCCTGTGAAGGAGCTTCCGTGCGGCAGCGATGCGGGGGCCGGGGGAGCTCCGACAGGCATAGATGGGTACGGCATAGCGCCGGCAGCAATGTTGGGAGGTGTTGCAAAGGTGCTGGGTGGAGGAGTCGACAGAGGCACGCCGGCAGCAGCGGCGGCGGCAGCCCTGGCCTTCTCAGCCTCGCGAGCAGCCTTGAGAGCTTTGACTTTTGCCTTGAGGCTGCCCGACTTGATTTCATCCTCGAGACGCGGGCGCTTGGGTCGGGAGGCCTCCTCGGGCGGAACTTGGCCGGGGAGCGGGTTGCCGGTGGCCAGGCGGTGCTCGCGTGCCATCTTCTGGTATGCCTGCGTGACGCTGGCGATGCGCGCCTCTTTCCACTCGTCGGGGGCTCCCATATTGCCGAAGATCTCGCGCGTGAGGTCGTTGCGGCCTTCGATGGCATTGGGGACTTCTTGCAGTTCTTCCTTGTGCACTTGGAGCATGTGGATGCGCAAGCCGCCGATGGTGGCCAGCTTGCGGTTGCAGCTGCCGCTCTGGCACAGGAAGTGGCGGGCCTTTTGGTGGTCGTGCAGAATCTTCATGTCGTCGAAATCGCGGTCACAGTAGTAGCACGCCGGACGCGCGAGGACCGACTCGAGCGTCTCGAGCTGCTTGCGCTTGACCATGGCGGCGGTGGTGGTGCTGTGCTGTGGCGCCAGCAGCAGTGAAGGGTAAGGAGAAGGCGGCAGTCGCCGCGGATGATGGCACCACGCAGCAGCGGTGATGAAGGTGGCTGGTGAAGGAGGTGGTAGTTGGAGTGAGTGTGCGAGTGTCGCAAGTTGGCAGCTGGAGAAAGTGGACGGGTTACAGTAACTTAGCTTTAAGTTAGTTAGGGTGACTAAGGTTCAGGGCGGTAGGTCCCGTGGACGATGCCTTGGCGACGCTTGTCGTACACTGGTAGGAAGACGACCCGCTGAACAGATGGCTCTGAAGGCCTTTGGACGTGCGGATTGTCATAGATTGATGGTATCTCTTCGCTGATGTTGGTGGCATCTGCATACCATCGCTCACTGCAGTGCACAGAAGGTGCTTGCCATTCACACGCCTGCCTCGAATGCCCTCAGTTCCGACCGTCACAGCATAGCTCTTGCGCCCCCGCGAGCTCAGCGATCTCATTTGCCATGGATCCCTCCAGCGCCGCAGTCTTCTGACCGCTCACTATCTAAGCTCCGTTCACCTTTACCCCGTGATGGCACGAACACGAGAAAGAGCAAAGCTGGGCATGGACAGGCACAATGGCTGGGCAGGCAGCAACGACATGGCGGCGGATTGAGGACTGTGCAGTTAAACGCAAGCAGCCGAGCGTGTGAGAGTGACTATGGACCTGCGATCGATCTCCTCACTTCGATATTAAACGAGAGCTTGCCCGCCGAGATCACTTTCAGAAAATCTTTCGGACAAAGAACCTGCCGTGGACGAATACGGCATGTCGATTGATGAATCTGACAGTGCCCTGTCCATTCACAACGAAGGGTCTCCTATTTCTCAGTATAGCTTGTTGTGTGCACTCAGTATGCGACCCAGAACATACACTTCCAAACCACGTTGAGTTCAGTGATCATGCCAAACAATGGCAAAGCTTCGACGCAGGTATCGCAGAACGGGCCGGCAACTGCCATCTACAACGCTAAAGGAGATAGAGAGCGAAAAAGGGTTGAACATCGTTCCAGGTCGCCTCTCCAAGACGACCTGGGATCCCAAATGGACATTGACGACTTACAGCGCGCTGCATCCGAAGTCGACGATGCCATCCCTTCTGCAGCGTTGGGTGGACCGCCTCCTTCCGAAGAGTCGATTGAACAGCGAATTCAAGATCTGAAGGATTTCTGGAGCTGGCATTGATCAGCCTTTGCTGACTGCAGCCCCACTCATAGAGACCAGATCGGATAGCGACGCGGGCCTATTATTCGAAGCGTGGGCGCAGCGTTTTCCCGAAGACACGGAGAAGAAATGGAGGGCATTGTATATGGAAAGAGTCCGAGACATCTTCCTCTGCACTGCTGAGTGGCAGGAAGCGATGGACAAGGCAAGTAGCATCGAAGAGAGAGATACGCTTCAGGACGCGCGGAATATTATGGTTTCTGCAGTCGGTCAAAAGCGGTCGTCTGGGCCAGGGGATCTTGCCAGGAAACTTCCTGCCAGAAATCGAGTGGTATCGGACAATCGCGAACAGCGAGGACGTTGAGGATTCAGATCGACTCCAACGGGTCAGGGAAATAATGCTCGATGGCGTGGAACAGGGCAAACTTTCGACAATAAGAGATTATGGCGCCTACTTCTTGCATCCCATGTGGCAAGAATTGGTCGACCTTTATGGCGATGCATGCGTAAATCGGATAGATGAGCTGAAGATCGAATCCGAACATATGGTCTTGTGTGGTCAAGCACCTTATAATCCGCCCGAATTCTTCTTTGAAGCAGAATGGGCAACAGCAGTGCACGCGTGTGCAGAGGACGGACCGGAACGCGAGAAGACGACAAAGGCGCGGGAAAGAATGGCGAGTAGCGTGCTATTTGACAATGACCGACCTTATCGTCCGGGTGATCTTTTCAAGACCGAAGATTGGCGTGCTGCTCTGGCAGCTGCTCAAACAAAGGAAGATGAGATTCTCATCGGGCAATTACAGCTTTCATGTCGTGCGTAAGTCCTCAACAGCAATGGTACATTTGCAATGGACCATCCAGCACGTGCAAAATTTAATCATCTTTGGTTTCTGGTTGCTGAAAGAGTCGGCAGTCCTCCAGAATTGGAAGAGACGAACATCAACTCATCCTTCTCCCTTGTTCACTCGATCGAAACGATCTGCCTTCGGAGCCAAGGAAATCTCCAATCAGGCATCGAACATCGCATACATAACTGGAATGTAACGCCGGAGACGCAGCTGCGTCATTGTCAAAGTCTGATCTACCTCTGTCATCGACGCTGAGCATCCCGCGTTGATATATTGGTGCAGACATGGTTCCGAAGCAGCGAAGGCCCGCTTGAGAGAGTGGCTTGCAATTTTCCACTGTTTCTATCTCTGAAAAAACGCGAAGCTGTATAGTATAATGAGCAGATCTTTGCTATTCTGCCTTGTCCCAGAGCATAGCATTGGACGGCATGTGGTGAGTTCACCTGACGGCCAGTCGAAGCTGTGCCCACCGGTGACTAGTTTACTCCTCTATTCCATCCACGCAGGAATCTCGCATACCAAGTGCGACTTCCGTTCTTCATGATCGTTCCTCGTGTCCGAAAGGAGACCCCTGCACCTGCCGGTCCTGATCTTCATTGTTGCGTACCCCGCGTGGCTTCTGCCGTCTAATTTGTCCCAAAGTCTGGGAAAAGAATCCTACTTTGAGCTCTTCAAAGCCTCATCTTGACCACTGAGTAGAGTGTGCACGGGCGCATTCAATTTATCCCTGCCCTTCAAAAAGTCCAACTCCATAATGAAGACGAATCCCAGCAACTGGCCACCGAGTTGCTGTACGAGATTTCCTGCTGCTGCGGCGCTGCCACCTGTTCGCGAAGTCCATTAGCACTCCACACTATGCTGAACAAGGCAGAAACTTACCCGTAGCAATAATATCATCGACGATCACCACCTTCTGTCCCGGCGAAATCGCATCCTTCTGCATCTGAAACCAATCCGTGCCATATTCCTTCTGATACCCCTCCGTCACGCACTCTCCGGGCAACTTGCCCTGTTTTCTCACAGGCACGAACCCCGCACCCAGTCTCATGGCCAGCGTGGGACCGAATAGGAACCCGCGACTCTCGAGGCCGACGATCACATCGATGCCGTGCTTTGCGCCGAACTTTTCGCGGAATTGCAGCTCGAGCGCGGTGATGAGCGCGTTGTGGTGAGAAGGGTTGCTGAAGAGTGGCATGATGTCTTCGAACAAGATCCCGGGGGAGGGGAAGTCGGGGAACTGGCGGAGGGAGGACTTGAGGGTTACTTTAAGACGGGAGAGTTCGGTGGAACTGGAGGCAGCGGTGGTGGGGAGTCCTCTTTGAGCGGCATTGTCGCTGGACGCGGTCGTTGTCGGATCGGGCGCGTTGGGAGGAGGATGGGCGGAGGTCGAAGCTACGTCGGCAGCGTTGTTGGTCGTGTTGCCCGGGTTGTGCTGAGCGGCGTGGGTTGCGTTGACGTGGGAGGAGGGGGGAGCGCCAGACATGGCGAGGAGAAGAGAAGAAGAAGAAGAAGAAGAAGAAAAAGAAGAAGACGGCGGCGGCAGAGGAGGAGAGAGTTAAAGGTGGGATGGGGAGGATTGGTGGGAAGAGATTGTCAGATCAGATAGACGCAAGAGTCTGGCACACGCAAGAGGCACACGACGCGGGAAAATTGTCTCTCGCCCCGGCTGTGTTGGCGCGGAGGGTTACGTGCGTGTGTCGTTGGTGGAGTCTGTGGTGGGATGGCCTCACATCACGCTTTCGCCGGCGATGCGACTCTCTTCGTCCGGCACCACCCAAGCACAAAGCTGAGGTGGCACGACAAGAAAAAATAATTTCCCCTCGCCCTCTGCCTTGCCCGATCAGGTCGTCGGGGCTAGCGGCAATGGAGCATCATGCTTCACCTGGGCAAAACAACAGGCTACAGGGCGGTGGAACGATGTGATCGATCTATCGGCTGCTGTACGAGCCTCGCTGTGCTCCTCCCCGCCCTTTGTTCATCAATGTTCGTGGTGCAGGTGAATGAATCAACGACTGGCGGTCAAAGCTCGCGCTGCACGTGTTGGAGGGGCATGTCCCCAGCGGCGGACGTCTAGAACTACTATGGTGATTGGACCACGCTCCATTTTTATCTTATACTTTCGCTGCTGCGAACTGTCCATCGCAGCGCCTCCCGTTTCTGCTTCCTCCCTCGCTCTCGCTCCCCTGAAACCCGTCGTACGCTCGTCCTCCAGTCACAGTCCCAACGGATCACAACAACAAAGAACCTCGTCTCCGAGACATCCTGTCACGACCGTCGTCGACTCACGACATCCACGACCAAGGGCTCCCTCTTCCAGAAAACTTCTCTGCAGGAGCAGCAGTTCTAGGCGAATGTGGGGTGGAGTCTACGATGCACAACCCACGACCCACGTCTGGCGCACGCGCGGTCGTGATTGTGCCGATAAAGCTCTCAACCGCAGAGCCAACCATACTCTGCTGCCACCAACATGCGCAACATGCGCAAATAACTTCTCCTTCCGTGAGACTACGGCGTCCGCGGCAGCCGCTCATGGCCTATGGACTTACGGTGACAATGGTGACAGCAAACCGCTGCAGCGCTACGAGTCAGTCTTCCCGGTCTCCCCATCACACATTGCTGCGCCGGCAATGCAGGTGATGGAGATGCTGTGCGACATTTACACCTGCACATCGCACGACATTGGAACCTGCGTGTGGAGCCGGCGCTGATCTCACCGGGCCTAGAATCGCTGGTTGTCCGATGTGGCTTGTGGTGACTGGCAATTCCTCCTTTGTTCTCCAACAGACAATCACAGCTTGTCTTCGCGCCTAGGTCGAACGCCTCCATGCCTTGGATGAGCAGCAGCTCCAGAGACAAGTGTGCGTGTGGACGTAAGCTCGATTGGTCTTCCGGCCACGGTGCGCTATATTCGTGCAACATTTAGCAATGTCGTTTGCGAAGCGATGCATCCTGTAAGTTAAGCTTGCATGCGCTGAACCTGACTTTTCCCTTCGTAGCGGCGAACAGGCATCTCTCCCCGTCGTCAGTCATGTCAAGATAGTTCAGATTATTGCCATCGTCGTCCTCTGTCCTTTGCTCCAGGCGCCTTGCCAGCTTGGCGAAAGACGCAGTGCTCGCACGAGGCTCCCTGGTGCAGCAACTCCAAGACTTTCCTCGGATGTGCATATACTGAAAGCGTTATCTCGGTGCCTTGAAGCGCCGTCGGCTGGCTGAGGAAGTCAAAGCAAGAAGACTACAAGTAAGTTGAAGCATTGCATTCTGTGGTATCTATTCGATCGCTACATCGGCATCTCGTAGAAAGCGCGCTCGAGCATCTCGCTCTTGTCACTACACAGAGAAGCACCGTCAGCACACTCATTCTCGGAGGGGTACGCGAATAGATGAGGGGAAGCACTCACATCTTCTCCTTCTCCTTCTTCTCCGTCTTCTTCTCCTGCATTATTTTGTTGACTGCGCCAACGATAAGCATCTCCGCTCCGCGAAAGCCTTGCGTGCGTGGTCAGAAATGACACATACTGTTTGGCACGATGGCCTTCTCGGCGCGGCGGCCGAAGTCTGCGCTCACGAAGAGCACGGCGAAGCAGCGGGCGGCGGCGGCGCGGTCGATGAAATTCATTTTCACTAAATGCCGGTCAATGAGTTGTTTCCGCAAATCTCCAAAATCCGAAACTCTGGCGACCTACGTTGCGTTGGCGTGGTCGTTGTTGCTGCTGTCGAGCGTGGCTGTGCTTCTGCGATTCATGTCGATGTTCACGCGGGCAACTTACGATCTGGCAACTGCTTCGCGTCAATGGAGCCAATGTGAAATCAGCATGCATGTTCCACAACGTTTGCTCTGCTGCTTCACTTGCCATGCTGGTTTAGCAATAGCTTCTGGTTCACGGCCTCAGCAGCCTTGCCACGAACTTTGTCAGAGGCCACTACAATTGTATAGGAGAACGGTGGCAGGCTTTGTCCCATTGAGACGGTCCCACGGTCCTCCAATGCCTCCACTAATGGGTCTAAGGTTGATGACACTGAGACAAGATAAGTCACAAACTACACGACTAGCGAGTTCGGAGAGGTGTTAGGTCGATCCTGTGCGTCCATCCATTTCGTGCTCTTCATAACTTCACAATGCTTCGACAACGCGCTGCTTGAGATCTTGGGCGGAAATCGTCGGCCTGAGGTACGCACGTTCGCGCTCCCGTGCATGCACTTCTGGAATCGAGAGTTGGCCGTTGGAGCTATGTGACGCCATTTGTTTGGTTCTACTTGCTAGGCTGCTGAACCCGAGGAACATCAGTCATTGTTCACGATGGAAAGAGGCATAGATTTCGCTCCAAAACGCGATAGCATGGACACTGACTTCCCGACGCCGGTACAGACCTAACCGATGCCAGGCTCGATGCCTGTGAGGCTTTTGTGTCGCATTTGGTTGAAGATGAAATGCCTGATGCATAGCATCGACGCAATGCTCTAGCGTAACAGTCTGATCATTTCACCAGGGTGACTAGGCGCAAGGGCGTACATGGTATGGATTCGTGGTGGCATCAAGGTCGTGCCGAGCCCGCCAATGCACAGTGTCCGCTCCAGTGCAGCGATTCTCATCTAGGCTTTCTTTCACCCTCGCCTACACGCAGCTTTCCCGAAGTGAAGGGATGTGACAGAGCAGGGTGCCGAGCGATAATGCACAGTGTTGTTCTCACGCATTCCTCCGCCATGATGCCACTGGTCTGCGTCGAGCATACCCGACGGTGAATGTCGCTGCCGCGGCTGCGGTCAAGGTCCTCGCACGGAAGGCGAGGAGGCGTGTGTGGCGGAGATGTAGGAGGAGATGACTGTCATCAATGTATCTCGTTCTCGAAGCCTATGTGTAAGTGTATCTCCATCTGTGCATGTTCGATAAAGCGGTCGACGTGAGTATCAGGATGTGTAATCGATGTGAGGTATCACAACGTGTAATAAGCACGCCGATATAGCAAGGCCCCCGCCTGACAGGTGGGTTTCTTATTCACAGTCCCGCATGTTTTGGCAAGCTTGGCCGGCGCTAAATCAGCTCGTTTTCAGCTTCCCCGTCGCAGCATCTTCTCCAAAATCTCGACATAATCATCGCCAACCGACATCGACGCGCCGTCATCAGCATTAACCGCGAACTTTTGGAGACAGCATAGCAACGATACCAGCGGCGCGTCCATAGCACACACCCTGTTGTTGGACGCGCGCGCTTCTCAACCCATCGTTTGCGCACCTCGACCCCGACGCGACGATGCCGCGCCCACCGGACAATTACACGCACGCGCAGTTTGAGCATGTCGAGAGTGAGCACCAGGGCGAGACCGTGCAATGCATTCACTGCCGCAACTGGACCGGATCCGTCAAGACACTCAACCGCAAGAAAGCCCACCTCCTGAATTGTCCACAATACGCAGCGTGGCGCGCAGCAGGAAATGGACAGGATTTAGCGCCCCCTAATAAGTACAACAAGCGCGACTCCGACATGGCCGGCTGGAACGCGGCCGAGGGCGAGTAAGTTTTACCGAAATCTTGCACCGACCAGGGTCGCCCCTTGGTATCGTATCCGCCCGCAGCATTACAGTGTCTAACACCGCTTGACAGTGCCGCTCACGGTTATCACAACAGCCCATATGGACCGCAGCAATTCTCAACGCCGGTTGCGCGGACGAGGAACTTGGAGACTACCAAGGTGACATTGCCGCGTTGCGATGGACTTTCACTCAACATGCTGCTAACAATGTGTATGACCAGTACTTTGACGAGTTCTGGGACGACACCACCGGGCAGAAAGTAAGTCGACAGTTTTTTTGCACGTTCGTGCCTCCTCGGAGGCAGTGGAGATTCGACGACATCCGGTTGAGCTGGGACCCAGTCCGGCTCGACCAAGTGCCGGAAGAATGGACCATGAAAGAATTCATCGACGCTCAAGTCCAAAAACAACTGGCTGACCAGACGAAAGTGCATGCGCGTGCGCTGCAAGAGCTGCGGATTCGTCCGCGCCAAAAATACAACGAGACAAGTCGAGCATCTCGCGCTCTGCCAGGACTTCCTGAACTCCACCGAGGGCCAGCACGCCGTGGCCACCGGCGAACTGGAGCTGGCACCATCGGGTCCGACACCCTACAACAACTCGACGAGTGGCGCAGACATCTGGAGAGGCAGCCGCCCCAATCCCAACCTTCTAGTGGGAGGCCGCTCGTCGATGGGTGCAGCCCACCCGATGCGTGCTCCCCAGCGCCCCAACCCATCCCTCGTCAATCATCTGCTCAACAAGTGGCCGGAGAAGTTCACCAAAGCGACTCAGCAGCAGTTCCTCAGTCACGCGGGTTGCGGAACGCTGTCGGCCACCGCGCTTTCGCACTGGCTCGGACAGAACGGGCACATCTCACGCGCGATGATAGCGTTCATTGGAAACCTTATCGGCAAAGTGCGCCTCCCTGATGTACCCGACAGCAAACAGTCTACGCAGTTCCGCGCCCTCGACCTACTCATATCGACGGTATCGAATTTGCGCAAGGAGATTGATTTTATTGAGAACACAAAGCGCAAATACGGAGTTCACCAGGACAACGAACCCCCTCTTCCCATCACCAAGGCTTACGTCGACCTGTTGACATCTTCGGCGGAGTCACGGAGCTCCTTACTGGAGGGTATGGTAGCACTATGGGCCACTGAACACGTAAGTCATCTCCACTCTGGGATGTTGCAGCAGTTTCACTAACGTCTATAGTGCTACTGCGCCTCATGGCAGTACGCATCAACGTTTGCATCCAACGTGCCTGCTTCCAACTACTCCGTCCCTTCGTACCTCACTGGAAGCGGCGTAAATTACGGCAGCGAGCAAACACCTTTCCGCGCCAACGGCGGTGGCACCAACGACCAACACATATCAGCACTGCAAGAAGCACTCATTCCCAACTGGACCTCACGCGAGTTTGCCAAATTCGTTGAAGCATGCAGAGCGATCGTTGACGAGATCGCCAACGCCGAAACTACAGGCAGTGGACGTGAACAGCTTCTTCGGTGCGAAGGAGTCTTTCAGCAGGTTTTTTTTCTTTGGGAGCGTATCTGGCCAGAAGTCAATGGCATGGGTGAAGAGGATGGGATACAGGATGGCACACCAACAGAGTCGACAGCGAACCAACTTCGTGCACAGAGCAGCGGTCAGGAGGCCGGGCCTGCAGGCAACAATGACACCGCGGACAACAAGGCCAAATCTCAGCCAATCGAGATCGAAGACGACGATGAAACTGAAGATGCTCCAATGGAGAGCGTGGACTCTCCGTTCGGCGGGACAGGTCTGGGTGCCGTGGCAGCGGCTAATCAGGGCGCATAGGAAGGATTGACTTTGCAGACTCTTGTAACATAGTTATACCCATAATCGCATTTCGAATATTCAAGCCATGATTGCTCAAAACGCTACGCACCTTCTCCTTGCGCCATTCTTCCACCACGTTTTCTCCTGCGTGTTCGACGGTCAATAGCTCTCTGTGTGGAGAATACAGGCCAAGAGCAATTACTCTGGAGGCGGAGTCGCTAGCATTGCCTGGCTGGAACAGCAATAGAGTTTAAAATCGTGCCCGAATCCGTGGCTGCACGTCAACAACCGGCAACCGTGAACGGCATTGGCCGCTGACGTACATGCGATCCGACAACCCCACCCCATGTCGCTCAAGTACTACCTCTTTCTGGACATAATATAGCGAGCGCAGACTGAGCGGCAGCCCTGCGAAGCTGTCGCAAGATCCAACGAAGGACAACGACAATGACGTCCAACCCGGCACATTGCGGAGAATGCAATCTTGGTGAGTGAAGTATTACGAGCTGATCGTGTAGCTTCACCATGTGACGCAGAAAGATATGTATGAATGTGACCACGATGAGGCTCTCGATTATTCTCTCATTGCTTGAGTTCTGGAATCACGAGAACGAATGAATGTCTGACCTCGCCATCAACGTAGGCCACGACGGCTCGCCAGAAGGCGTCGACCTCATCACGCATCCCACAGCTCAGAAACTCGCAGCGCGATCTCTAGAATTCATGAGAGAGATACAAAACCTGTAAGCCCTGCAAACTTTCCTTCCAATTCGCGCTTCATCATCACTCACATCTCGACAGCACCCCCGGTAAAATCCTCGAAGCCCACCTCAACGAGAACTATGGCCCAGGCAATCCATACTACGAAGATTTCTGCACGCTCATCAAACAAGGCCTCGCCGAAGGCTGGATCGCCACGCACGAAATCGACGGCTCCAAATACCGCCGCGGAAAAATTATGCTTCCTTCGGCCGATAACCTCTGGATGAGCTTGACAGCCGTGTACTTCGATTCGGAAAGAGAGTACTCGGGACAATACCACAAACATCCTTATGGGGAGATCAATTGCGTGGTGCCGATTGACGAAACCTTTGAGCTGGAGGGCTTGCCTGAGGGGTTTTGGATGGGAAGAGGATGGACGAGCCCGGGGCCGGGCACGCATCATTATCCGAGGGCGAGGGGTGGGAAGGGAGTGGCGTTTTTCTTCTTGCCGAGTGGGAGGATTTCGTATGAGGCAAAGCCTGGGGAGCCGCAGCCGGCGATTCTCTGATCGATATGGGAGAGAGGCAGAGGTGTCGTGATAGTTTTGAGGTCGGTCTTGGGGCTTTCCGAGATCGAGATACAGATCCAATAGTCTATGCTGGGAATGGCGTTACCCTCTTCATCTACAGAAAAAGTTCTATCCTCACAGCGTCTTGTACGTGTGGATGGTCGCTACTTCCGAATTAGCATCACCACTATGAAATCTGTTATCGCAGCAAGTAGATTGGCCAAGGCAATACTACTGCGACAAGCTGCAGTGCAAAGCACCAATTCGAGAGCAACTTGAATGTGCCTTTCCATCAGTAGCGCCCGATTCCTTCTCAAATCTTCGCCTTTCCATTCCCACTCTTTCGCTTCGGTGGCCCACCCATCGCATCGATCCACCTAGCATCAATCGTGCGTTTCTCTTCTGCTGACTTGGCCCACCATGCCTCCAACCTCTTCCTCTGCTCTCTATAAATCACCATTTCCTTGCCGATCCACTCAGCCGCGGTTTCTGCAGTTCGTCCCGGCACCTCCATTGCAATCAAATGCCCTATCTTATCAAATGTAACGCCCTTCACTCTGCCCTCTGTCTCTCCGCCGCTGCCTCCAGCGCCGACCCCAGTTCTGGAAACTTTATCCCGCGCCACTTTCGGAGGGCAGACATCGGAAAGCTCACCAAAGATGTAGAGAACGCTGGGCCGGAGTTCAGGTAGTCTCCTATATGTGAATATTGGTTCCGAGCGATAGAACGGCGCATTGTTGGGTAATGTAGGATCGAGGTCTGGATGCGTGAATCGATCAATGGGTTTGCCGTTGACTCCGTAGCCTTCATAGTTTGTTCTCAGAAACGACCAGATTTCCTGGGATGGCGGTGTCGCCAGACTGACTTCTCCGGGCTTCGCGTCGGGGAAATCTGGGTTCGGACACTCTCGCAGGCCATGCGAGATCCATCGATCGAGGACGCGTTGGTCCCAGATCTTGTAGAATGCGGATTTGAGAAAGGATTTTGCGGCCTCTTCTCGTGAAGGCCAGAGTTGTCTGCGGAATGTCGAGGCTACTGCTACGCTGGATCGTGGTTGGTCTTTGGGGAGCTCGGCTGATCTCATTTGGATGACTGGGTCGATGAGGACGAGAGTTGTGAAGAGCGAGGCATGGTCGAGAGCGAGTTTCGTGCTACATGCTGTCAGTGCCAAGTCCGTGTTCCTGAGATTTCGGAATACATACATTTGGTTGCCGCCCATGCTGTGTCCTAGACCGATGATGGGTCTGGGCATCTCTGCTCGCTTGATGTTGATCAGGTTGGCTAGATCGCGGGAATGGTCATACCAGCCAGGATCGTTGCCTATCAGATCTCCGTTCATCGCATAACTTTCGGCATGCCATGCTACGTCTGCCATCCAAATGCTACGAATGCGCCAGCCTTGGCGTTTCGCTTGCGCGGCAATATCTTCCCAAAGGGGCTCATAGAGCTCCTTATTGAAGCCGACGGCGTGAGCGGCGATGATGGTGACATCTCCAGGCTGCGGATTGGGGTTGTCGAGGGGAATATACTGTTTCACGACGAAGTGCAAGACATCTTCTTCAGAGTGTGCTGTCGCCTGCGGATATTCTCGCAGATGTGCTGCTGGTATCTTGTGTGTGATAGTGCGATAGCTGTCCATGATGCATATGTATTTATTGTGGAAGGACTAAGGTTGCGGAAAGAGAAAGAAAAACATTGGGCGTCGAGCATGGGTCACGAAGCACATCGCTGTTCACGCTGTCAACGACGCGAACTGCCGGCAATCCGACGCGGGCCGAGGTCTGGTGGCTCACGTGAAGCACTCCTAGGGAGTTACCTTGGCCTGCAAAAACGACTGTAGACATGAAATAATGAATTTACTGCAGCTTTTCATGCTCACTCGAGGTCTGCTATTGATCATGTACGGAGCTCTGCATGGGATTGGCTACAAAGCTCCGCGCTGGGTGATGAACTATGTTGCGATCGGCAAATGTTCTTTTCCGCTCACGATGTGCCGTAGTCGAATCTTACCCTATCCTAGTCTTCTCACCACAGGCTGGATGGATCAGATGCGGCGTCTGACATAAGATGCTCAAGCTCTCCACGTACGCGTCATTCACCAGATACTTTTGAATGGCTTCATGTCGAATACCAACCTTCAGGTGTAGCCTTAATGCTTTCTTCCTCCCCGTCTTTGAGCAAGAAATGTCCACGATGTACCAGGTCGTGCTGCCGAATGCTGGGAGACTGTCTTTGCGTCCGACCAGAAAGGTAACGGTGGCTTTGGGTGCCATGAAGGCGCCCATATCGTCTTCTCGCTCCGCATACTTCGCATAAACCCGGGACAAAACAGAACAGCCAGAGGAAAAGATGCGATCCAGCTCGAAGTGCGTCTTGTCGGTTTCCGCAACAGCACGTTGTATATCGGCCCAGCAGTCACCAGCGCTTTCGATTCGGTGGAACAAAATTCGTCGCAAGACTCCGCTTAACAGCTCCGAGTCAATGTGGTCCATCCTCCGCTCTGGTGCCTGTCGTAGTCGCTCGCGCAGGCGAAGCATGACATCCGAATTATTAATTGCGGCGTATGTCGCCTTGACCCTCTCCACGATCGTGCCACTCCCACGCGGCGACTGGGCTTCTGTTCTGTCGGAGCCGTAGGTAGCGATCTTTCGGAGCTCGCCATGCACCGCGTCCACCCAATCGTCGGTGTCTGGGCTTTTGCTCATGCCCATGTGTCGGCTGAGCCGTCTTGTTCCTTTCTGAGCGGCTTCCATGGTGATAGCGTGAGATTGGTGAGCGTAAGGTGAAGCCGTCTTACTCAAAATCCACTACGTGCTTCACGAGCGATGCGAGAGTTTATGCGCCTGGTGCACTTACCGTTGAAGCCGTGCAGCTGCGTGTCTACAGACTGCAGAACGGTGCGTCGACGCGCCTGGTCTCGCACAGAACCAGCAAGACACGCGTATAAAGCAGCAGCTCCAGACCTACAGATATCCATTGCCTACTACACACTCCTGCCCATGAGACATGCTCTTCCTCATGAAGCCAGAAAAACGGAACATGCGTTGGCCAGCTTCGTTGCGATACTCGATGATAATACTGCGATAGCTGCGCATCGAAGCGAACAGCAGACAGGCTAGGGCGCACTCCATGGGCGGGCGTGCTTACGTCGTGGTCCAAACGACTTGCTCAACGCGAGGAGGGAGGTGGGAAGATTGATGGAGGAGGCCACAATAGGCTGGAGGGCAATCTACCACGGTCAGCATTATCGCGTATACCCAATAGTGTTTTGGTGATGGAAGTCTGTCTACAGCTTACAAGTATTACACAAGCATGCAGACTCTATGTGGAAGGTCTGCGGAGGATAGAAGGTCTGTGACGGGTTATATACCTCCGTGTAGGGCGGGCGGGATGCTTCGACCGTAGGTGTTTTCTCGCAGTCATCAATTAGCGCCCGTAGACTCCGTACCAATGGACCAAAAGGTTTTCTCCAACCTGTCTTCTGGCAACCTTCATGTTCAGCAGAACTCCAATATCATCATCACATGTCGTGTACCATTCATCGGTTCGCGCGACTTCGCAGAAAGACCCTGGTGCGCGGCCCTTGTTTCCGGTGAAGATGCATCGTGATGCACTAAGGAATTGTGAAGAGCGAAACTGGCTTCCGCCTGTGCCCCACAGCGCGACCGATCACCACCAAAAACACAGCGCGGTTCCAGCAGGGTCCTTCTGGAAATCTTCCTTGCCATCGTGTGGGACAGCAGCGCGGCGGTACTTTCGTGACGAAAGGGGCTTTGGTCACGGGTCATGGAGCATTCGGTCCACGAAGAATCGCCGCTAGTCAGCTCCGGTATAATGCTGACAAAGTAGCAGCTCACAACGACGCCAAGAGGACGGGCTGAGATGGAGCGCCTTCATCAGGCTAGTCAACCGATATGCGGTCTAGTCCAACTGCACCTCGGGTGCACGAGCGCAGGCACGCGAGTCTCTTAAACCATGTGGAATCCGCTCGCCTGATGAAACTGCGATCTTTTGTTCAGCCTCATCACGACTATCGCCGAGTATGCGTACAGATCTGCCAGCAGTGCTCGCCTTGAGCGTCGCGTCCGCCAACGCCTTCTCACTGCCATGGAAGCGGCAAGCAGGCTCTGACAATCCGTATGTCCCGAGATCAACCTCTTGTCCGTCCTCGGCTTCCATCCGAGTCGCAGATTCTCTCAATCAGGACGAAGCGAGCTATGCGCAAGAGAGACTGTCCAAAGCGTCCGAGGATCTTTCATCATGGCTGGACAGGACCTTGAATGGATTTTCCGCCGATAGACTCCCAAAGCTTGCTCTGGCGCTGAGCGGTGGCGGAACCAAAGCTGGACTGACAACTGCGGGGGCAGTCTACGGTCTGGATGGTCGCGAAAGCAGCGACTCTCCCTTGGCTGGCCTGCTGCAGGGCATGACATATGTTTCGGCGCTTTCTGGAGGATCTTTGACATTGAGTGGGATGATGTCGAACAACTTTGCCCAGGTTTCTACACTTCGGAACGAGCTTTTGGAGCAGAGCTATCAGAACATCTTCTCTGCGCCGCTTGCAAATGCTGATGCGATAGTAAGTCATCAACTTGACGGCAACCCGCGCTATGTTCGCTGACGATGCGAATAGCGAGCCGATGTGGGGAACAAGACTGCGGCTGGGTATCCTGCATCGCTCATCGATATCTATGGAAAGGTGATATCGTACAACTTCTTCTCTGCGTCCGGTGGCAATGACCTTCATTGGTCAAATATTACCTCCCAGTCAAGCTTTCAGGACCATTCCGCTCCGTATCCGATCATCACTATCACACAGGCGAACGTAGCTGCCGGCATGTGTTCTCCGAATGCTACCAGCGCCATCTGGGAAATTGCGCCGCTGGAATTTGGTTCGTGGGACAGCATTGTCGATGCTTTCTATCCTACACAGTACATGGGTTCCGTAGCAGGCAACTCAAGCCAGTGCACCACTGGCTTTGACAACACGGGCTTCATCACGGCGATCTCATCAAACATCCTCATCGTAAGTATCACCATACACCTTGCACAGTACAGAGCAGGAACTCACACTTCCTCGTAGGACGATACCTGCTCAACTGGCAACGAGAGTACCGATTCGCTCAGCTCCCTTGCATCCACGGTCAACACTGCTTTTTCCGGCGTCGCTCTCGTCAATCCGTATGGCATCGTGCCCAACCCTTTCTATCAAAATGCCGAAGCAGGCCCAATCCGAGATCAACAGGATCTTTTTGGCACCGACGGTGGCAACAGCGGACAAGCCATTCCGGTTTTCCCCTTCCTCCAACCTGAGCGCGGCGTAGATGTCATCGTCCTCGTCGACGCTGCAACTCAACAACCTGGCAACATCACAAACGGCACATGGCTCTACAACACCTACACCTCCGCACAGGAAAAGAATCTCACAAAGATGCCGCAGGTGCCTACGCCCTCCGATTTCGTCGCAGCGAACCTATCTTCTCGCGCTCAGTTCTACGGATGCCACGATAATGACACTGCAACGTTGATCTACCTGCCCAACACTGAATTAGGCGAAGCACCCACGGGCTTCCAACAATCGGCTGAGCAGGTCAATGCGACTTTCAGCGGAGGGCTCGCTATGGTGACGCAAAGTCAACAGAACTCCACCGAAGCGCAGGAGTGGGCTGCTTGCGTTGCTTGCGCTATTGTGCATAAAAGCGTCGACGCTGCAGACCTTCCAGAAGTCTGCATGAGCTGTTTGGACAGGTATTGTTGGCCGAGAAGCAATGCCACGGAAGGCGGTGGCAGTGGCGGTGATGGCAATGGTGGTGGCAATGGATCTGGATCTGGCTCAGGCTCAGGCTCAGGCTCGGGATCTGCGAATGGTGCTATGGGAAACATGTTCGCGGCAAATCAGTTTGCTTGGATCTCTGTCGCCATGACTGCTGCCTGGGCAGTGATGATGCTTTAGAGCAGTATTATGGACAGATCTCATGACCTATATCACTACGAAAAATTACACAGAAAGGAATTCCCTCACGACTTCCATTAACTTTATCAGTTTTGCGTTTGGCGGTGTGAAGTCAACGTGGACGCGTCTCTTGCTGGCCAAATTCAGCCACCGCGCGCTGTGATTACGCTCGAACCAAGCGATTCTGTACACTTGTGTCAGCCTGGAGGGAAGTGTACCATTCACCAGTCCCGGCTTCCAGCCCGGAACTGGACAGTTTGACGAGCCAGTCGTGCATGTCGACGCAAATGTTTGGCTAATTGCGATCTGAAGCGGAAGAGCCACACTTCAATATTCCCACAGTGTCAGAGCTTCTGCGGTCATGAACTAGCGCCAAACAGTCAGACATGGTTAATTTGCCAATGAGATCGCAGTGCAAGTTCATGGTTCCAGCTCCACTTCTCCGCTGCGGAGTACCACGTTAACAACGCAACACCATTCAACCTGCGAGACAATGTGACCATCTCGCAATCGCAGACTGCCAAAGGCGCAGCAGCAATAAAATGCCGACATCATCTTTCTCCACAACGAAGCTCAACAGCACCACCTTCCTAATCCAAGAGCACGATGCCTACGGCGAGAGACCATTCATCTATGCCAAACTGCCCCGAAATGTTCCGGCACTCATTCTTACAGACACCGGCTGCGATGAGCCTGATTCCCACCACAAGGACAGCAGGTACATTCGCCTTCGGGACTACCTCGAGGGCTTTCCCATCCCCGCCAATTGCAACAAGCCGCTGAACCCGAAGTCAACCCTCCACTATATTGTAATCTTTACACATTGCCATTATGATCACATTGGCGGCATCACTCAGTTTCTCCCGCCTTCGGGGCCACCGGGAAACCAAGAGCCGCCTCAGATTGTAGCCTCGTCTTGGGGACGAGACTTCATTCAATCCGAAGACTTCGATGCGCACTCACTGTTCAGATTCATCGACAAGCCGGTTCCATTCTATTACATCACAAAATGGGCCAAAGCCTTCGAGGAGCTGTACTTTGAGGTTAAAGATACTGACAGAGATCTGGTTATGAGGTTGGATTTGAAGATATGGTTCATTCTAATACCAGGACACACTCCGGATTCGCTGGCTTGGTATGATCAAGAGGAGATGTGGCTGTATGTGGGTGACATGATGTACGAAGAGTTTGGTTCAGATCAGGCTGTTGAAGAAGAGGCGGGAATTGAAACTGCCGCAAGACGAAGTGGGGGAGCGAGTATCGTCTTTCCTTCCGATGCAAATCTGATCGAGTGGGTGGCGAGTCTGCGCAAGTTGCTGGTACTGGCGAAAGCAGAAAATGCAAAGGCGGAGCGGAGAGCGAAGGCAGAAGCCGCGAATAGCACGGAGGGAGGTTGGGAAATTGTATCGAAAAGAGTCAAACTCGCTGCGGGACATGTGACTGCGGGAGTTGATGCGGAGGAGTTCTTGAAGAAGGTGGACCAGTTCTTCTATCAGATACTGCAGAAGAAGATTCCAGTCATCAAGAGAGAGTATCATTGGGAGGATTTGTATTTCACGTGGAGAGCAACAGGATGGAACTTGTCATTCAGAGCGCCACCAAGGCTGGTGGACCAGGCGAGAGATTACTTCGACTTTCACGGATCAGACTTCCACGATGGGCCAGAGCATGAAGAGGTCTCCAATCAGTACTTCTCGCAAATATGATAGAGCTCAGAGGATGATTTGTTCAGGCGCTAGGTTCGCAGCTCAAAAGGAGCATATTCGTAACCAACACAACTTCCTTCAAAAGTCAAGCCTGGGAAGTTGCATCTAAATGGTCACACATGGGCCTCACAGTCCTCTTGCAAACTTCTACTTAATACCTGACAAGTACTCGCTGAATCCAACCGCTGCCAATAGGCGTCTGCGAGACCTAAGACCAGAACTCACGGCGCTTGCTCGCCGGAGCAGTATCAGGTGCTTGCCACTTGCCAAATGACTTCGCATCCATCTCGGTCTTGAGACCAGGACTCATACCTTTGGCTCACAGCTTCGCTCCCTTGGCTTGTTCTCCAAGAGTGTAAGCAGATTCAATCTTCGTGTACAAAGCTTGGCCTTGGCTATTGTCTTTCGGCGTTATGCTCGAAGGGGGCGAGCTTCAAACCTTGGACAGGAAAGAACTGATGACACAGCAAACAACATCAGTGTGGTGTCAATGGAGAACATTCCCCTCCTCCGCCCTGGACCCGCGTTCCAGGCGCGGCTTTTGTTCTCTTGCACCACGTTGTTCGTTGTTCCACGTTTCCTCGCAATCTAGGTTCGACGATTGATCGATTCCGCCTGTACCACTGAAAGATCTTGCTAGTCCCACGCGCTCTGAGGTATCGCTCAATCCTCCCATTAGCTCCTGCTCTTTTGCGGCGCCTGCAGCGATATATCACTCGGTCGGCAGTGCTCAAAGGGCACGGTTCAACTGTTGTGGACGTCTTTCCTCTGACCACGATCTCAGATCTTGTGCTCCGGGTCAATCGAGATTGACGGTAAGGAGAGGCCGCGCGATGCCATATCGTGTATAATGCTGGTCTAACGGTTCGCATGCGGAGTTGTACCTCGATAACGATGCAACATGGAGAGGAGGTAATTGAACGCAGCAAATCTTGCTTGATTGACTGACTTCGGGCTGTAGTCTGTGGAGTTGTCAACACTGGCATTCTCTTACTTGGCTATTCGATAGGACGGACTGGGTCACGACTTTGTTTGGTGGTTCAAAATCTTCTGTGAGGTCATGATTGGCAGCGTTGCAAGCCTGACACAGGCTTTCAGCTCTCAAACTCGCTTGAATCGCTGCAACAACACCCACACCACGACCAAGCTCCCATGCGTCTTTTGGCGCGAATGCCACTGAGCCCGCGACATTTCAAAGAACGCCCGCGACACTTTGCGAATCGAAGAAGGATTTGCAGCTCAGCCACTATCGACGAACGCTTCGTCGTGAATCGAGATCATCGAGCTTTCCGGTAGGTTCGATTGTTTCTTGCAGAAGATTTCAAGGCAGCCATAACGACACTGTGTACTTCTTGGGCATCGTCGAGCGATACAACCAGCAAACAGGCACATCATGGACACAAATGACACCAACAAATCATCGAACATCCGAGACCGAGAGGTTGAAGAAGCTGAATACCGTTTAGTATTCGAGCGAGAGCGTAGCCTTGACAACGCTGAAGAGGTGGATGGAGTATGGCACGGCCGTCCTGATCCATCGGTTGAAGGGCACCAACTGAAGAAACTATCGGCGGAGCAAGGATTGCCAGGCCCAAGTCTTAGCCACACCGGTGTCAAATCAAGTAGAGTGTGCGAAGACCACGACGGCCAGCCTGCTTCCAACTCATCCTGTTGCACTGAGATCGGCTCCAACGGCTCCAACGGCTCCAACTCACTTCCAGCAACGAAGTCATTCGCCGATCTCGGGTGACCTTCCAGCTCGAGCGCAGAACTCCTCTCAACCAGGTCCATACCTTCCATTCGCAGCTCTATACCCGGCGCCAGGAGTTTCATATCATCAACAGCCAGCGAAGACTTTCCCTCATCTCTTGCCTCGCATTCCACCTGAGCCAAGGAGTCACCCTCTCCGAGCGACTGACCACCCACACTTCAGGAGAGGCATCTATCGAGGAACATCCCGCAACTCGACCAGCCGCGAGCTCAACTCCCAAGCCGCCAAATTCTGCCTCGCTCGTCTATGGAGCCACCAACCGCGATCGATTGACAACATTCACGGCGAGAGAATGAGCAGACTTTCTACACAGCTTCTGAGGCAAATGCCCCAAACAATAGTTTCTTTACCGCAATGGAAGCAACGAGCAAGAATAAGGGAGGTCAAATGGCTGCGAAGCGCGAATATCAGCAGAGGGAGTGGTGACTTGGAAGGAAGATTCTGGACTGTCTCTGGTTTTGGCCGGCTAGCAGAGGTACTGGAGGTAGATGCGCGCTGCCAATTCATTAGTTTTGAAATCATTGAAGCTCAAATAGTTTTGAGAAGCATGATCCACAAGCTCTGTATCCATAATTGTGCGGCTCTCACGTCTCCTTGCCTCCTATGCCTCTGTTCATATCATATCCATCCACAACGGGGTTTGCTGTCCCATATAGTGATGACACTTTGGATCCGCTCTGAGAATATGGAGTGGTTTGAATTGTATTTTGTTCTGGTCCTCTCGCTCATATCCTGCGCGAGATGATGATAAGCCATCAAACACTGCGTTGTGGCGTAAGTTTTGCTGTTATTTCACCGCACTAGATTCTCATAGCTTCTGTGGGAATCTCTCAGGACAAACGTTTCCTTCGGCAACAACGCATTGCCGCACCCGCCATCATAGTGCAGTAGCAACAGCACGAGCCACCCTCTTTTCTCTGCTCAGCGGCGACAAATCCTTCACTTCCACCACAACCACACCGTCACAGCGCCACCAAATCCGATCAACAACATTTCACTGCAGAAGGAGATCGAGCACGTGAAGGGAATCGTTGACGCTTTGACGGGGAGATCTGTCACAGTATGTTATTCACGCGTCCAGTCCTATTTTACTCGACTTGAAGACACTGAGCTGACTGACCCGCAGAAAGACTAAACTATCAGATGCGCCCCGCCTCAGATTTCCACGTTGCCGTCTTCTACAACAACCGCTTTGTTGACGCTCGCGCCGCGCACATCATTCGAATGATAGAGCAAGTCATCGCTTTCGGATTACTCCTAATTCTCGAAAGAGTCGCCAACGTAAACTCCATGATCAGACAATTCGAAACAACCTTAATACTGACCTCCGCGGCAATCAGAACGGCGTTCAGCCTGCCGAATCGGTTGTCAACAACCCAGACCACCCAAATTGAGGATCTGTCTGCCTACTCGTTGCCTCTGATATCCAGACTTTGTCCGTTGCTAACAGGTCTCCAGCGACCAGAAGACTTGACTGTCGCTGCACGACTGGGCATGTGCTTATTTTTGTCATGTGCTCCGAATTCCAAATCAATTTCAACGCCAGCTGTTGCAGGAAGATTCCAAGATGGACTTGCTACAGAGAAGCAGAAACAGGTGATTCTCTCGATCCGGTGTTCTTCCCGTTTGTTCATTCGTTCAGTCAAGGGGCAAGCTTCTGCCAGGGATCTTGGTATTCCACAACCGCAACGACATTGAGTTCGATAATCGATCGAGTTTCTGAAAAAAAGTTTTGATGATTCCTGGTCTCACGACGGAGCGATATAGACGCTCCACTATGACCTTAGTTTTATCTGCAACTCGGCTTTCGCGCTCGGTATGCTGGATCCGTTGATGAGCATATTGGCCGGCCTGCCTCCTTCGCATTTCATATCGTAGGTCATGACGACGTGTGCGATCATGAGCTTCATTTCATGCGAAGCGAAAAATCTCCCAGGACAAGCGTGCCTTCCATGGCCAAAAGACAACCAATCATTACCGACAGCGATGAGAGCTGTGTTCTTCTGTGCAAGCACTCGCTGCAGACGTTCAGGGTCCTCGCCCGCTTGGACGCGCTCCAGATACTCTTCTCTCGGCCGCGAAAAGCGAAAGGCATCGTAGTCATGAGGTCGCTCGGGATATCGTTCTTGATCTTGGTGGACGTCGTATGACGACCAGGCGACGCGTGTGCCATATGGGATGTGCATGCCATTGCTCAGCGTAATTCCGTTTGGAGCAGTGATGAGACGTCTGAGGTTGATGTCTCCAAGAGAAGTGTAACGCATTGTCTCTCGGATAGCAGAGTCGACGCGGATGAGCTTATTAACTGCGTCTTTCGTCCAGATTCCGCCAAATTCGGCCAGGACCCTTTCACATTCCTCACGAAGGCCGGCGACGTAGTTTTCAGCATCAGGAGAGCCGTAGATATCGAGAAGTGTGTTGGTAGTCACAAGACTTGTGGTGTGAATGGCAACCATATTGAGGACCAGTAATCGGCGCACGATTACATCTTCGTCCAGACTACTCGGGTCTTTCTCAGCCAGTTCAATTGAGTCCCTGAGCAGCCATTGCAGTGCGTCGTTCGGCTCCACATAGTTCGGATCTTTGGTTTCCGATTGCAGATGCTTGAGTCGATCGCGAATTTCTGGTAAAGCGATAGCCTTGCATAGCTCCCTGTTCTTGTGGATATCTCTCGTTAGGATCGGCGCCACTAACGGCTTTGACCATGCCGGAAACAGCCTCATGATAGCCCCAGTCTGAAACACTGCTACGGCATAGAGGCGAGAGCAGTCGAGGAATTCTGGTATGCGGCAGAGCTTGGAGCCACAGAAGACTCTGTTGGCAGCTCGACTCACGATCTTCATACACGTGTCGTACGCCTTGACAGAGACGAATTTGTTGCTGGTGGCTGGCCATTGCTCGCGCATAGCTTGCACTAGCTCATCATAGACGTCGGTTGTCAAAGTCGGAAGCTTGCGTGTAAGTTGGCGCCTAACAATGTCGATGTGAGGTCCGTCCGAGAAATTTTTGCCTATTGTATACGACTGCGCGATCCCCTCATTATTCAGAACGTGCGGGTCCACCTGGTCGTCGCTGTAACTCATAACCTCTGGTATGGTGTGCGCTGGAAGTATGACCAGTGGCTCGGCGCTGAACTGTGGCAGGACGAATGGCTTGCCCTGCTTAAGGCACTATCCCGTTGTCAGCGCACATTTCTTGCAATAGAGACGATGTTTGCCGACCTTATTCGCGCCCTCAATGACCATGTAATGTGTGTTCTTCACTGCCGCAAACCCAGCTCGGTAATGAGCAAACCATTGTTTCTTGATTCCTATCCATGTCTGAGAGCTTAGAAACTTCCCTCGCGTTGTGATGAAAGGGAGGACCAGAATGGAGAAGAATGCATAAGCAAGAAACAGAGAGCCTGCCGAAAGGGCAAGCTGCGTAGTCGAAATAGCGTTCTGCAACATGGCGGATGAGGCACACGGGAGGAGCAATGTTCTCTCACAATAATCAGGGACGGGCAGTGCTTGTAGATATAAGGACTTGGCGACGTGCAAAGACGGTGTGTAGTTGATGAAACAAGATCTTTGGTTCCACCTCGTAATTCTCGTACGTGATCGTCATGCTAAAGCGACGAATTGCAGGTGCGGTGTTACTACCGGTCTCCCGGGATCGAGTAGCCATCAGGTGCGGGCCGGCGAATCATAGTTTGCACAAATACATGTTTCTGCATAAACGCGTTCACAAGGGTAGCCTGCCCTTTCGAATGGTGGCTCCCGCGGGCGGAACGCCAAACAGACGCCGATTAGCACCCTCGTACAATGCGAAGTGTTGTACTGCACTGACGATAGAATTCGTAGTACGATGTTTCAATCCATGGAACCCCACAGCAGGCTCTCGACGATGCTCATGCTGAGTTCTGCTTTGCTGAGCAACATGTCCCTATCGAAAGTTATGACGGTAGTGCCACCGCCTGCATGGTTTATGTATTACATAGACCGCACAAATGAAAAGTAAATTAGTGCTCGAAAGTTATGACGATAATTGAGCCGGTGGAGCCGATGACAAGCCAACGGAGACTTTTTCGACCCCTCCGCTGATCGGATCGGGAACGAGGACAGGCATGGTGACGAGTAACGACTCGAGCTATGCAGGATGGATCCACTTGGAGCTGCCAACTCAAAGTGCACTTCATCCGTTGCATGCATTTGCGTATTCAATCCGAGCAGTCTTACAACAAGCTCACGCTGCTCGGTTCATTCTCCACACACCTATGTTGACCTTGCGTACATGTGTTCGAGGGAAACGCGGAGAAGACCAGTGCATTGACAGCTCATGCAGTCCATTGCTGCTGTCTTTGCTAGAGCATGCTGGCGACTCAAGGACCAGGCTGGGACTCAGCCAGCGAAGGTCTTGAGCTGGGAGGCCTGGCCGGTTCCAACGCAGTCAAAGGACGCACGAACCGCAAGAATGGCGGAGTCGGTCGAGCGGTCTGCACATCTTCTGCAAAGAGGCAGGAAGACTTTCAGGCTCAGGACTTCAGTGATTTCACAGTCCTTAGTCGAACGGACGCTCGCGGGGCAGGCTTGGGCGCTGCTAACGTGTCTGCGAATGTGGTATGTAGGGAGATCACCATAATTCCCTACTACCGCCGTGAAGCGGAATATGCTGCAGTGTCCTTCCTGCTCACCGTCCACAGAAGCCGCTGCGTTACGACGACCGATACAATGGCGTCGCTTCTGGTCATAGGACAATGTCGGCTTTGTGCTGCCTGCTCGACGGCACTGGTTTGGTCGCGTTCCATCTAGGAAAGTGGATGACACGATAAGTTCTTGTATATCAGCGATTCTCAGATGTTTCAACGAATACCTGTCAAGCAGATTCGTGTCGTCTTAAGCCTGCACGGCATCCTGTTCCTTGTAGCGCACGCCTGCCTTTGATCAAGAGTTTCAGGCCGTATGTGCTCATATCTGGGAGTAGACAGTGAAGCTCATAGCTGGGGGTAGACAGTGAATGGGATACATGTCGCCGCTCGGAACATTCAATCGGATTTTCGCCGGTCAGTCTCTGGCACGATCCGCTTCCAGCTGTGATGTTCCATGCTTCTTTGACCTTTTTCTTCCTGTTTGCCCCAGTGGCGTCCTTGATTCTGCTGTATCGTCGCCAGCCAGCCCTGCCGTGCCCGTGATGTCTAGCTGATCAGAGGTCGACTTCTGAGTTGGCCGCAAAGCAGCGAGTCCAGAGCTTTTGACGCTACGCTCGCTCTTTTTTCGATCAGTAGCAGGAGCTTCCGCCGCCCGTATCACTCAAGCTCTTTCTCACTGGTGCTTTCCCCTTGCTGTATGCCAGCGCCATGTCTCGTGTTTGCAACCGTTCAGGTCGTCTTCGCATCCGTCATCTTTCTAGCTCCATGGGGGTAGCAGGAGCTGAGGCTTGTTGTCCGTGTAGCGTCTTTGTTTGCTTGCATATCCACAGACGCCGTCGAAGATTGAACCATTCGACCGGTGTGGCTGTTGTCGAGAACGTGTCTTGTTGCGTTGGACGAACTTTGATTCGCCATCGGTGAAACGTCGAGAATCGTTGCAGTGCAACCTATGAGGGTTGTTCTGGACTTATATGGGAGATTCGAATACTCTCGGATGCGCTATGATGGTGTTTCGCGGTCGGAGGAGGTGAGGTCGCCGTCTAGCGATCGAGTTCCGAGAACTTGCAGCAGAAGTTGTCAGCGCGTATAGATTTGGCGATTGGGCAACACTCGGCTGCCCACAAAGGCTCACTGATGATGGACGGGTCTTGCTACAGAAGTTTGCAAATACTATGGGCGCGTTTGCAAGATTGTGATGGTTCGAGCCTCGCCGAAGTTCCGTGTTTGCGGTGATGTTGACGTCCTGGGTGGAAGCGAGCCCGTGAGTTGCAGCTGGCGGCGCGCACGACGACATGAAGGATCTTTCGACACCCAAGGAACCATCAGAATGCTGGCATTGCCACTGGATGGGACGCCGTTCGGACAGCGACATGTGGCTGCTACATTCCGTCGTTTGACGACCACGGTGCTTCAAGCCAGATGGAACCACAACGAGCACGGCGACATCGCAAATTTCAGGTGCACGGGATCTAAATTACTATCTGATGACACTGGATCACATACAACATGTTTTGGAAGCTTTGCGAGGTGTGTAGTTGCACGGATAGCCACCAAACGTGCTGGTGACCCCTTAAGTTCGAATGGATCGAGGGTCAAGTTCACCAACGAACTTCGAAATTCGAACGGCGCTAAGGACTTGTTTCCACGCGATTCTACGCGCTCTCATTGGCCCAAACGCGTGTTGATCTGGATAAGCTCCGTCTGCCGACGGCCTGCCTACTTAAGAGCCCTTCCCCCCCTCTTTTCCAACCTTTTCTTCCTTTCTTTCTTCATAATGTCGTGTACCTGCTAACAACCCACATTTCAGCAGGTATACGAAAAGGTCAAGCGGATGAAGGCATTCCTGACGCTCCCTACCATGATGCCCTTCGGGGCAGGGTGGCCACTCGCCCTCAAGGGCGGAATTTTTGGAAACCAACAATTGCTTTTTCATCAACGTGGTCGCCATCGCAGCGGCTGCTTGGAGAAGGACTCTTGAGCTCTCATTGATTGTCGACCCCATGACTGCTTTCTTCTAGTGTTTGTGATCAACGTGCTGCAGATCGTTCTGCTTTGTAGACTTGAGGCAGTGAGAAATCCCAGTCGCCGTCGAGAGTGTGTGTGTGCGCGCGTGTGTTCTAAAATTGAAGCAATTCGCAGCAGAGCTTCTTGCGCTGTACGCACAAAACCGCATACGGCCTCTCCAAACACCTCACTGCCATCTGACCCACAAATTTCGGAAGGCCAGCAAGATGGCCGTGCTAATGCCAGAAGAGTTCGAGGCTGGGCGCCGCTCCATCTTCGAGCACCGCAGCAGGTGGATGTTTCGAGCCCTTTCACCACTATTGAGTGCAATCGAGCTGTCAGAAAGCAGCATGCCACGGCGCTGATCCTTGAACCACAGCGCCAGACTACCATTTCGTCGTCACACATTCAGCCGCGTACTTCATGAGCGCCGACAGCACCGTCCTTGCCCGCTACAGAGCCAGTGGCCTTCCATTCCGACGACTTCTTCACTTGCATCGAGAGAATATGGGCACACACTGGTTCTGACTTCGAGCGACAGAGTTCCACAACCGCCGCCCTCACCCTCACCACCCCACTCTCGTCTGTCCTCCGCCAGAATACCACCACAAGGCTCACGAGCCCGCCACCCGAGCCAATGCGCGCATCACGAAACCGTGGAGACAAACCCCCAGCAAACCCTCGCTGAAAGTAAACAAGCATCGAAGATCATCCTGACAACCACATTCACACTTAAGCGTCAGTGGTAGAAGGCTCAGGACCTGTGCGTTCAGCGGGTAATCGAAAAAGAGCATGGTACACATTCTTGGAAGACCTTTGCGGGCTGCAGAGCACTGGCGAATCTGGTAGATGGAAAAGTGATACTGGCCTCATTGCGGACGGATGAAAGTCTGAGTGTTGAGTCAGCAACCATCCAATGATCATCGATCATCGATGTTGCTAGGCATCTCTGCTCATTTCATCGATAGAAAGGCGAGGAGGCACTGAAAGCAATTGCACCGACTGGAACATCTGACATGGCCAAGTGGAAGAATGCAATGGTTGAAGAATGTGGAGTGGCCAGTCTGGGCAAAGTCACTATTCTCAGGACATTGGGGCTACGCAAAGAGTCCAGTCTCCAACGATAGCCAAGTGGCACATGGAGCAATTCCATCGAGAAGCCAGACTATTGCGGATTGATTCCCGTCACAAATGACGAGAACACGTTCAAGTACGTCTCGTGGGCCGTTGGCCCATGCCTACTCTGATGAATGCATTGTGTTTTCATTGCATGCCATATCGAGCTTAATCAGCTTGCAGGCGTGGCTATAACATGAGATAGACCCCATCAGCGAGCAGGAAAGGGGTTCGTTCTGAAGAGCTTTTAACTTTACAGACAGTACAGACATCACTCTTTTGACGGACCTCTCATCCTGTGCTACTTCATCCATCGCTCATGTCTCTGCATAGTACCATTCCACTTTCTCGTGCTCCGCCGCCTTTGACTATACTCAAGCCTGGGTCACCATTGCCTTCCTATGCCAGCGCCTCTTTCAAATCGAACCAAACCACTCTGCCGCAAACCTTTGGCTGGAGTCCCCCGTTCTGGAGGCTCATTTTTGAGATAAAGGCTGCCGCCGTTCCATCATGCACCCACCACGTATGCTTCGTCATCTCGGCGAACAAAGCTTCCGACTGCTTGTTGGGAGGCTGCAACACCTTGCGGCCACGACATGCTATCTGCATGGGTAATGGAATGTGAGCATCGCGCCCTGCGAAGAAGCCTGTGCCCGCAAACAACCAATGGCGATCTGCCCAAGGAATGGGCGCAAAAGTTGGCAGGACGCACTTGTACGGTCCAGTTCGCTGTTGAAGGGGATCCATGGCCCTCATGGCCCGAGGCATCGGATCGGCTATGATATAGACAGCCTTATCTTTCTTCCACTCCTTGAACGATTCTTCTGTGATGCCTCTAAGTATTAAGGCGCCACGCATCAACACGTTCACTGAGAACGCATGAATCAGCTTTGGGGCGACCAAGTCAAGGTCCGTGATGTCTGACAAGGTCGACAGAAGTTCTGGCGACTTCTGTGCGAGCAGGGCGGCCTCGACAGTTTGAAGTAGAAGTTCGACGGCTGGGACATTGAACACGTCGGGGGAATATGTCGAACCAGGGATTGCTGGAAGCGGGGTCTTGCCAGTGCATACTGTGCTGTTGAAGAGAGCCCACAAACTGAAATATATCTCCAATGTATCCATCGTGACCGAGCTGCGGACGTGCTCCATTACCGCAATCTTGGTGACGTATCTTCCGAGGTTGAGCCTGCGCAAGTGTTCTGGAAGTCGCGGAATCTGATGAAGCTTGCAGCCGTGGATAATCATGGCCAACCGCTCTGCCTCTTCGATTGTACAGGTGAAGGCATCCAGCTTGATCGACATTTGTGGTTCGCAAATGATCGCAGGGGCGGTTGGACGGTTTGTCGATCGAAACGCAAGAGGTTCGTATGGCCGACATACCTTGATGTCAAAGTCTCGCAAAAGTCTCAGATCAGCTATCGAGCTAGTCAGCAAATACTATCACCAGCAGCTACTCATCCACTCACAGATCCTGCTGTACTTGAGCAGCTGGTCGCTGAGATAATCACCAGCCATTGCATCCATGAGAGAATATTCCTGTGCCTCTGCTGGGAACCTTCCCCCTACTTCGGGAAATTTGGAGATGTGACGGATGTACAATTGCTGCATGAACTTGTGCAGCATGGTATAGTGTTCCCTGCTCTTGGGTGCGTCGACCAGCATCTTCCTGACATGGAAGTCCAACTGTGTAAGACAGCCAGTAATTGCTCCCGGGTTCCATGTGGGTCGTAGATTGGTCGTTTGCGAAACCCAACCTTGCAGCGTCGATATAGCCCAGCCGCAGATCCAGTATCTGGTTTCCAAACTTCGAGCTTTCGCAGGGGTCCAGTATCCGTTTCGCGCGTGAATTCGGAAGTTCTGCCAGGTCATGTCTGTCAGACAAAGAGAGATCGTGTTTGCATCGGCTGGTGAGACAGTGGTCTCCATGACATGGGACGTTGGAGACATGTGAGCAAGTGACGGTTCCATCCAAAAGTGGACAGGGCTCGACGGCGCCATTCTTCCTTGAAGCACAACAAATGCGTGCTCGAAGTCCCGAATGTTGACACGATAATGCTCGCAGAACACAGCTCGATGTTGCCAGCAGAACTTCGTACCTAGAGCCTGTTGTACGTTGATGTCAATGGGCAGGAGGCATTCCTGACAGGCGTCTCCGCAATAATCTGGGTCTGATGCGATCTTGCTCACGAAACGCTTGTACGCGGAAATCCTGCTCTTTCGCTGCTTTGGAGTTTCCCTCTGCGCGAGATACGGAACGCCAAAGAGGATCCATGCTCGCAATCGAAGAATGTCCACATTCTTTTCGCTGAACAGTAATGCTGCAGAGTACGGCTGGCCCTGTATCCACCATCGAGAATCATTCGAGTTGACGCGGCCAGCTAGTTGAGCGTATGAATGTTCGCTCAGAATGGTGAAGGCGCTTGCAGGACTGGGCTTCATCCTTTGCTCTTTGCTCTGCAACTTGACGCCGATTTCATCTGCGAGACGGCGAGACAGATGAGCACTCCCGAGGATTGTTTGACTCAAACTCTGAGCGATCTTTGTGAAATCGATCTGACGGCAGAGCACTCGATGCGACGCCACAGTCATGTTGAATGCCATCTTTGCGTTTACTTGATCCTTTCGGAGCGGGAGACTATCAATAATGATTTCACATAGCTCAAGAGGAAGGCGAGTGATCGGCGGCGACGCCGGCGATAGCGCTGGTGAGGATGGTATCGACATGCTTGGAAATGCGAATGGTGATCGGGTGCGAGTTGACTTTCAAAGAACGCGAGAGAGTGTTGGCCGATGTGAAGCTTCTAGTGAGCCCCCGTCTACGCTAGTCTGGTTTAGGCGTGCCTCCAATGGTGAACGTCCGTTCTAATCGTTCAATTGATCAGTCGCAGCTGTGATCAGAGGATTTGAAGGTATGAATCATGTTTAGGTGCCCTTAATGTCACGAAAGCGGTGGCACTTGTAAGCGAATGCGGCTCCGCGTCTTTCAGAATACCACGACGCTCCATCTCCGTACCAGCAAACTTTACGCGCAATAACCCAGCTCGATAGATCAAGAGATGCCAGAGCATCGTCATGTTCACACCTGACGGGTCCAATGGCCGTCTTTTGCACAGAAGTAACGCCAACACATGACTGCAGTGCAAAGCAAGTGGACTCGATGAGCTCAAACCATTGGGAAGCTTCGCAGAATCTTTGCTCTTTGCATGCAAGAGACCTTGACAGTGGGTGGCACGCAACATTTGTGAAGCTCGAAGCCTGGAAGCCACTGGATTCGATGAGCTCAAACCATCGGGAAGCTTCGCAGAATCTTTGCTCTTTGCATGCAAGAGATCTCGACAGTGGGTTGCACACAACATTTGTGGAGCTCGGAGCTAGGAAACAGTTAGATTCGATCGACAAGCTCAAACGATCAACGGGCTTCGCAGAATCATTGCGCTGTGCATGCAGAAGACGTCGACAGAGGGTGGCGGGCAGCACGTTTTAAGCTCAGAGGGAAGGAAAGCAATCTCATTGACTCTTATATCTTGCCAACAACGCCCAAGGCGCTCAGCTCGCTCATGGCGGCTTGCAATGTGGCGGTTTGGTAGGAGTTCTCCGGCCAGTAGAATCCCATATGTCTCATCACCACCTTCGTCACAGCGTTGTTCTGTCCCGAGTCTTGTTGCACTGCCCCAATGATGGCCTCAATCGACGTGGCTTTGCCTTTCCTGCCTTCCCTCGACGCCCAGAATTCCATGGCCACCTCACTCCCTGGAAACACGCCGAAGATTTGCAAGAAAGGGGTCAACCCGATGGCATCGCACTGGTATGTCTGGTAGGAGTTCATGAGCATTCCCAACTCCATCCAGGTCTTCTTCTCTTCTAGAACATTGTAAGCTGATGTGAGCTGAAGCGTCAAGTACTCAATATACACACTCGGTGGGCAGTTGTCTGTCATCCATCCTGCTGACAAGATCTGCTTCAACGTTGCATCTCCGTGCCACGCGATGTTGATGTTGTTGCGAGGTGTTGGGTCGCCAGGTGCCACGTTCGGCGGGATGTATTTGACCGCTATGGCCTGCCTCAACAGATCTGGGCTTCGAAATTGGTAGGTCACGCTGTTGTCAAACGCGATGGTGCCCGTTGTGAGGTTGATGTCGTGTATCTGGGCGTGGTGGACGTCGTCGAGCAGCGGTGCTGGCCAAACTCCATTGATGTTGAAGAGTGACATCGCGGGTTTCGGGAGGCTGCTTGGTAGTGAAGGAAGGAAATGGCTCGAGTAAAGACGACTTGGACGGCGTGAATCTGGTGCAGCGGTTGTTTCTTGTCACAAGGTCGGTTTCTGGTGTTGGTCGAGTCAATGAGCGAGGTGAACGGATGATTAGGAGGCAGAGCAAAAGTAAGTGCGTGGAATTAATCCCTGCACCGCTGCACTTCGACAAACAATGCAACGCCTTGACCGGGTAACGCAAGTCCTGCAGCAGTTTACATGCTCACTACTGTAGCCTGCTTCATATTGATGCCTCCCACCACCTGCTGAATAGCCACGAGGTCGCGCCTGTTGTGTCTCTCCCACTCTGCATCCAGTCCGTGGGCTTCACATGTCCCGCCATTGTCGAGCCGTTGTTGATCTCGCGCCCGAGTTGCGCGCGGCAATGCTCATTGGCACGAGAAAATGACCAACGGACAGGAGCGTCTAAACAGCATTCGATCTCATGAATTAGCGGCCTATATCAAGGCACCCATTGACACGAATTGTAAGGATGCGGCCAAAGCCTGGTCTCCGAATCTATAGACAGCTTCCAGCCGGACAAGATCCAAATGTCGAACATCGTACAGTCAACCACCGTACATGTGCTATCAAACAACAACACCACATTGCAGATTCATGGCGCCGTGTGGTGGACATAGGTGTGCTCGGTATTTCCATGTCTTTGTGCCGGTGTTTCCACGATTGACTCGCATCTCCTGACCTCTTCACCCACCTTCCACCACCCGAAAACAGTACAACCCAGGGCAACTGCTGGCTTGCGCGAGTGGCCTGCGACTTCGCGGATGGAGTTGCGCTCGATTTCAACGGTATCGTGGAGCTCATCACGTCACCCATATGTCCACGTTGTGTATGCATTATGTCCTTCGTCTCCTCGGAGTAGTCGATCGTGCTCGTAGCCGGCGAGGCTTGTGACTGTAGCCGTGGCGCGGTAATGTGAACGTGAGCGTTCCGAAGGTTCGTATTCGCGGACATTTGCTACGCGCGTCGGAGGACGATCGCGGCGAGTGCAACGTGAAGCTCGACGGAACTGATGCGGAGGGAACATTGGCTGCCAGGAGCTGTATTTCGTCATTCAACATTTGCTACATTACAACTTCTCTAGCGATTAGGGTGACCCTCACATCTGCATCTGCCAGTTTGTTTTTTTCTTATGCTTGTAAGAAAAGAGTGAATGCATATATCCACCTCTCCATCGATCTACTCATTGGTGTCTTCATCTATCTCATCAACCATGTCCTTCCTGTGTTCCCGTAACATCTCCTCTGCGGGGCCCTGCTCCAAGATCTTCCCCTTGCCAAGCACAATGCAGTAGTCCGCGTTCCTCACAGCCTCCAAGCGATGTGCAATGGTAATCACCGTAGATTCCTTCATTTCTTCATGCATGACCTGTTGGATCTGCATCGCAGTATCGCGATCGATTGATGCAGTAGCCTCGTCGAGGATTATGATGGCGCTTCGTCGAAGCACAGCTCTAGCCAGACCCACCAGCTGACGCTGACCTTGACTGAGATTCTTGCCGCCAGCTTCGATGTTCGTGTCAAGGCCCCAACCTTGCTTCGCGCAGACACGGTTCAGGACAAGTTCGCATTCTTCATCGGTGTGGTGGTCGACAGGGTCGAGGTTCATCCGCATGGTGCCTGGGAAGAGAACGGGATCCTGTGCTAGAAACGTAATGCGAGTGCGAAGTAGCTGCTTGTCGACTTCAGCAAGGTCAATCTCATCGATGGAAATTCGCCCAACTTCGGGTAAAATCGTAGCAAGCAGAGAAAGCGCCAGAGTACTCTTGCCTGATCCTGTGCGTCCAATGATCGCAGTCTTTGACCCTCCTTTGACGGTGAACGATATGCTGGCCAAAGCGGGGTCTAGATGCGGCGCGTACTTGATCAGCACATCCTTGAAGACGATGTCGCCTTTGTAGGATGGCCACCAGGCTGGTGGACTGATTGTTCCCTTGGGCTCCTGCTCCAGGTGCAGCAGCTCGACAACTCGCTCAACAGACACGAACTCCATCTGAAGCTGACCGTATTGTCGACAGAGTCCGTTGGTTGTCATGACAAACTTCTGTGCAGACAGTAGGGCGAACGCGGTAAGGCCGGGAGATAGATCTGTTGCGAGCGCGAGGACGAACAGCGTGAATGTCGCTAACGATGTCAATATATCGTATCTGTACATCAGCCAGGCTTGTGTGGACCAGTAAAAGTGGTCCATCTTCTGGAAGGTGTCAACGACGTGGACGACACGGTCTTGAAACCTTTCCTGAGCAGCAAACGCACGAACAGTTGCCAGGCCATTGAGAAGCTCTCCAAAGTTCGACATGAGCGGCGTTAGCGATACCATTTCGAGGCGACGCAAGTTTTGTGAGGTCGGAATGAACCGCCTGTATATGAGGACGAAAAGAACGGCCAGTATCAAAGTGAAGACGAGGAACGCTGGCGTGATCGATGCAATGACCACCACAGAAGAGATCCAGCTGATGAGCATCCAGGAGATCGAAGAGAATTGTGCACTGATCCCGCCATCGATGACACCAATGTCGGAAGTCATTCGGTTCATTAGTCTTCCAACGGGCGTGGTGTCGTAAAAGCGGAACGTAGCATAAGCGACCTGCTGCATAACGTCTCGGAACATGTTCTTGGCCGCGACGTACACAATCACCATGAGCGAGGCTTGAGAAGCAACGTACGATAGTGACTGACCAATGGCAAGGAGCGCAAGCCCAATAAGCCAAGGTTTGATGTTGGTCTCTGGAGGCGGGAGGCCATCGAAAATGTCAGAAGTGTGATACCCGACATCTGCTCTGTTCACGAACAGTTCCGCCTTGGCTTGCGTGCCGTATGCTTCAGCCCACGACTTGATGAACCACGTCTCAAGCAGGGAAAAGCAGCGATAGGTGGCGAGAATGGAAATGGTGAGTGCCCATAGCCAGAGGTTTCCAGCTTTGATATACTCCCAATAAACGGAGGCTTTGACGCCGCCATGCTCCCGGTGCTCATCCTCGATAAACTTTGCTGGGATGGCTGCTTCGGCAGCTTTTCTTGCTCGCTCTTGCTCCTCTGTCAGATCACCTTGCTCTTCGTACGTCTCAGGCTGCTCAAATTCTGCTGCATCATGATCAATCACCGATGCTCTTCCATGCTCAATTCTCAGGAGCTGATCTGCGATGCCCAGGACAAGATCCGTGCGATGTGTGACGAGCACGATAGTGCGACCTTGAACTAAGGGCCCGTTGAAGCACTGCCGTACAATCAACTCCGCCGTTTGCTGATCCAACGCTGCGAGTGGATCGTCAAGTAGCAAGATCTTAGTCTTGCTGTAGATTGCTCGCGCAAGTGCGACTCTCGCTCTCTGACCTCCCGAGAGACCTATGCCGTTCTCTCCAATTAAGGATAAGTCCCCAGCCTTGAAGTCCGCGAGGTCCGGGGTGAGGGCGCAAGCATCAAGCACAGCTCGGTAACGCTCATCTTCGTATGGCGCGGAGAAAAGAATGTTCTCCCGTATACTCATGCTTTGTAGCCAGGGTGTCTGTGCGCAGTACCCGATCGGCTCTGGCGGACGAATTAGTTGCCCGTCATGCATGTCCAGCTCGCCCAACAATGCTTGTAGAAGGGCAGTCTTTCCCGAGGCCACTTCTCCAAAGACCACTGTCATGCCTTCGGGAAACGAAATGTTAATTTCCTTGAGCACAAGTTCAGCGGCACCTGGCCACGCAAAGGATGCGTGATCTAATGCAAGCTGGTCACCGATAAGTGCTTCTGTCGCCATTTGCTGCAATTCTGGCTCTGCCATAAAGTCCTCAATACGCTGCACAGCAACCCAGGCATTTATAAGTGCGACTATCAGGCCAGGGAGATCGCGCAACTGACTGGTCATCATGCTGAACAGCTGAATAGAAGGGAACGCGATATCCACGGTCAAAGGCTTGCCGGCGATGACGGTGTAGGTGAAGAAAGCGACCACGGGCACCAGATCGTAAGATATGGTATTCACAAAGCTAATGAGCACATTCCACGCATTGGCAGTGACGCGCAGCATGAGCTCCTTTTGTCGAGCGGTCAAAGCCTGGTCAAGCCAAGTGTCTTGCCAGCCGTACCATCGCAAGTGTCTGATGGCCTCGACGAATTGGGACACGATCTGAAGTTTGGCGTCCGTCGCGAAACGGCGTTTCTTCTCGTAGTGAACCAGAATCCGGGCGAGGAGAGCATTCATGGCTTGTGCCAGAATGACCAAACCGACGGCCATCATTGAAGCCCAACCCAGATAGTTGACCACCAGAGTGACGGAAAGAATGATGGCCATCGGCTTGCGAAGGAGCATATCGAACTCCCAGAACCTTTGGGCCACTTCGTAGACATCGTTTCGCATGAGGTTGAGAATCCTGCCCATTGATGCGGGTTCCCTCGCTGGCGGTGGCGACTTTCTCTTCCGAAGCAGACTGCGGAGCGGCTTCACAAGGTTGTTCCACCACCGGCCCCTGGGCTTTGGTGTAACCTCATCATTGCCATGCCCATTGACAGTGCCATTCTGCACCAACTCCTTCTTCTCCTCGGGCTTGAACGCCATCTTTCTTCCCAGCGTCTTCTCGTAGAGCATGGTGATCATTTCGCCTCGCGACCGTTCGTAGCATCTCCTCCCATACCACAGACGCAGAACGTCGAACTGGGCAGAAAGCAATCTGGCCACCAACGATATGCCAGCGTATGTCAATGCAACTCGCTTTGGGCGTTCTGGGTGTTCCATTGAGCTCAGAATCAGTTGCAAGAAGAAAGGATTCGCGTAGTCTAGGAACTGGTCGACAAATCCCAGGACAGAGACGATGATGAGATCAATACCATTCGCAGTCAAAAGTCGGCGTATGACTGTGCCTCGAAGAAGTCTGAAATTCTCGTGCAAACGTGCGTGCTGGAACTCGAAAGGCAGGCTCCATACATCCTCGTACTCCATTTGACGTTTGCCACCGACATCAAGCATGGGTGCTAGCCATTTCACTGTCGCGAACAGCCAAATGTTGAGCTTCTCTTCCGCGCTGCGCAGTGTTGATGTTGGCGAAGTGAACGGTTGGCTGATATCCTTCGATGAAGCGAGCGGATCGCGAAAAGGCATGAGCACCAGGATAATAAAAGCAGTGGCATTGCTTGCAATTCCAGCGGCCATAAAAGGTACACGGCCATGTATCCTTACGGCATTCTCAAGCATGATCGATTCGGAGATGAGGCTGGTCGTGAGTATCGTGAACACCGCGAATGGCACTGTTCTGGGTCGGAAGACGCAAATCTGCAGGACCGAGATCATCCATGGCAGAGCCTGGAGTGCAGCAAGCTGAGCACCGTTTCTGTAGAAAGATGGTCCGCTGGGCGTCAGAAACGAGATGGCATCCGCCGCATGGACTACCAGGCCAATAGCACATGTGCCCAAAAGCGCAATCGAGGCCCGAGTCCACTGCCGTCCTTTCACCAGCTCTATTTCCACCTCCGGCTCGAGAGGTTCTTCGACAAAAGGGGTCAGCCACCTCGGGCGCCGGAGTCCATAGGACGTAAAGATCAGCTTCAGAATCTGTCCGAACAGGACGATGGCCGCAACGACAGCAGGCACGGCCGCCACGATAGGTATGAAGCACTGCTCAAATCTTGCATCTTTCACGCTCCAGGCATTGTTGAAGCAGATGTGATCATTATAGCGCTCGAAAAGCCTGGATGGGAGAGTCGCCACGCTAGAGAGAAGCTGCTGAGACATGATGCCGACTGTCTGTGTCCAGCATCTCCGGTATCAGAACCCTTAGACTATCATGGTGGAGTGGTGAAATCACGATGTCGCCTGCTGATGCATTGCGCACGAAAGAAGCGTTCGTGGGATTCGAGGTGTAGTCTTGACCGCGTATCTCACGCGCGCGGGCCCACATTTCATCGGCCCGAGGACTGCCAAGAGCCATTGAGTTTGGTCTTGGAGGAGGCATAAATTGTATACATATCAGCAGTGCGAGAGTCTATACAGTGTCGACAGTACAAACAATGTTGAGATCAATGCCATGCTACGGGAAAGTTAACTTAAGATGTCCGGGCGAACGGAATGATTTCAATCAGATCCCGAGCGGGCAATGCCATGCAGCAACATGGTTCACGGGAGCTGAATTGAACGAATCGTTTGCCTACGGTGAGAGGAACTCGCTGATGGTAAGCGCCACATGAATGGCATGCGCTCCTTTTGATTGCGATGCTACCTTTCAATGGCTCTGTCTCTCTTTCTCGTCGTGTCGAATCCTCCTCGAATGCCGCTGTGTTTGATCAACTCCAGAGCGTCCGCTGCCAGTGTGATGCATCCTGGTCGATCTGAAGTGAAGCTGTATTGACAGACGTTGGTAGGCATCGCGTGTGCGAGTTGCTGCGGCTTGGCATTTAAGCTGTTTACTTCGGCCGCACTTTGCTCGCGGCCCTGACTTCGACAACGACGATACGCCCACGCTGTAAGTGATGGCCAACCCCTCGCAACGACGAACCCCCTGCTAACGTGCTTCTCAGCACGCTTTCCGCAGTCACTGCTTCTGTAAGTACATTGCCAACCGCGAGCACCGGTCCATTTCCTTAGAGCAGCGACAGCCTCGTGGGCGACGTGGGCGCTGTTCAGATACTTTGCCTGCGTTGTCGACGATGGCGGCGCCACTCCAGTGACGGATCGAATGAGTCGAGTCCGTTCAAATCCATCAGAGAACTAACTCGCTCGTGTCAGCAGGAACTCACCATCGCCGCCACCGCACCCCTCGCCCGCTCCCACCATCGCCGCCGCCGAACCAGTAAGTACTTCTGATCTTCTGCACTACTCAGCACAAAAAGAACATCGAGGCCCCCATATGTCGCACAGCCGTGACGATGTCAGTGGTTCTCGGACCTGGAAGCACCAACAAGGACTGCCACCTCACCGTAATGGACCACGCGAACTCGATGACTTTCCCGGCAACTGGGCCGTCCACGCCAAGGGCTTTGACAAACTCCTATCCATGTACCGGTCGCTTGCCGGGGAAGTATTCGTCACGCTCGATGCCTTCTCCAACTGCGAGAGAATCAAGAGTGGCACTAGGGTCTCAGGTCGTGCAGTCTGCGACACCAATTGTACAGTCGAAGCAGAGTCGTGCGTGCTCGCTCTCTGAGTCACAGCGACCGTACAGGGGCAAGAAAGCTCCAGCAGGTCTAGGTTTGGTCTCTGCACGTAAATCAGAACGCACGGCCGCTAGCATTCAAGAGTCCAAGACTGGCGAAATCTCAATTGGATGGTTCAACCGCATGGCGACAAGCGTCAATACGCTCCAGATCGAACATCACCGTGGCGAAGAGACACAAACCAGCCTGGCTCCAATTTGCTTTACCGAGGGCCCCGTCACGCAGTCTCTCATCCTCAACGGCATCAGCGGCACCACCTGGGCCCCTGGATCCGCTTCTGGACGTTCTGTCAAGCCGAGTGACATTCTGCTGGCTTCTGCGTGTGCGGTGCTCGCTGCTGCGTTCACTCCCCTGCCTCTGCATTTCCGTGACGTTGTGTGCCAACCAATGCTGACCTACCTGACAGTGTGCAAAATCACACAGAATGAGGTTCTGTGCCACGGCTGCAGCACCAAGTTGGCCTCATGGCCCGGCGCCACCGGCGCATGCTCGTACCGGCGGGGAAACTCCCCGGACGACGTGCAATGGGGCGTCGAGAATTGCCCGGCACCGGGCACCCGCTTCTGGCGGAGAACGCCAGAAGTGGTTGTGTCGTGGAGCTGGTGTGCCGCCTGCGCGCCGCCACCACCACCGCCACCTCCAACCGGCCCCCGCCATGGAGGTGGCGAGTGGTACCGGCCGAGACAGTGGTATGTATTCCGAATTCACTCCCCTGATCGATAACGTTAGCATCTTTACCCTTCGAGCAAGCAAGCACCTCCACATCCCAAGGGCTCCGAGACGCAGCAAATCGGGCATCAGGGCCATTGGCGGACGAAGCAGCAATATGGAAGCAGGACCATCAATCAGGCATCTCCACAGTTCACGGACAAGCCAAGGCATCAAAAGAAGACCTGAGCCCTCAGCTAAAGAGCCAGCATGATCGAGGCGAATCACATCGATCGGGTCTCTCCGTTTGCACAACATCTGCACAGGCAAGAGATCAAGCCGAGCTCCAGGAGGCGAGTCAGCGGAAAGCTGGAGGCGGATACCATCGATTGAGCATCTCTGTTCGAGAGACTGCATTGTCTGCCACTCATTGTGCGATCCGCCGCGCAGCGAGGGGTTTAGTGCCTGTGGAGGTCGAATGAAGCCAGACAAGAGCACGTGCCTTGTTGACGGCTGCATTCGAAGGCTGTGCATGAGCCTGAGTGACGCGGCTCTCAACTCCACAATTCATCCATCTGCCAACAACCGAGAGGAAGACATGGCATCCAGAGAGTCAGAATGCTTCGAGGCAGCTTCATCTCTCAGCATATACTCAATCCGTTCGACCTGTCCCGCCGCGACTTCAACTCCCGAAGGCGTGCTTGAAGCCATTGGTCAGTGGAAAGCCATAGTCCCTGGTCATGTCCGATACTTGGGAGCAGAGTACGAAGTCATATTGGCTACAGGCCACCGACTCCTCGTTCGCAGGCTTCTCCAGTCTTCCGTGCGTATCAGAGCCAGCAGAAGAAAGTATCCCATGCCAATGAGCGGCGGGTATCTGGAGTCAGCCTCAGCACTTGGACAATCAGAAGTCGGCCGGCCTTGAACTCCTCCACTTGGTCCGAGATTCGTGCATGGCTTCCACCACCATCCTCAACTGAGTATATCGCAGCTCATTACGTCGGTACAAACGCCTGCAAACGAGATGCATCGTGGGACACACAATATTTCAGCTCGTCGTATGCTTCTCGCCCACCGACGCACTGGTCCTCTTGAATGATTGTCAAACGATGAAGCGGTTGCGATGCCCTAGGTGGAAGCACAGCAGAACTTCCACAGGGCAATGGATATGCCCATACCCCATCGTTCTTCTCAAAGACTCCGAAGTCACGCGGAATGTGAGCAAGGAGTGGCCTCTCATCTCGACTCTGGACAGGACTGGACCGGATCCGCGCTGTATCGCTGATTTGTCGATGGACATTGCCTCGGGTTGGAGATGCTTGCTTGCTCGAAACCTCCTTCCCACTCTACGCGAGAAAAACACGCTATAAAGCTTGGCACGAAGCTTAAATCGCGTGACACGTCTTCCATTCACTTGCCCCGCTTTGAAAGATCCGCCTGTTGACTTGACATGTCTTGCAGAGTATTTGCCCCTCTCATCCGGCACCTACACATCAGCTGCCGCCGCTCCCGCCATGTCGTCGCGTCCAAGCCTCTTCTCTGCCCAGCCGGACGCCCAGCGCGCGCACTTCAGCGACCTCGACGACAGCGGTGACGAGCGCAAGAAGAAGCGCATCAAGAAAGCTCCCGCCGCCGCGGCACCTCCGCCACCCAAACCCGCTCGCCGAAAAACAGCATCGCTTGTGGGAAAGCGAAAGCTGCCCTCCACCCGCCGCCCGCGCCAGCTTCTCGACGAGACCGATGACGAAGACGAGAAGCCCGAAGACCTCCTTCCCGACTATCTCAAGAGGCGGCGCGACGACAGGGCCACTCGGCATAAACACGGCAGCGATAGCGGGCTGCGCATACCTCCGAAGCACGACGATACTGACACCGATGCAGATGAGCGTCTCGAGGCAAAACCGAGCTTGCCGGGCGTCACGCCTCCCCGGCCATACCAAAACATAAAGCTCGGCAAACAGAGTCACATCCCCGCTCCGATCGCCCAGTACCTGAAACCATACCAGATCGACGGAGTGAAGTGGCTCTACAACAAATTTGCAAACCAGCAAGGCGCGCTGCTCGGAGACGACATGGGACTTGGAAAGACAATACAAGTCATTTCCTTCCTGACGGCCGCATATGGAAAGACCGGAGACGAACGAGACGGCAAGAGAATGAGAAAATTCCGAAAGAAATACCCAGCAGCGTGGTACCCACGAGTGCTCATCGTCTGTCCAGGCACACTCATCGAGAACTGGAAGGCAGAGTTCGACCGCTGGGGCTACTGGCTGATCTACACATATCACGGCAACGAGAAGGAAGCAGCACTGGCAGCAGCAGAAGCCGGAATGTTGGAGATAATGATCACGACGTACGACACATACAGGCGCGACGAGAGCGCGATCAACTGCATACCGTGGGACTGTGTGATCGCAGACGAGTGCCATACCATCAAAGAGCGCACATCACAAAACACCAAAGCGATGAGCAACATCAACGCCCTCTGCCGTATTGGACTGAGCGGCACCGCAATACAAAACAAGTACGAAGAACTGTGGACGCTTCTGAACTGGGCCAATCCCGGCTGCGTCAGCTCGATCGCGAACTGGAAGAGCACAATATGCATGCCTCTGAAGATGGGCCAAAGTCACGATGCGACACTGTCACAACTCGCCAAGGCTCGACGGATCGCAACACAGCTCTCGCAAAATCTCCTGCCCAACTTCTTCAAGCGCCGCACCAAGGCCTTGATCGCACACCAGCTTCCAAAGAAGAGCGACCGCGTGGTCTTCTGCCCTCTCACCGAGACACAGGTCGACGCTTACCAGAACTTCACCGACTCCGAGCTTGTACATGCCATTCGCGACTCCTCCGAGCCTTGCTTTTGCGGCTCAGGCAAGAAGCAAGGATGGTGCTGCAGAAAGTGGATTGAAGGCTTCGGCGAGTGGCAGCACCACGTCTTTCCTGCGCTTGTCACATTACAGAAGCTCGCGAATCACGTTGCATTGATGGTACCAAAGGCCGAGTCTGATGCTGAGCGACTTGAGAAGGATCTGGAGAAGCTCAAAATCGCGCTGCCTAATAGCTGGGACGAGTGGTACACCAACAGAGAGAATCTGGCGTACCTGGCGAAGCCCGAGTTCTGTGGAAAGTGGAACGTGCTGAAAAAGCTGATGAAGCTGTGGTATGAAAATGGCGACAAAGTGCTCATCTTCTCGCACTCGGTCAGACTGCTTCGGATGTTGGACCTTTTACTGAAGTTCAAGACCGACTACAATCTCTGCTTCTTGAACGGCAGCATGTCGTACGCGGAACGTCAGAAGGCGGTGGACGACTTCAATTCCGACCCGAGCCAGTTTGCATTTCTCATCTCGACCAAGGCTGGAGGCGTTGGACTGAACATCACGAGCGCGAACAAGGTTGTTGTCGTCGATCCGAATTGGAACCCCGCCTACGATCTCCAAGCCCAGGACAGAGCATACCGTATTGGCCAGACCCGGGATGTTGAAGTGTTTCGCCTTGTCTCGGCCGGCACTGTGGAAGAGATTGTATACGCACGACAGATTTACAAGCAGCAACAAGCCGCCATCGGATACAATGCTTCCATCGAACGTCGCTACTTCAAGGGTGTTCAAGATCAGAAAGACCAAAAAGGCGAAATCTTCGGCCTAGCGAATTTATTCGCTCCTAGCCAGACCAACGTGGTCCTCCGAGACATCGTCAACAAAACCAACATTGCCGAAAGCAGAGCCGGCGTCGAAGTAGCCGGGCTAGACTTTGAGGTCAGTCACGAAGACGAAGACGAGTTCGAACTCCATCCCGACCAAGAAGACGCCGCGATCCATGCGCTCGCAGCCGAGATCATCGACGAACCTGCCCGCAAGCGCAAACTCGCAAAGGAGACAGCGAAGAAACGAGACCCCGTTCAGGCGATTCTGGCTTCGGCTGGTGTGGCGTATACCCACGAGAACGCCGAGGTCATCGGCACCAGCAAGATCGAGACAAAGTTGTCGAGTAAAGCACAAAAGGGCGCGCATGATCCCGAGTACCTCAACGAGTTCGCCTTTGCTCGCTCGCAGCAATCACAGACTACTGCCCCGGCGGGCAGGGATATGGAAAATGACAGAGTCTACGATGGCATTGAAGATGGGGAGGTCGGATCGACGGAGGAAGTCAAAGTCAAGTATCGCTTCCGTCCACCGGAGGAGGTGAGACGTCGACAGTTTTGCAGTATGGCGCTTCAGTTCGGGTACGATGATGTGGCGGAATTTGCGCTGGTTGTGGAGGGATGGACGCAGCAGCAAAGACGGGACTGTCTCGAGTCGTTTTATCGACAGAGGAAAAGCTTGATTGTTGAGCGTTGATGCGAGCGAGCATGAGATACCCCCCTTAGTTGGAGCCCTTAGTTGGGCGAATGAATGCATGATTGTGACGATTGTGGTGTCGTACCGTGTTCTTCTGTTGTGTGTCTCTACGAATAGACGAATAGTGGGGTCTGCAGGGGCGTCTTGTGTGGAGCTGCAGTCACACAGTGGCTTGCCGCGCCGCGTGCTCGGCCCGCTCGCCATCACCGTTCCCGGCCTGCCGCTGCCGCGCAGCCGAATCAATCTCCGAAAGCACTCCACTCGTCCCTTTCTTTCCCAAACAGCAAGAAAAGCAGCGCCGAGCGACTCGTCTCCGCCATTCATTCGCTGCTTCTCGTCACCCAAGCAAACGCGAAGGCTCGCCACCGCTCAACAGTGGATATGCATATATATCATCAATGCAACTTCCCATACATCCTAGCGCCTCACCTACATGTAGTCATGTACCTGATGAAGATGCAACATCCTGCGTCTTCGTAGCGAGCACGCGGCCAACGGGGTGCATCGAAAACCAAGCTGCAGCGGAATCGCCTGTGTCTTCTTCCTATTCGAAGGAGAGTCCCAGACCCTTCTGCTGCTGATCCTAAAATCAACCTACTCAAGCAGCCCCCTTGATCGTGGAACATGTGTTCGCATTCTTGTCCATCTTGCGGTGCTTGCTTCTCTGCTTGATCAAAAACTACTACTACTACTACCACTGTCATTACAGATTACGATCGCTACGGTGTCTGCTTCTTGTCCATTGGATGATTACACGAGCTTTACGAAACAACCTAAATCATTGCCACTCTCTGTTCTACGGCAAGCCACTGCGTTTCGAACCTCCGAACCGCTGTTATCATATCGAAGGTCGCAGCAAATCATCCAATTGCTCCAACTACCATATTCCATGATATGCTGCATACCAGCCTCTGAAGCCCGCCAAGGAGACCGACTGCAACACCCACAAGCCAACACCGAAGATAGACGAGAAACGACGAGACGGCGACACGATCAATACAATTCGAGCGTAACGAGATAGCGAGATAGCTCTGCACCACTAGACAGACTACGCCCGAGTCTCCCACCAACCAACACAACAATCGCACGCCTCGCAGCGCAATCAACAACGCACTCACTACGCACAAGGACTGTGGACCCCATCGAACGAGAAGAATGGCCGTCCCTCGCGATCCCGCATTCTGGAAACGCTTCTCCCTAGCCGTACACCGCGACGAAGAGGCGCAAGCCATAGCAACAGCCCACGACCCAGCTTCCAAGCAACAAGCACAGTACGTGAAATCTCCACTTTTGCGCCTTTCCATCCGGCCAGATGTGTTAACGCGGTGCAAATAGATCAACCTGGCTTGCACGCCAACAACGCAAATCCTCGCGTCGCGCCTGGGTCTGCTTTGGCTTCTGGCTCATGTTCGCCATTTTGGTGGCAGCGGTGGTGGTGACGGTGATTTGGTTGATGAAGAGACAAAAAGAGGAAGTGGACTGAAAGTGTAGCATCTCGCTCGAAAATAGTTCTTTTTGGTAGTGTACAATGAATGCCCTTCCGTACATCCTACATGCAGTTTCATGTCGCATGTGTGGCGGAGCGAAGCCAGTCTCTTTTGGGCCTACGCGCTCTGAAAGTCTCGTCTGATGTTGTTGCCGCACGAACTTGCACGAGAGTGTGATTCATCCGCCGCGGCGGGCGAAATAATCAAGGACTTCGTGCTTGCCCGTCTGATCCCCAATGCGCTGATCATTGGCGGTTGTGATCCTTCCATATCCTCACCTCACCTCACTCTTCTTCTTCTTCTTCTTCTTCTTCTTCTTCTTCTTCTTCTTCTTCTTCTTGCCTTCCCGCAGAAAACTCCTAATATCTCGGCCTCGACGGCTCCGGCGAAGGACTCCTCGTGACAGACCTCTCATCCCTCCCTCTCTCCCTCAACCACTTCTTAGTCGCCAACTCCAACTCCCGCTCCAACTCCGCACTCGGCTCCTTGCGATGAATAAAATTGCAGAACCCGCCTCTCACACACCCCTCCCCCGAATTGAGCCGACAACACGCCTCCCGAAAGTCCGTCACGGGACTCAATTCGCAGTAAATCGGCCGCGCCGCATACCACCGACTATTCAGCGCATCGCACGCCTTCTGCGCCGAATCCTCGTACTTGAACCGCGCGTACACGTTCCCAATCAAGTGGTCGTTATTGTTATCGCACACCACCACCTCCTCGATCTCGCCGTACTTGCACATTTCGCACCAGAAATCTTCGTAGAAGGCGTCGAAGTGGTTCTGCAGCTGCTGCGGGTTCATGCGCGATTTGTTGTCGTACGCCGGGTTTTGGTAGAGGTTGGGCAGCAGAATCGTCTGCGAGTAGCTGGGTTTGACGTGTTTGCGCGAGCAGCGGTCGCCGTGCCGGCACGCGCCGATTTTGTAGTAGAAACTGCAGTTGACCTTGTCTTGTTCTGTGCCGAAGATGGAGGCGAGATAGTTCGCCATGATGGGCGGTGGTGGATGACTTTTTCGCGGTCTGCTCCTCGGGGGATCAAGTGAGTGTCGAGGATGTGTTTCTGAGCGGCGGTGGTGGTGATGATGACGGCGTGGTTGTCGCGCATGCAGAGCCGGCGAGCTCAAGGTCGCGAATCCACCTCAGCGCACGGGTTGCTGGTTGGTCAGCTTTTTGCCTCAGGCCAGAAGCTTCCATTTTACATCAATGTCGACAGGAGAGACAACTTGGATGGCTAGTCGAAAGTCCTACACATGCCATGATAAACTCACACTCTCGTCTCCGGGCGGCAGGCAGTCGTCTGGTCGACTCTGCAGCCAATTCTCGAACTACAGTACTTGATCTCTCACTTCTGCTACCTATGCCTTTTACTCATATACCATGATCAGAACAAGAACAAGTGCAGGACTGGACGCCAACGCTAATGCCAACAATAATCCCCCCAAAGTTCTCGCGAGCTCGGATTTTTCCGAGCGTCATGCTTCACTTGTACGCATCAATGCCGTCTCGTGCTGCCAGAATGCTGTGTGTCAAGCATGGCGGCACGAGGGTTCTGTCGGAGAACCCGGTCATCAGATGTTCGGCCAATGAGTTGTGCCGGGAATCATCTCTCCGCGCGCATCCAAGCCTCCTTCAAGACCTTTCCGCACCCGTGCACCACGCCACACAGTCGTCGTATACGTAGGCATCTCACTTATGGCCTGCCCCTGGACCTGCCTCTCGGCCTCCCTCTCGGCCTCCCTCTTCCCCTTCCTCGAAAACTGCGATGACCACGTCCACCCCTCTCCTAAGCCGCAGGCGGAGCATCACTCGTGGCAATTTGCGTTGTGGCTTCAGCCTTTGCCTCGTCTGCTTCTCGTTGCTGTTTCGCCTCTTCCCTCTCAGCCAGCTTCTCCGGCGCCGGCACATCATCTTGCATCTCGACATCTTCCTTCTCATCCCGTACGGTATCCGCCGTGATGGTAGCACCAGTGGCAGCGGCAGGTGAGCGAGGAGGAGTCGTGACTTGTGGCGCCGAAGCGCTTGCAGCAGCAGCAGGAGGGGCGTCGGCCATTTCATCGTCTACACCAGCTTCGGAGTGATTTGATGTCTGCTCGATCTTGGGCTGAGGTGCACTGGTGAGAGCGCCAGATGTGGGTGATTTGGCTTTGTCGGCAAGTATTGCTTCTGCAACGTTGGCGTTGGCGGCCGCGACATCTGCAGCGCCGTCGATCTGCATGGCCTCTTCGACGCCTTCCTCGTCCTCATTGCCCTCTCCGTTCACACTACGCGCATCGTCTTCGACCGGAGTGTTGGCGCCACTGTCGTCCACGGGAGCATGCACGTTCTGTGTATCCATAATGCCAATTCTCCTCGCCGCCGGAGGCTTTCGAAGGCCATTGGCGAAATTGAGATCCTCGTCTTCTGAGTCCTCATCGTCCAGATCATTTGTGGTGTGCTTGTCGTATGCACGCTGATTCCATCTGCGGTCCTTGCTCTCTTCGGCGTCCGCTTCTTCGTCGTCCTCTCGTGCTTCTCGCTCATCGAATGTCTCGGGTTCCCCATCAGGCCCGGAATTGTGCATGCCAAGAGGTTCTCGAGGCACGTCGTGCATTTGAACGCTGGGCGCATGCTGTGTTGTGCGCTTCAGGTTCTCCAGCACTTGGTGCTTGATCTTTTCGAGATACTCGGGCGAATTGGCATTGTCCATGTTACTAGGCTTGACATCCAGCTCGAAATCCGGGCTGTAGTACTCGTAATAGTCTGTGAATGGTAGATCGGGACCCATCTCGACGCCCACCAATTGTCCAGTCTCGTAGGCCCACGTTCGCGCGACGTTGCGCATCGTGTATCCACCTCCTCCGAGGACGAGTGTGGGCAGATTGAAGCTCTTGACGAAGTTCACACAGTTTGCGTGCCCTCGCATGCTCAGGTTGAAGCAGCCCAGCCTGTCGCCGGATAACGAGTCGCCGCCGCACTGGAGCACAACGGCAGTCGGTTTGTAGTATTCCATGACCCAGCCAATGACTGGCTCGAAAATGCCCTTGTAGCTTGTGTCGTCAATGCCGTCTCGGAGCGGGAAGTTGACCGAGTAGTGCTTGCCCTGGCCTACACCAATGTCTCTCAACTCGCCGGTACCGGGGAAGTACTCGCCATACTTGTGGAAGGAGACGGTCATGACGCGATCGGTGGAATAGAAGGCTTCCTCGACGCCGTCGCCATGATGGACATCGATATCGATGTAGAGAACGCGTTCGTGGAATCGCAGGAGCTCGAGAATTCCAAGGACAATGTCTGCAGCAAGTCAGCATACCGTCGCGAGCATGGCCGGACATCTCCCCACTCACCATTCACGTAGCAAAAGCCCGAGGCTTCACTCTTCTTGGCGTGATGCAGACCACCAGCCCAGTTGACAGCCACATCGCACTTCTGGCGATTCAAACGCGCAGCACCCTCCATGCTGCCTCCCGCACTGATGCCACAAAACTCGAACAAGCCGTCGAAGACGGGACAGTCGTCGCCTACGTTGTATCGCCCTTGTTCCTTCATGAAGTTATCCATGTTGTCGGGCGTTACGCGTTGCAGGAAGTCGACGTATTCGTCAGTGTGGAACTGGGTCATTTCGTATTTGCTCGCGGGCTTTGCGCGATAGATTTCGAGCTTCTTGTACAAGCCGTAGTTCATGATCAGCGAATGGGCCATCCGAATGCGATGCGGTTTCATAGGATGGCCGGCATTGTACGCGTAGTTGCCGACGTCGCTGTCGTAGAAGTATGCGACTTTCTTGGGCTGCGAGGGAGCAGCATTTGTGCCGGTGCCAGGCGCGTCCAGAGGCGTGTATCCTCCTGCGCCGAGAGGCATGGCTGCGATGCGCTAGATGCGGAGGGCCAGAACGGTGGGTATGCTGTCGCCGCGGATCGTCGATGCTGGCGGTATGTTGAGGAGTTTTGCGCGCAAATCGTGTCGGAGGGTGTTGTGTCGAGGGCAATGTTGCCGGGAGCCCACAATGATGCTTGGGCGAGCTATGTAATGCGAGGGCTGGACAGGGAAGGTTAGCCGAGGCCGATCGCCGAAGCTCTCGCTGCCGGTGCTGGTATAGTAATGTCGCGTCGTCCATCTGCCTGACGAACAAACCGCCAAACATCTCTCCACGCCGCCATCACCGCCATCACCGCCCTCTCCGCTCCTCCATCCACGACAATCCTACCCCTTCCCGCCCGAAGATACAGGCGCACCCATCGCTGCTGAAGACCCGCCACCACAGCTGTTTCCACCCGTGCGCCAGCACGCCTCAACTTCCACCACATTCCCAACATGGACCGGTTATCGCGCATGCTCGCCGCTGCCCAGGGCATGGGCGGCGGCGGTGGCGGTCCTGCACAAGACACTAACATCATCGACAACGCGGAGACGGTCTACATTTCATCGCTGGCACTGCTCAAGATGCTGCGGCACGGCCGAGCAGGTGTGCCCATGGAAGTCATGGGGCTGATGCTGGGAGAGTTCGTCGACGACTACACGGTGCGAGTGGTGGACGTCTTCGCCATGCCGCAGTCGGGAACGGGCGTGTCCGTCGAGGCGGTCGATCCTGTCTTCCAGACCAAGATGATGGACATGTTGCGACAGACGGGGAGGTGCGTAATTCACCACATGCTGATGATCCACCACTGACCGCGCTGCCATCACAGACCCGAGACCGTCGTCGGCTGGTATCACTCACATCCCGGCTTCGGCTGCTGGCTCTCGTCCGTCGACATCAACACGCAGCAATCCTTCGAACAACTCACGCCCCGAGCCGTCGCCGTTGTCATCGACCCCATTCAATCCGTCAAGGGAAAAGTCGTCATTGATGCCTTTCGCCTCATCAATCCACAAACCCTCATGCTTGGACAAGAGCCCCGTCAAACCACCTCGAACTTGGGCCACCTCAACAAACCCTCCATCCAAGCCCTCATCCACGGCTTGAATCGCCACTACTACAGCATCGGCATCGGCTACCGCAAGACTGCCCTCGAAGAAGCCATGCTCATGAATTTACACAAGACCGTTTGGACCGAAGCTCTGACCATGCCCGATTTTGCTGCAGAAGGCACACGCAACGAGGCGAACCTGAAGAAATTGGTCTCGCTCGCCGAGGGGTACGAGAAGCGTGTCAAGGAAGAGACGGAGTTGACCAAGGACCAACTACGGACGCGGTATGTGGGTAAAGTGGATCCGAAGAAACACATCGAGACCGTCGGGCAAGAGTTGATCGAGGACAACATCGTTTCGGTGAGTCGACAGATGATCGACAAGGAGGCCAGCGTACCCCATGCCACGGCAGAAGGTTTGGGCAGTGCGAGGTTGAACGGTGCCAAGGCCGCAAATGGCGCGAACGGGGGGCAGGCAGATGAGGGAATGGAGGTAGATGATGATTTGTGAGAGCGCCGCAAAGAGAGGAAACGCTGTACTATATGCATCGCTCAGGCGCTTTGAGTCACGGCATGGAGAGAGGCCCTCTTTGCAATGGGGTCTACACCTTCAGTTCAGATAGTTGTTCGACCGCCGTCGCAACAAGCATGACTTACGTTACACGGCAGCAGAGATTTCAAAACATCAACCATGCATGCACGCTACACGACTGAGAGAAGGAAGAAACGAAGCTGCTGATGAGACGATGATGTTTTGCATTATTCCAACCGACTGGGTAACGGCTGTGATTTTTTCCCTTCTCTATGTATCACGATCAGATCCTGCTGAGATTCGTGACCTGGGGTATCTTCTTTTCCTTTTAGATCCACGATGGCAATGGAACGCCTCCGAGTCCGAGCCAAGAAAATGCAGAAATTGCAGAACACCATGCCGCGCCATGCCCCATTCTTTTCACTCCAGTTCACTCCAAAGATGCAAAAGTGATGCAAGAAAGATACAAACAAAACGCTATGCAAAGCTTCCAGTTTCTGCAGGTAACAATGTTTTGCCAATCTCTATCTTCCAGACTACTTATCCAAATCCCATCTCTCTCAAGATCGCGACTCCCACGCGCGGAAAAGGCCACGCCTAGTGGCCGCCGGCGGGAAAAAAGGCTCTCGGGTGAAATCGTTCAACGCCACCGGAAGTCAAGTGGCGCCTTTCGTAGACGGTGCCATTGCTGGCGACTGTGGGGACCGTAGGAGGGGGCGCGTCGACCGAAGAAGACGTAGAAGAAGGTGAGGCTGCGGGGGTGGCGATACCGGAGACGGTCTTGAGGGTTGGGATGGCGATGCCGTCGGCCGCTGCGGAGGAGGCGGAGGAGGAGTAGGCTGGTGGAGCGGATGTTGCCACGGAAGAAGAGGATGAGTATGCTGCCAGCGCCGAGGAAGAAGCAGTAGGAGCGGAAGCAGAAGCAGGCGCGGTTGAGGCAGAGTAAGCTGAAGGGGAAACAGCTTGCCCAATAGGCATTGTCGAGGTCAATGTGACGACGGTGACAATGGTGGTGAACTGCTCAGATCCCGATCCAGCTGCAGGAGCAGAGGTTGGATTGGCATCCGCTGCAGATGTGGTAGTGGTTATTGATCCGTCTGCGTATCCCGATGGCGCATCTGTTGGAGCGGGAGCAGCACCCGTGTTTGGAGGCTGACTCCAAGGAGCTCGGCTCGGGACTGGCATGTCAGCAGCCTTGAACGCTGCTGCCCAAGCACTCTTCGCTCCACTGGTGTAACTTGCCGCGGCCTGATCCCATGAGTTGGACCAAGCGCTAGCAGCCGCCGTTCCAAAGGAGCTGATGACTTGACAGGTGTTTGGAACATATACCTCTGGCCAGACTCCGAGGCTGTTGGCTGAGATGACAGTGGCTTGGGCGTTACACGAGCTGACGAACGCGGTATCAATGCTTGCAGTGTCATCACGCTTGTTGTTGTTGCCTGCAGCGACGTATGAAGGTGCGGTCATATAAGCGGTGCGGTTCTTGTAGTTCGGAACAGCAGCAGTCTGAGGGTTGGATTCAGCGGCTGGTGCCGAACCGGCGGGCTGTGCGGCGGCGAGCTTGACCATTTGAGACTTGTCAACAACGTCAAAGTCGGCACAGGTCGTGTAGTACTCGTCTTTGCCGGCGGGAGTGTTGCAGTCGCGGTTGGATTCGGTGCCGAAATCCCAGACCCAGTAGGTTGTCAGAGTGCCGGGTGTGACGCTCTCCGGGATGAGAACATCATTTTCGCACCAGGACTCAACGGTGGAAGTGGGCTGGCCGGCCACGTGGTTAGGCTGAAGGATTTGTCGCTCTTGGGAGATGCTACCGCAGTTGATCTGGTGACATCTACCATCGTCGAAGTTTTGTGCGGTCATCAGCCAGCCATTGCCGTTGCCACCCTTGCCGTCTCTTGTCCACTGCATGACATCTCCAATCTTTTCATCGTCGGAAGGCTTCGTGGTGCCAAAGACGAAGACGGAACCACCTCCCGGGGGCTTGCCGGTGATGTTCCATGGAAGGGAGACGTGACCATTCTCGAGGTACTTCATGGCAACGTAATCGCCAGGAGCGACCTTGAGCTTGGGAAAGTTGGCTGTGTAGTTTGATGTCCTCTGCGCAGGGTGGCAGACCAAGTCGGTGCCGTCAATGCGATTACGGACTGTACCATCAGAGTTGCGGGCTTCCAGCGACGGAAGCATCCACATCAATGAGAAGCCGTTATAGGTAGGGTCTGTCCTCGAAACGTAGCCTCGCGAGTAGCCACGCGGGCCGGTGAAAGTGCCATTGTCGGAAATGACCTGGTACTCTTCAACCCAGGAGTGGGCTGCCGTCAGTTGCGAGAGGAGGGCGAAAGATAGAAGTGCGAAGAGCATGTTGAGGGGAGTCGAGCAGCTGCTGGAAAAGGATCGAAGCTGCATGTTTGTGTGTCGGAGTTTGCTTGAGTGGTTGTAGTGCAACGAACGAAGACTTGCTTCGGAAATACGGTGCGCTCAGTTTTAGCGTTTGTTGTCGTTGTGGTGAAGGCGTTCGGAAAAGTCGAGATATCGGTCCTGCCGAATTGTATGTCGATTGTCGTAGTGAAGGAGTGTGAGGTGTGGAGTTGGAATTCGCTCGAGTGCACTATGTGCGGTGAATATTGCCGGGGCACAATGATTCTATGCGAGGAGCACAACAATGAAGACGGCCTGCGGTATTGTTGAGGGTGAAAGGAACAATAGGGCGTCGCAACAATGAGAAGGCTATGTACAAGAAAGAAGGCCAGCCATTGTGCAGAGAAAGTGACGCGCTGAAAGGAAGAAGCACGCTCGACACTGGAGGAGGTCAAAGGAACTTCACTGGCGCCATGACTTGTCTTTTGAGGCGTGGAGGCGTATTCACCACGCGTCACGTGGGACTGTCTCGAGGTGTGCGACTGCACTGAGGTCGCGCCTACGTGTGGATCTTGGTAAATTGGTGCGAAACCGTGTCCCAGACGGCGAAAAGCATCGGATGGCGTATAACGCACTTCAGCCTGCTGCGTGGAGTTCTTGTCGGCCAAGACGTGGTCTAGCATGGTCGAGAATAGAGTGTTGCGCGCAGTTCGACGCGCTTGCGTGAGAGCGTCGGACAAGGAAGGACGACGTGTGGAGTCGAGCAACTGGGAGGTGGCCATATTTTCAGCATGGTGAAGTGCTCAGAGACAGTCGTGGGCCAATCGAGGCAGTTGACGTTGCCGCTTGTGAAATGCGTCCTGTTCGTGCCTCGTACAATAGCACATCTGGTTGTGTTTCGCCTCGTGAATGTGTCGCGAAATTCCGCGCTGTGATTGGTCAAAAGAGCCGTTGCGCAAGCGCCGAAGCTCATTTCGAAAACGTGGACGCACGGACAGAATGTGCGCGCGCATCCCATGGTTCGTGAATTTATCGTGGCGTTATGGCATTTCTAAGCGAATTCATTCGATTATCTACTAATATACGTTTTAAGAAGCGCCTTAAACATAGCTAGTAACTACTAGATATAGTTATTATCAACTAAGTAGAAGAGTAAGTAGCTAGGTATTATATTAAGTAGTGTCGTGCGGGGGCGTCGAACAGGCTCGTATTGTAGGTATAATGCGCAGTAGAAGTAGGGGCGATAAGCAGGAACCAACCGAGTTGATTGTGTTAGTTAGTTACAGGTTGCATCTCACTCCTGAGATGGGCATCAGCTGAGTCATGTGACCTAGTGTCACATGACCTATGTCACCTAATCCTGATCCCCAAAGTGTCTCTCAGAATGTCCAACTGGACTGTACTTCCCAACAAGTAGCTTATAACTAGAGTTCTAGTATAGCTAGTAGTAGCATAAACGCCTATGATTCTATAGTAAGAGGCTTAATTTACTAATAAAATAGCTATCTAGAAGATATATATACGTACGCGAACTAGCTATATATACTTTTATTGCTACCTCTTTGTCTTCTAATACTTCTAATAAAGTATAGTTATAACTACTCTATAAGCGCTACGTAATTAAACGATTCGCCGCGCCGAACCGAACGCGGACGATTGTTCAGTTCATTATCGAAGCTTACGCTAAATCAACTATCCGAGTAAATAATGTCCGTGCATCGCGCTACTAAATAAACCTAGAATTCACCGGGCTCCAAATTGTCACGACTATCGCTCGGACGCTGCTCCGGAATCCAGTCTGATACTCGTCGTGATGCATTCGGTGCATCGGATCGACGGTGGCTGGTTGTATGCGAGTCCCAGATCGTGAGTCGTGTGCACGCTGAGCCCTTGGCAGGCTCGCAGAGTCCAGCAACTACTCATGCGCGGTGAGCAAAGCTGTCGAGTTCTGCACGACGTTTCGTAGACACAAAATGTCGCGTGTAATGGACGACTTCAAGCCGTAACCACTTGTCACCTACCCACTCGAAAGCATCTCGTTCGGCACGAGAGTAGGCTCGCCCGGAAGTAGCATCTTGCCAACAATCCTCTATTCACCGCTTTCACTCTCCCACTGCCAGTATCTGAGCGACTAATACGGCCTTCTCTTGGTTGCAATACTCGCACCTGGACCATTTGACAGCTCGTTCCAATCAAATCAGTCGGGATGGCAAGCCGCTGTTTTTCCTGTTCCAGACCTTCCATAGTGCGCAGTACGTTACCCCGCGCACGTGTGAAGCCGTGCGTTGTGCAAGGGCTACCCAGACAAAAGGCGGAGGTGTGATAATTCATGTGAGGGACAGCAGTACCACCTCAAGCTGCGCTTCCTCCTTCGCGGTTTGCCTTGCCTCGCTTGCCGTAAGATTTGTCAGCCGCTGCGCGTGAGGTCTCAGTGATTCATTGGGTGTCAAGCAGCAGAACATGCCTGGTTGTACGAGTTGTGCACCACATCGCCATCTAGCTGCTTCCAGAGCCAAACGATGAAGTCGCAACCACATGTGCACGCCTGTGCGAGGAAGATACGTCGAGGTTTGTCCCACAAGCTATCATCGCACACCTGCATCGACTGCGACAGTCCATCCTGATGCGTCGCTGGTGTAATTGCAATCGGGTTTCCAAGAACGATTTCGAAGGTCAACTGCATTTCCCCCGGCGAGGCCGCCAGTGATGTACTCGCTAAGAACAAGAGGTCAAGTTCGATCGCTTTTAGCGCCTTGTCCCTCGTGAGCGTCGATGGACTCTTCTCGCCAGCTAACAAGTCCAGCGTCGTGATTGGCAAAGCTACTTCCTCTGGGGGAATGTTTGCCTTACCGGGATGGTAGATAGCGAGGCCGCTGAGATTGAGCGCGATCTGGAGAAGGTCTGTGGTAAGGACTGGGTATCGTTGATGACATACAGGCGTGCCATGATACTAGACTTCTGCTCCCTCTTCGACGATGCTGCGCATCTGCGTGGCCCGAAATTCGATTACCCGCGATTGAGCAGCGACACTCGCCGCGCGTATTTCTTGCGCTCTGATCTCCTCCTGCATGCGTATGTCCACGCCCCTCTCGACTAAAATGGCGTCAACAAGGGGCCTACTGAAAGGCCACGGCGGGTAAGCCACAAACCCATCATCTGGCCAGGCATCATCCTCATGTCGCTAGCAGTAGCTCACGACTAGAGACTGTGTCACCAGCTAGCCGTGACCGATTGGGCAGATGCCATCATCGCCGACGCAGATTACTCTGAAAGGCGTTTCGTAGCGCGGAGGCTGAAATCAGCTGCAAGATCAGGAGCGAGCCGATCAAAGTTCCTCGGGACAAGCAACGCGACCTTCTGACTAGAAGGAAGGGCCGTCACAGTACTTTCAAAGAGGTCTTCTCGATTTTGTCTCGTCATCGTGATTTCCCAGATGTTAGTGGCGACCTGTCGTGCTTCGAAAGCGGCATGCTTGCCTTTATCAGTGGCTACCATCAATATATCGTGCTACAACTGCAAACGTGTCCATGGGGAACAAGAGGCGCAGGAGATCTGCTCGTCAGCCTATCTCACAAACTCGTTCCGAGCCACAGTGAAAAATGCATTCCTTCAAGGGTAACAGGCAGAAGGCTTTGAATTTCCATTGATACTGCAACTTGAAGTGCAGTCCCTAGAAGGAGAAGGAGAGTTTGATGCGGGCGGCGTCTCGGATCTTTTGAGAAGCCGAATGCCGATCCGGTCATCGCCTGGCGTTGCACCTCGTGAGGCTGGTCCAACTCGATGGAAGACGATGAACAGCGTGCGTGCATTGACCCAGGAAGACGGAAAGCCGACCAGCAGTGTTCGCATTGAAACGAATATGACAGCGGGTAAATGGTGCTGTGGGTTTGGGTTGGAAAGCTCGCGGCAGGACGAACTTCGGCCCACCAGCATCTTGGCCACCTGCATCGTTCCGCCAACCTTTTCTCGCTCGTTGTTGAGTCTATATATACGGAACGTGTCTCGCAGCCCCCATCAGATCAACCAGGCGAGGTGGCCGAGTGGTTATGGCGCTAGTTTCAGGCTCTGAAAAGAGTGCCGAAGTGTACACCCTACATTACTAGTGGGTAATTCGTAAGCACACTCTATTATGGATAGCTTTACGAGAGATGGCTTGCTAACAGCAAGCAGCGCGTGGGTTCGAGTCCCACCCTCGTCACTACATTTTTGCCTATAACTAGGTAGTTGTAATGTTACTTTTTGGCTAGCGTTACTCCAACTTTATTCTTTCCTTAAATATAAGCTTTCAAAAATCCGCTATAGCAAAGTCGAAGCTCGGCTAACGCTAACAGCGTTGCACGACAGTAACTTAGGAGGGCACGGTTCACGGTTAATCACAAATTTTTCCTTTCCTCCACCCCACCCCACCTCTATTCCCACCCATCCATCAGAGCCACACCCGCCACTCTTAGAGGCCTCGAGAAAGCTGATCCAGCTGCTCGGCAATTTTGGGCCAGCCCTAACCCAGCAGGTAGGCGACCAAGCGCTTAGTCTATCGGTTCGCATGACCCGACAGGCCTCATTGTTATCGCGTCGGCTGCCCATGCCTTTTCTCTTCAACTTCTTTCGTGCCGCGGTTTACGATTGAAATCTTTGCTAGTGCTACCATTCACCACTACAGCTTTACACAGTGTATTCGAGCCCTGCACGAGCGGAAGCACTACGGTACGACAGGCAGTTCTTCGCGTCATCCCATCGTAGCTGCACGCAGCGGGGCACATCACGAGGTTGCATCCAGGAACAGGAAGAGTAGAGAAAGCCGCACCACATATACCGCCGAGTGCCCTCACCTTCGAGGTCGCCGCACTCCCATGGCGCTGTACGAGCGTCGTTCCTCCTTTGAGGACTTGAGTCGATGGCGAACACAATCCCCCACGGGTTCCGAAAGACGAAAGCTTACCTTCAATCCCGTCGGAGAATGGACTGACCCGGCAGTACAATATGATCCCCCGGTAGCAGCAGTCGAGGTCAGCAGAGGGAAGAGAATCGCACAAGTGGCTGTGGCCGTGGTATACTGCTTGTTCGCTGCCGGCATCGTCTTTGGCTTCGCGGCAATCAAGCCCGTGCTGATCGAGGAGGGAGTGTATCAGAACCAGTGCACAGAGGACGAGCTGCGGAAGGATGATGGCGTATGCTACGGACAAGAGCTTCGGCTCAATTTGATGTTCACCGTAGCCGCTGTGAGCACCAACGTGTGTGCTCTTCCGGTAGGCACAATTCTCGATCGATTTGGACCACGGGTGGCTAGTATCATTGGCTGTGTCTTTCTATTCGTCGGGGCACTGTTCCTCGCCTTTGCAGCAGATGTGTTCCATGCATTCGATGCATACATTCCCGGCTACCTGTTCCTGGCTCTGGGAGGACCATTCGTATTCATCTCGTCCTTCCAGCTCAGCAACACCTTTCCACAGCATTCCGGACTCATCCTTGCCCTCCTCACTGGCGCCTTCGATACGAGCAGTGCCGTCTTTCTCGCCTACCGCCTCCTCTTCCAACACACGAATGGCTCTTTCAACACGAAGAAGTTCTTTCTGATCTACTTGATCGTGCCCATTCTGATCCTGGTCTCCCAGTTCACCATCATGCCAGGCAAGTCATACAAGACAGTTGGTGAACTTGTCGAACAAGCGGAAGAGCCTGCTACGGCAGACGTCCACGACTCTGATTCCGAAATCTCCGATGACGACGCCCGCGTCGAGATCCAAACCACCCGCCGCTCCCATCGCGAGGCTGCTGCAACAGGGATTGAAAATCTCCTCGGCTCCAAGACCGCCGAACAAAAGACACAGCAAGAGGAGGCCAAAGCCCGCACCTCTGGCGTCTTCGGCGCAATGCATCACGCCTCCGTCCTCGAACAAATCCTTTCTCCTTGGTGGATCCTCATCACACTCTTCACAGTCCTTCAAATGCTCCGGATCAACTACTTCGTCGCCACAATTCGCACGCAGTACACGGCAATGTTCCATTCTCCCGCCAAGGCCATCCAGATTAACAATTTCTTCGATATTGCTCTGCCTCTTGGCGGAGTCGTATCTGTGCCCTTTATCGGGTACGTTCTCGATCATACTTCGACCGCCTTTGTTCTCGGACTGCTCGTGAGCATCGCCACGACGATTGGTGTTTTTGGTCTCATCCCGGAAATGTGGGCGGCGTATGCAAACGTCATCCTGTTCGTCGTCTACCGGCCGTTGTACTATACTGCTGTATCCGACTACAGTGCCAAGGTCTTTGGCTTCCAGACTTTTGGCAAGGTGTATGGTTTGATTATCTGCCTTGCGGGGCTGTGTAATTTCTCACAGGCGGGCTTGGATGCTTTGACCCATGTGAGGTTTGGAAATGATCCGCGGCCGGTGAATGCAATCCTGTTGGGTGCTGCAGCGATGGTCGGTGTTGCTCTTGCGGGCTTCGTGGCATGGCAGAGTCTGGTTTTGAAGAGGGGTGAGGACGAATCTGGAGGGAGGAAGGCGGAGGAGGAGAGAGAGGAGTTATTGCGTGGACGAAGGAATGAGGAGGTCAATGGGAATGGGCATCAGAACGCTAACGGTGCCACTTACGGAAGCACTTGACCTGGAAGACAAGAGGAATTCCACGAGATGATGCGGATATTGGGCATGTATAGCGAGGCGGCTGCATTTGGCACCCATCTGCTCGAAATAGCGATTGCATTTGCAGTGGGAAATAAGCAAGGCGCTGGTGGCCATAGCGTTGAATTTGTTGTGTATATCGCGATCGTATTATACCTACATGTGCATAGAGCAGCGACTTCGTCTGGATACCTGCTCTGCTCTGCTCTCAGCTCTTTCTTCAGGTCTCGCGGTTTGGTGACTAAGTTAGGGTCCGGACAATCTTCGGCCAATTCTTAGGGTTTCCTGCAACTTTCTCTTGGGACGACGACGACGACGACGACGTGATCGGCTTGCCTTTAATTCACTCTCACATCACGCGCTCCTCGTCTTCGACGATGTTGAAATATGTTTGAGCATTTGGAGCTCATTTGGATCAGGCCGTGCTGCAGGAGAGGGTACTCACTGAGCTATGCACTTTCCCAAAATCATCGGTGTTCGTGAAATCCACCAAGCATCATTCGCAAAATCTGGCGTATCACAGACCGAGCATGGAAAATCAACGACGGACAACCGAAATAACGGATTCAATGGCGTAACACGCCTTGCAAGCATTCCATTGCACATGTACGAAGGCAGAACAAACGAAACGCTATTCGTAGACAGCGTCCGATAGTCGTCGTGGGTTTGCAGCATCATTTCCGTTGCCATGAATGCACACAAGCAAATCGCTTTGCATACATCGCCGCACCGAGTCCACTTCGTGAAGACATTGTCCTACTACCTAAGCGGCCTTCCACTCGTAATGGAACTTTCCAATCTCCGGCAGGCCCTTCTCGTCCTGCCCCTTGATGTCAAACATATGTCTCCCGAAATAGTCCAGCTCTGCCTCCTGGAAGCTCGTCGGTAAGTCCACGCTCGTCATCATCTTCAGGTATTCCAACGTTGAGCTGAGCGCTGGAACGACATGGTCGTGTTCTGTAGCGGCTAGAACTACCCGCTTCAGCGGCGCGAAAGTCTTCTTCAGGTCGGCAGCGATGGACGGGACGGAAAGAGGGTTCATTTCCTGGTGATTGGAGATGGAAGAGATGGAGGAGTGGGACTTGTAGTGAGGTAAGAGGAGCTTGGAGGAGATGTAGTCGGCTTGAATAATGCATCCTGCACGCCAGATTTGGAGGAGAGAGTGGTAGTCAATGTTGAAGTGGTTAGCTCTGTCCGCTGCTGCAATAATGTTCATGCCTTGGCAGAAGGAGGCGAGGCAAGCGCCATAGGTCGCAAGTCGGAGGTCTTCGAGGAAGGCTTTCTTGTCCTCGATGGATTTGAGTGACTGAGGAGGGAAGTCTCCGCCAAATGTCTTGTTGATCGCACGTCGTTGCTGCAGATCTGCCGATGCGAGACGGAGATAATGGGCGGTCGTCAGAGTGGGAGCGGGGATATGCATGTCGACTGCTTGCGTGTTTGACCAAATGCCAGTTCCTTCCTCGCCGCACACGTCTTGAACGACTTTGTCTTCGACAGTGTCGAGCACTCGTTCGCCTTTCTCGTTGATGGTCTTACAAATTTCGGCTCCGATACGAACGAGGAATGTGCCTTGTAGCTCACCAGATTTGTTCCAATGAGAAAAGATATCCCCAATCTCATCTTGAGATAATTCGAGGCCTTTCGTCATGAGGCTCCAAGTCTCACAGACGGCGGACATCATGCCATGCTCGATTCCATTGTGGATCATCTTACAGTAGTGACCCGCGCCACCGGTACCGATCCGAGCAACGCAGGGAGTTCCATCGGGAGCCTTGGCAGCGACCTTTTGGAGCAGTGGAAGGACAATGTCAAAGGTAGAGGCATCGGTGCCAGGACACATGGAAGGACCTCGGCGCGCAGCTTGGTAGCCCCCGCTGACGCCACAACCCACGTATCGAATGCCCTTGGGGGCACTCTTGGCAATTCGACGTTCGGTATTCTGCCAATTCTCGTTGGCGCAGTCGATAATAATGTCGTCTTTGCGGAGGTAGGGCATCAATCCACCGAGCACCGTGTCGCCGACGTAGCCGTGAGGCAAAGACCAAACGAAGACTTTCCGCTGGTCTCCAAAAGCCTTGCACATTTCCTCGTCACTTTGCACTTTGGAAAGTTTATTGCCGACATTGTCCTGCTTCGCCGCGGCCAAGACTTTGTCCATGGCTTCGTTGGAAGGGTCGCGGAGGACGACATCACAGCCATGCTCAGCGAAGAGGAGAGCCATGCCACCGCCCATGGCTCCGCAGCCTATCATGGCGAGCTTCTTGATCTCAGCATCTTGTCCGTTGATGCTGTTTGTGGATGCCATATCGAAGTGGCGAAAGATAGGTTCCAGCAATGAGTTTCGTGGGCAGCGAAGCGAAGGATTTGATTTGAAAGAGCCTACGATCCAGGATGTCTTGAACAACTCTTCCTCTCGAACGAGCAATCCAGACTCTGATGATGCCGTGTTTTACCTCTCCAAGCTCCGTCAAGCTTCACACTACAGTATGCAGGGTGGATCATCGTGATGTCAAGCCGCTGCCGTGTCCGTGACTTCGCGGAAGATCCACGAGGACACGTGATGTACTGCAAGTTCCAATGTCGCGAAAGCTGATTATCCAGGACAAGACGCAGATCTGGGCCTCGAATGGAATTGGGAGCTTCGTGGTCGGGCTGGAGCGGACCACGAATGCTGCGATCGATCGAACTCAGGCCAAGATTTGCTGACCTCGCTCATGGATGCCAGGCCACTCGTTGCCGCTCTGAGGCACAGTTGAAAGGGGCTTCTTGACTGGAGAAGCAGTATCATGTTTCCAAGATGCAATACATCTTCAAAATCCTGGGTTCGGGACCTAGATGTCTTTGCGCGGTAACATCTAACGGACATCTCAAGGCATGTTGAGCACACCTGCTACTATTAGCACACGTTTCCCTCTGAACTCACAATGCCATGCAAGACGGCTGGAAAGGAGAGAAACATGATGCATTATCGGGTATCGTCACTCATCTTCATCACCGTAGTTGATGTTCTCGCTACCACTTTCATCTTCCCCTTCGTCGTCCACGCCGTCGTCGTGTCCATCAACCTCACTCCATGCCTGACTCTCCTCCAACGGCATCGGCTCCACGGTGCTCAATGGTACCTCGCTCCCCTCCTCTTCTTCTTCCTCCTGCTTCTCGTCATGCAGATCAAACATGACACTTTTCCTCCTACTAGGCGGCCGGCTCTCTGCGGCGCCTGTGCTCTGCGTCAACCTTCTCCATCTCTTCTCAACCAAAACGTCTCCACTCCACGGCCTGCACTCCTTGACCGTTTCTCCGCAACGTAGACAAATAAACCCTTCACCTTCTTCCGCTTCGATGCGTTGAGCAAGGCAGACGAAACAGTAAATGCACCCGCACGCGTCTGCTTCGTACGGATTTGTGACATCGGTGGTGGAACTTCCAATAATCCCGCTATTTGCAGCTGCGCTACTAGCCATGATTTCCTGCTCCGATTGTCCCCCTGTAGGATTCTGATCTTGGTAGCAAATCGCGCACGTCCGCTCCGGTAAGAAGGCCAGTTCGCCTTTGGGTATGTCATCCTCCTCGTCCTCTCCTTCGTATGTGGGTTTTGTGCCGAAGATCTGCTTCGTTGTGCTCTTGGTCTTTTTCCATGCTCGTGCAAGCCAGCGCTTCCAACGCGATATACCAACCAGGGGAAGGATGAAGAGGAGGAATTCGGTAAATGCGTGCCAGACTAGTTGGCGATTGAGAAATTCGAAAGACACTTCGCGCGAGGTCTGGTTGGATGCAGGCACGAGACGAAGTCGGAGGAGGCGGTCGGTGAGTGTGCGATAGTGACCATTGTAGAGGAATACGAGGAATGAGCAGAATGCGGCAATGTTGTGGGATGTGCTCGCGAAGGTGGTGAGTCGGGAAAGTCGTCGGACGAGTGGTGAGGGCTCGTCGTAGCCGTTCTCTAGTGAGCTGAGCCGGTCTTCCCACCTGCTCCAACCATAACGTCCCCCTACCGTCATCAGACCGTATACCACTCTCTGCCATGTCGTCGCCTCTTTGCGCGTGAAACTGGGATCCACATTGCCTCGTGCATCAATGTATTTCAGCCCCTGCAAGCTCGCTCCGTACGACTGCCCGTGATCGTAGATGCTCAGCTTCCACATGACAGCGCGCAGAGCAGCAGTGATCTCCAAGTCGTAGTCATCTTTGAGGTGTGCGCCAAAGTACTTCAGTCCCTCTCCCGCCTGTTTCTTCAGCAACCCGAGCAGTGCTTCGTCCAGAAGTTCGGCATCGACCTGGCCGACGCGGAATGCCGGTCGCGTGCCGTAGGGAGAGCCGACATTGTCCCAAAAGGAAATGAGGTCGAATGTAAACGTCCGCAGCGTGGGCGGGAGTTGTGTGAGTTGGGCAGCCCGGACTTCGCGTTGTGCGGTCTCGGCCGCCGTCAGCGCTTCTGCTCGTGCCAGACGGCGTTCCTGGATGCGCTTCTGCGCAGCCGCAAAGTCTGCCATGAGCGAAGCATCGGCGGTAACATAGAAAGTCGTGTTGGCTGCGAGTCGTGTCATGCCAATGTTTGGAGGTGTGAGAGAGGCACGCGAGCCGAGGTCCGCGGCCGGAACCGGACCCGCTTTCCGTTCATGCTGGGATTTGGTGAGCTTTGGCCTATACTTCCATTAGCATATTCTTCTTCCACTTCCATCTGCAAGATGACTGGACATTGCTTCGTCCAGTCAGGAGAGCATGGAGAGAAAGTATTGTTCTGGCCAGAGGTGGAGGCTGAGAACGGTTGTTCGGGCTCATCGACACCAGCGTTGGCTCTAGCAGAATTGACCAGCTGAGAATCAATCGTCTGGAGTCCGTGAATCCGGGAGACTGGACTGGGATCATCGGCAATGACAAGGTCCTGTACCCACGACCCCAGATGACGCGAGTCGTTGGAGAAATGAGAAAGTTCACCATGACGGTGGCGTACGCTGAATCACGTGGTCCAGTTGAGGGCGTTGCGGACCTGTGTGTGTATGCGAAGTGCAGCGGCGCGAATGCACCTGTTAGTCTTGTCGCCGTCGAAGGCCAGATCTGGTGCGTATGGAACGAGGCCGTCCTTAGTCTTGAGGTAGCATCGACGCTAATGGATAGGGCAGACGTTGCCAAAATCTTGAGGAGCCGGTCTGTTGTATCGTTGTTGCTCCACGGCTTCGACAAAGCCACCAGCTTCGTGTCAACAGTGATCTCGACGCACGGCCACGGGATTTTCAATTTGTGTCCAAGTTCATAAGAAGCTTCTGCGCTTTCCTGACATCGATTGGCATACTGATCAGCCAGATAATTGGAAGCATGGAGTATGGTCCATTTTTCAGTCGTGCGTCGTTGCCATTTTTTGGACGTTCCGGGGGATGTTGGCATTGGATCGATGTATTGCATGGAGTCATTGAATCCGATGAGCTCATGGCTATGTGTCTTGGTCCAGCGCAGCATATCCAGCATTCCTCGACCTCACGACCCTGCTATTGACGAAGTATTGGAGACAGCAACCAGGAGACAGCCAGCTCCCAACATACTGACAACTTCCAGTAGATGACGTTCTACACTCTCGGCCCCCGTGAAGCATTGGAGAAACCTGAACGATGGCCCAGAGAATCGTCAAGCCGACTCCAACAATTCAATTCTCCAGCATTTGGATCCAGAGACATTGGGAGCCATGCGGCGTTCAGATGTCTCAGTCCTCGCAGCGGATCCAGAAATACTCTCTCTCTTATGCTCTCCCTGCGAGACGTCAATGCAATCACTCCATGAGAAACTCACCTAATCCGGCCCTTCCGCGACCGGCCACTCTCTCCAGCCGCAGATGATGACGACCCAGGGGCGGCGTTCCGACACCGCTGGATCCGGTGTGCACACTCCCCCAATCACCAAAGACGTCCACCCAGCCCCGCCGACGGTATCTGTGTACAAATCGATACCTTCTGTTCCCAGTGTATCCATATGTCGGCCCGGGGCTGGTCTCTCGACGTCCAAGGGACAGAGGAGGTGCAGGATTGCGCGGATCCAGTGTGGCATTGCCGCCCTGGGCAGGTCGTCGGGCTCTCCGCTGTTCGAACGTGTCAGTCTTGCGGAGTGGTGTGCAGCTGGGTCGGCTGGAAACTTACAGAGAGATCAGAGATGTGGCGGAGGAGGAGGGGGAGATGGTGCGCCTGGAGCAATGTTAGCATGGCTCTGTCACTGTCACTCATTTGTTCTGAGCTGGTCAGTGGTCGCGCTGGCGGAGCATAGCTGCGCTTCTTGAGACACGGCCAAACAGAGAGGGGAGCACGAAACTCCCAGAGAGCCTGCCCTCTCTGGCAAGTCGTCAAAGACTCTCATGTCATCGCTTTTCTTCGCAGTAGCGCTGATGCTCCCCACCAGACAGAGTCAGAGGAATGGAGTGAACTCACTCAATCTCGATGGGCGTCATTGTGGGCCTGCAAACATCACTCAAGTCAGCGCGCCGTGTTAGCAAACAACGAGTCAAAGGCTTACTCGAGGCGGAGAGCCCACTCCTCCCAACGATCTTGCTTCCACATGTGCACGATGAGTGTGAGTGCCATTGTTGTTGTTGCTGTTGGCTGGACTTTCGTTGGCGTGGTGGTGAAGAGAGCGATAGATAGCAAACGGGTAGCGGAGCGGCGCAGCCACAAGTGATGTTTGCGCGCGGTATGACGAGCCCGCCGTTGTGGGCTACATCTTGCAGCGTAGCATGCGCGAATGTGAAATATCCACGACTATCTACGCAGATATGCGGTGCTATAAACCACTCCATCATTTATGCTATGCACATCAATCATGTGCGGTGATTTTAATTGCCTCAACGATATATCCAGCAATCAGAAACACGGCTTGCACTCACCACAGCGCGCAGTTGGTGCTGCTGGTCATAAGTTTGCGCCGACATGAAGACAAAGCCGTCGAGCCCCAACTTAGCTTCTTTACTTCTCTTATGTCGCGCAGGAACGATGTTCCGAGGTCAACAGACGACGAGAGATTGGCAAATACATCGGAATCAACGGTGAGAACTGGGAGGTCGGGATGAACTGCTAGCAACGAACAACGAAAGATTGTACACAACTCGAGTGTCTTGCTTCGGACTGGATTGCAATAATATTATCGTCAACGCATCATGCAGAGAGAAAACCCCGTCACTCCTTCCAAGCCATGCCAGAATCTTATCTGCGTGCTTCGCCTCGTTGTGGTGTATCCCTCGATCTACTACTTGGGAACATGCTCTGGCCATCTCTGACATAAAGTGCAATCTCGTCCTGCACCCTGTATTCCGCTGAGTTCTCTCTGCCCTTCAAGTCTCTTTCCCACTGCTTTGGACCCGTATCTCAGTCTACTAAGCAGGGGTGCTATAGGATCCGACGCTGGATGATATGTAGTGGCGCTCGATGCCCGTCGGCCACCGTTTGTGTCATCTACTTGAATGCAACTGCTGACTTTGCCTATGATAGTTCCGATGATTGAAATTGATCGTGCGCCTTGACCACACGCATCTGAAGTCTTCTTGCTGATGAGGGTAGCAATGTGCAAGTGCCTTCCTTCTGCGCCCTTGCGGGTTCCACAGCAGCCATCTTGGTCTTTCGCATTGGCTTCTCTTTGCCAGCGCGCGCGTCGTGTCGGGCAACCGCGTCTGAGATGCGAATGAACATGCCCATCTGCCGATCTGGACGGCTGCGCTGTTATACTGCGAGAGCTTCTGCAGCAGAGTCTCTCGATAAGAGGTCGGAGCTCGGGATGGGTAGCATGAGCTGAGGTTCGGTAGTGCTGACTGCGGGCTTAGCCATTGCTCCTGTCCAGGGCGCGTGAGGCGAGCCAGGCGTAACACTACTGAGGGCGTGAAGCACCGTGTCGTGAGGAAAGGTACTGAACGATTTGCCGACATTTCCTGACCTTCGCGGGAATGGCATTTGAGCGGGTCGCGGACATTTTTGTTGCCAGAGCCGCTGAGTTTGTGATGGGTGCACATGTTGGCTGGTTGGCCCTCTCCACCATCTTGTAGCTCAGAAAGAGCTCCTCTATATTGCTGCTACCAGCACCTGTCTGCTTGGAATACTGGTTGTGCGAGTGTGTCTCTGGTTCGAGCAATAGTTCTCTCTTCAGGACTGCCAAGCTGAAACCCGAGGAATATGTTGGCCAATTGGCGGCTCCCTTCGTCATCCTGTGGTTGAGCAAAAGCTTGCTACTGCGACGTGCTGACTGGTTGTAGAACTGCTTTCGCATGTGGGTCTCGGGAAGAACTGATGCTTCGGCCAGATTTGCAAAGCTGAGAGTTGAGCAGTGTGTTTGTTGGTTGTCCCTCTTCGACATCTTGCGCTTGAGAAGAGGCTCGATCCTCCGAACTCTTGACTGCAGAAAGCAATGATTTCGCAAATGATTCCGGTCGTCGGCTGACTCTTCCGTGAAGACTGTAAAGCCACGGTTCGAGGTTGAGGTTGTTTGGCTGGCCCCTCTTGGTCGTTATGCGGCAGAAAAGTAGCTCCTTGGTGCGAAGTTGCAAGCTCCTGGCGGTTCGGAGCACTAGTTTTGCGTACGACTCCGGCCGCGAGATGGGTTGGATGCCATTGTGGTCTGCCTTTTGCTGCCGCACCGCCATGCTGAAGCGCTCGAAATAATGTCCAGGTCTGGCAGTTTCTGGCTTGTCGAGGTTGTTGTCTCGGAGGGCTTCCCACCTCACATGACCAAAGACACAGTCGTTACCTGGAGAGCATGCCAACACAGGGAGCAATCTAATGTACAAGTTGCACTCCAGGCAGAGCCTCCGTGCCCGAGCAAAGCTGCTACGGCACGATGAACCCGCGTAAAAGGCTGCACGATTCAGGCACCTGAGATCACTCTCCCAGGCAGCTTTACCCATCCCCGTACAGATTTGCGAAAGACCCCCCCAAACAAACACCAAACGCAGTCTCTCCTCCTCCACCTCCCCAAGCCTCCACTACCACGGTATCTTGTTCTGGCACCTCAGCTCGTACAGCCAATTTTTGAAATCAGCGAGCTCGTGGGGTTTTGGCCAGTAAACCCCGAGGAATTCATCACTTCCTCCGCCGCGTCCCAAATCCTCTCCTTCTTGCTGTCCATCACGACCGCGCAAATAAGCGCGTCCATCGTAGTGGCCTTCTGCTTTTGGGTCGGATGAGGTGCAGGATACCCTATGGAGATGTGACAGCTCACCATGAGGTTGGTGAGGCCATTGTTATCGGCCGAATAGGCCAGGAATCTGTCTGTTGCGAGGCAATTTCCGTGGTAGTTTTGCCAATCGCCTGTATGTGGAGGCCTAAACTGCAGCTCAAAACGCCTGGAAGGCAGGAATGCACTATGCGAGTGCTTGTTCCACGAGCTCAGGCGTCAACTTGATGTCTGGCAATTAAGCCAAAAGGAGGAGTGAACCACCAAAGACCTCTGGCAGGCCCTCGCTTTCCATCGCGGACACTATCGCAGCCTAGACATCCCGCTTGTCCATATATACCAGACAAAGACTGAAAGGAACGGCATCCAATACCGAAGAGGTGAGGTTGGCAGGGCTCTGTAACCTGGCCAAAACCTCCGCGGATTCCCGCTTTTGTGTCGATTTGACGAGACATGGGCCGATGCTAGTCTCAGCCTCCGACCTCGGGAAACCATTCCGCTGGCACTTTTGATGGGACGGCGTCAATGTGGGGTAAGACGCTTAGTCTATCGATCGGCCGTGGCGCCGTGAGATGACAGGCTTTGGAAGCCGAAGCTAAGCGTGGCCTCAATCCCGGATCGTGCTTTTGGCTGGCTGGTTATGATCACAAGGAAGCAAGAATGGCAAGAGTATATCAGGTGGTCGTCGGTAGGTTCCAGAAAGTCTCTTTGTCCTTCATCTCGCCTTCCACGTCCTTGTTATATACCACCCTCGAGCCAACGACAGACCCATTCATCACACGACCACCCGAATCCACTAGCGACCACTAGAGCGAGAAAAACAAAAGATGTCTGCGACCATCAAGAGCGCCCGCGCTCTGGCAGCAACGAACGCCATCTCCCGATCACGGACGGCCACAGGCGTATGCAAGGCGGCGACGACACAGATTCGAGCACAGCACACTGGACGACGACGACTACACTCGACCTCGCACGAGAACAACAGCGTCGCGATCCCAAGCATTCCTCAGGCGGTGACGATCTCACTATCACACAGCGCACAGTCAAATGCGTCGACAGCGGCGCCGCTATCATGCCTCACCTTGCCAGAGGTTCTTCGATCATATCTCATCACGACTATGTCCTCATCTCCCGCACTCCTGGGCGCATCGACGAGTTTGCTCCGGAAGATGCTCGAGTCCAAGAACCCCCTCTTTGATATTGAGAAAAATCCAGTGATGCGCATCATTCTTTGGGAGACGTTCTACAAGCAGTTCTGCGCAGGTGCGGACAAGGAACAGATCTCGAAGCGCTGCAATGAGCTCCGCGCTCAAGGATATTCGGGCGTCATCCTCGAGAATGCCCGCGAAGTGCTCAAAGATGAGGCTGGGCACGATGAGGCCGAAGACATCGCATACTGGAAGAAAGGCATGCTCGATACCATCGACATGGCTGCGCCCGGCGACTTTTTAGGTCTGAAGTGGAGTGGCATGGGCAGCGCAGCAATGAATCGCATGGCAAAGGAGCAAGACCCATCCTCTGACATGGCCGCTGCTATGCACGCTGTCAGCAAAGCCGCAGAAGCCAAGAACATCGGCCTCCTTCCGTCCGCCGAGGAGACTTGGAATCTCCAAGGCTTCCACAACTGGTCTCTCTTGATGCAACGCGAGTACAACACCAAGGGCAAGAGCACCATCTACACCACGTACCAGATGTACCTGAAGCAAGCGCCAGAGACTCTCAGCAAACACCTCGAAATCGCCAAAGCCGAAGGTTTCACTCTCGGGGCCAAGCTCGTCCGCGGCGCATATCTCGCCTCTGAGCCTCGCCACCTCATCCATGACACCATTCAAGACACCCACAACGCCTACGATTCCGCTACTGCAGCCCTAATCAACCGCTCTTACGACTCTTTCTTGCGACCATCGACCACAGGCCAGACCCTCTTCCCCAACGTCAACGTTGTCGTCGCGTCTCACAATGCCAACACTGTAGAGAAGGCTCAAGCTCTCCGACGACAACAAGCCCGCGCCGGACAAGAACTGACTCCTCTTGTTTATGCTCAACTCCAAGGAATGGCGGACGAAGTCTCGTGCAAGATGCTGGCCAACGCCAAGGCGGCAAAGGACGATCCGAACGCGGTTCAAGAGAAGGTGTTCAAGCTGACAGTATGGGGAACCATGCAGGAGGCTTTGAACTACCTCCTACGCCGTGCAGCCGAGAACAAGGACGCGGCGAGCAGGACAGGAGAGACGAGAGCTGCGATGCAGACGGAATTGGTCAGGAGGTGCAAGGCTACGCTCGGCATGGCGTAGACCTTTGACTTTCTTTGTGACATGAAAGACTTGTTGGGAATGGAGGACGTTTGCTTTGTTGGTAATGATGGGATGAAGTCGAAGACTGTTTATTTGACTAGCGTGGCGGACTCCGCACGCAGCAGCATGAACATGAGCATAGCAAGCTTGGCGCTGGAGGATGAGCGATGATTTGAATTTAATCTTTGAGCGAGGAGTTCCGGAGAAGGGTTTACAGTATTAGAAGCACCGCATGTAGTGCAACTCTTCACAGAGTATATTGGAGCAAATGCTATTTCAAATCAATCAATGTGCCAGCCTGCTGTGCGCGACCTCGACTGTGTAAGAGTATTACTGAATTCTTTATCTGCAACTCAATCTACAGTGTATTATCATCTCCTCATCTCGGGCGCGAAAAAGTTGTATATTGCCATGCATAGACACATGCAGGCACCAAGAAAAATTGACTCGTTCGAGGGCTAACGTGTTTGATAAGCGATTGTCACTAATAGGCTAGTGTTACAAATCTATCTCGTATTCTTAACTACTATTAAACACGTCTATTATTCCATTATTTTACGCGATAGCACCTCTAAATAAAGACCTTATTTAGAAGGCTATGCGTAATTATATAGAAGGTCGTTTTAAGAGCGTGCGTAGCGCTATAGAGGCGTATAAAGTTAACTATAGGACAGTATATCGTAGGATTAAAGGCATACCTGCATAAGCTAGTATACCTTTACTAAACAGAGCCCTTACTAAGATTAAAGAAGAGGTTGTTTATTAGAAGGTTCTAGACCTAGATTTACGTAGTTACTCGCTAATATAGGCTATAATTAGAAGCTAGGCTTTATTAATAACTAAGGCACGGCATAGACGAGAGGTTAGCTAAAGATAGGCTTATAACTTTATTAAGCGTTACTTAGGCTTAAAAACACGGCTATTACGGAGGCTATTAAATTAGAGGGCTATTAAGAAGTATAGTCTAGTTAGTACTTCCTAAGGCACCGAACTAAACTAGCTAGTTTAGTTCTAGGGTTAGGTAATATAGGTTATATAATACTAGGTTATATAACCTACCGGGAAATATATCTTAGGAGAAGGTGCAACCTATAACTAACTAATATAATTAACTCGGTTAGTTCCTACCTACTATCTCTACTTCTACTACGCGTTATATACCCTTTTACCGTAACTCTCCTAAGAAGGTCTTTTAATAGATTATAAGCCCGAGTTTATAGAGAGGCCCTAGGTAGTAAGAGTTAGCCTTCTTATCCTTAAAGTAATACGTTTTACCTCTTGCAGGACCTATAGTATTAACTAAATAGAGAAGTAGGAAAAGAGCATACGGGAGACTAGAGGCATATCCTAATCTATACTACTAAGAAGCTTTAGATAATCCTAGCTATATACTAGACGTCCCTAAAGGGCAGATAAGATAGAGAAAAGCCTAGTAAGGCATACTTAAGATTAGACGAGTATAAAGAGGAAAGGGTTAGCCTTAGGTTATAGTACCTAAAAGGATAAGACTAGGCCTAAGTACTTAGTACTACTAATACCTTAGAACTAGCCGGTAGTGCCCTTCTAAGAAGGTAGATCTTCTAGAGGTTCTCTACCTAAGAACCTAACTAACTCCCCTAAAAGAGAAGAGTCCTTAGATACCTTAGCTAAAAGAAAAGAGTCTTAGTAATAAAGGAAAGCAGCTATCTAGAAACTACTATTAGATTAAAAGAGCGTATATTTTCTAGAGTTAGGTTATTTATTTAATTTTGCAGAAATAGATTTAGTAAGTAGAATTAGTAAAAGAAGGGCTATACTAGTACTATATAAAGAAAACTAGAGATAATAGTTTAGCCTACTATAGAACTACCTTAAATTAAAGGATATATTTTAGATTATCTTAGAGACTATACTAGAGTCTTCTATAGAGTTATTACTATTAGTGCTTAGCCTAAGGCACTTAAGAAGTAACCCGGAATAGGTTAAGGCTAATACTACTACTAGGTACGAGATAATAATCTACCTATTAGAAGATAACTAAGAGGAGACTATTAAGGAGAGATAAGCCTTAAAGATATAGGAAAAGATAAGAGCTAAGTATAGCAAGGTATATACTATATATGCAATAGTATATATCTAGGAGTTTATAAACTTCTAGATAATAGAGGATATAATAATTAGAAAAGTATAGGTCTAACTAGCTAGCATAGCTAGAAGGATTATAGAGGTAGACCCTTAGGAGGTATACTATAAGAAGCTAAAGAGGAGACTTAAGCATCTCCTTAATAGCTTACCTAAGGCATACTAAAGCATAAAGGATACTATCCTTACCTAATAGTTTATATTATATAAGAGTATACTATAGCTACTAGAATTATATAAAGCTAGACTAAACTAGTCTTAAGAAATAGTAATATTTGCTAAGAGGAAAGGGATCTAAGGTACGAGACTAAAATATTACCTTTATAACTAGGAACATTTTAGAGGTATTACTAAGTATCCGTACCTTAATAAAGCTAAGAGAACTATTAACCTAAGATAGAGCTATAGAGTAGAAAAGAGAAGAATACTACTTAGAAAGAGCAGCTTTAAGAGGAGATCCTTACTAGATAAAGAAGCATTAAAAGAAATAGTAAGGAAACTTAACTTAAAAGTCTAATCCCTTAAGAAAAGATAAAGCTTAAGGAAGTTTTCTAAAAAGGCTTATACTACCTAAGAAGATATAGAACCTTTAGTAATATTAGAGGCATCTTAATCCTTATTAAAGGATAATAATATAGATAAGATTATATACTTAACTATAGAAGCAAAAGGCAAGTATATACTATTAAAATAGCTGCTTAACTCTTGCGCTTTATTATATATAACTAACTAGGAACTACTTTTTAGAGAACTAAAACCTCTTTAGAGGAAAAAGTAGATTAAGGTCGGTAGTAGCTATTTAATAGCTATATATATAAGAGACGTAGTAATAGATAGAAGGAGAGGAAAACAGATTATACTTAAGGATGTCCTCTTTATACCTAGCTTAGGAGTTAATCTTGTTTCTTAGAGCTAATTTAGCTAGTAGTATAGTATTTAGCTACTAAAGTTTATACTTGTTTTATTATCTAAGAAACTAGTTATCTAGATAAAGCTATTAGGAGAAGTGCTATTTATTAAGGAAATTAATAAGGCCTTATAGGAACTTATAATACTATACCTTAATTAGAATTAAGAGAATAAAGCTTATACCTTTAAAGCTTAGGAGAATTCTTAAGAATAGTAGGAGCTTTAGTATAGGAGACTTATATACTTTAGAGAGGGTCTTCTTAGAAACCTATATAAGGTATCTAACTTAAAGGCTTAGATTCCTATTCTAAAGGAATACTAGCTATATAGGGTATATTCCTTAGTAAAGATAAAGAAATATAGAGGGAAGGAAACTAAGAGGAAACCCTAAAGGTTATCTCTAGTTTCTATTAATATTTATAGCCCTTTGCCTATCTTAAGACTAGGATATAGATAGTAGCTTAAGATTATTAATAACTTCTTAAGAAAGAAATAGGCTTTCCTAATAAGGTTTAGAGAAGATATACTAAGTATCCTTAGAGACTAGAAGGTAAAAGCTAAGCTATAATTCGGAAATCCCCTTTAGATTATAAGGAGTAATAGGGTAAGAGAGCTTCTTACTATACTAAGATAGTAGGAGAAGGAATATAGAATTTCCTTCTATACTACTAAAGTATATAACTCTATCTAGAATAGAGTAGTTAAGAGGTTAATCTAAACCTCTAAAGATTATATAAGAGCAATGCTAAAAGATGCTTATATACCTATTAAATTCTAGCTAGAAGCCTTAGCAGCCTATATAGTTATTAGAAATTCTCTTCCTAATAGCCTAGAAATTAATAGATTTAAGGTATTACCTAAGGAAGCCTTTTTAGGTATTTAACCCTCTATATTATACTTTAGAGTTTAGGGTTGCAAAGCAGTAGTCTATATAGATTTAAAGTCCTAGCTAGCTAGAATAAGATTAGACAAACTAATAAATAGGGGCAAAGATGCTATATTTATTAGGTATATTCCTAATACTACTAAAATATAGCTCTTCTAGGAGCCTAATATAAGGGCTATTAAAGCCTATAGCACTGCTACTTAGTTTAAGTATAAGAAAGGAGGAGATATAGAGCTAAATATTCTTAAGCTTAACTAAGCAAGTAATATACCTATTAGAAACCTAGTTAGTAGACCTTTAAAGAAGCTAATACCTATAGCTATAGCAACTAAACCTATAGGTCCTAGCTAGACACTTTTTATATAGTTGCTACCTCTACTAAAGGATAAGGAGGAGTACTAGAGGATAGAGGATTTAGAAGAAGAAAACCTTAGGTATACAAATGCTAAAATTAGGGATAGACTATAGGTAGTAACTAAACTATCTAGTTTAGTTCGGCGGTTACGTAATCTAACCGAACTAGCTAGTTCGGTTCGCCGATTACGTAACGTAGGTAGCGTATCTATACTCGCCCCGAATGCCGTAGAGTAGAACCTAAGGGAGGAAAATAAGAACTAAAAGGGAGACTAGGACTAGACTTATAGCTAAAAGAGAAGGAGATCTATCTTAGATAAAGAACTAGTCCTAGAGCTAAAAGCTTATAGTATAGTTATAAGATAAGTACTTTAGAAGAGATAGAGAGAATATAGATAAGAGGAAGAGCTAAGTACTAAGCATTATAAGGCATTCCTTAGCTAAGTCTAAGGCTAAGATTAGAAGTAGATCTAAGAAGCCCTATTAGAGGTTTAAGAGTCTATATTTATAGTACTTGCCCCTTAAGTCTCTATATAGAGATAAGAGGTACTTATTCTAAAGTCCTATAAAGAGGCGATTTAGGACCCTAAATAGGGATATATATAGGAGGATGCAGTCTAGAAGAAGCTAACTATATTAAGAAGCAATAATACCTAGATAGAGGTTATTCCCCTAAAGAAAGCAAACCTTATAATATCTAAATAGGTATTTAATATAAAGAGATTAATTAGTAGAGCTATTAAAAAGTTTAAAGCAAGACTAGTTATAAGAGGTTTCTCTTAGAAATTTAGAGTTAACTTCTAGGAAACCTTTATACTAATAGTTAGGCATAATACCCTAAGGGTATTTATAGCTATAGTTTATAAAAAGGACCTAGAACTTTACTAAGTAGATATAAACAATGCATTTACTAAGAGTAAACTCTAAGAAGAAATCTTTATAATTCTACTACTAGGAGTTAAGATTCTACCTAATATAGTCCTATAAATCCTAAGAAGCTTATATAGACTAAAGCAAGTAGTAAGAGACTAGAATAAACTCTATATCTTAAAGTTAAAATAGATTAGGTTTATATAATTAGAAGTAGACTTATGCCTTCTTATCTACTAGAAAAGGAACATTCTAATCCTAACCTATATAGATAATATTTTAATTATAGTACTAAAGCTAGAAGATATACTTTAGTTTAAGGAATAGCTAAGTAGGGTATTTAAGATTAAAAATCTTAGAGAACTAGAGAAGATCCTTAGAATAAGGTTAATAAGAGATAGATAAGCTAGAATTTTAAAGCTTAATTAGAAATACTTTATTTAGGAGAACCTTGCAAAGCTAGGAATAACTAAGAAGATAGCTAACCTAACTCTCTCCCTAATAGATAGTTATAATAGTCTAAAACTAATAGGCTTATATAATAAGAGAGGAAATAAAACAAAGTACTAAAGTTAAACCGGTACCTAAATATAGCCTATAGTTATAATAAGACTAGATATTACTTTCTCTCTTAGTAGGCTAAGCTTATATGTTTTAGACCTAGCTAGGAGATACTTATAAGCTCTAAAGAAACTAGCAAGGTACCTAAGATTATCCTAAGACTTAGGGTTAATATTTAGGAGAAATAGGGGAAAGCTAATAGGGTATTTAGACTCTAACTATATAATAGATAAAGCAGACAGAGTCTTAATCCTTAGCAGCATCTTCTTCCTTTATAGAGCCCTAGTTTCTTAGATAAGTAGAAAGCAAAAGTCTATTATAATATTAATAATAAAAGCTAAGTATATAGCTATAAATATATATATAAAGCAGTCTTAATTCTTAGTAGCACTCTTAAGAGAGATAGACTATATAAGGTTAGTAGAAGAATATTTATTCTAGCTAACTATTAAAGCCTATCCTAATATAGTAAAAGAGCTAAGGCTAGTATAAATTATAAAGGACAATTAGGCAGCTTTAACCCTTATTAAGGATGCATATACCTATAAGAGATCTAAATATATTAATATTATATATAACTATATTAGACATCTCTAGTAGCAAAGGAAGGTTATAGTAGAATATATTCTAATAAAAGAGATAGTTGCTAATAGCCTAACTAAACTAAAGAATAGGCTATAGTTTTAGGAGTTTATAAGACAACTCTAACTTATATAAGGAAGGGCAAAAGATTCCTGCCCTAACTATAGATTAAACTCTAGACCTTAGAGAGATAAAAGAAAAACCTATTCCCTACTACTTCGTAGAAGCAGGAGGTCTAGATAATACTAAGCCTAGGAGTTATACTATAGAAGACGTAGCTTGCTATACTTAATAAGTAATTAGAATCTAGGGATTAGTTTTAAATATAAGCAGAAGACTATCTAGCCTAAGTAGGAGTATTAAGAAGTATAGTCTAGTTAGTACTTCCTAAGGCACCGAACTAAACTAGCTAGTTTAGTTCTAGGGTTAGGTAATATAGGTTATATAATACTAGGTTATATAACCTACCGGGAAATATATCTTAGAAGAAGGTGCAACCTATAACTAACTAATATAATTAACTCGGTTAGTTCCTACCTACTATCTCTACTTCTACTGCGCGTTATATACCCTTCTACCGTAACTCTCCTAAGAAGGTCTTTTAATAAGGGCTAAGAATAAGGATCTAGAGGTTATTATAGAGTAGTTTAGGCTCGTTTATAATATAATTATTACCTATAGAATTATACTGCATAATATTTACAACTTTAATAAGAGTAGATTTAGGCTTAGATACTATTAAAATACTATAGTTATTACTGCTATAGAGCGTAGGCAACGACCTAAGGCCTTAGTTTCTAATTTAACGCAGTTGCAGACTATTATTGCCTATATTAATATAGAAGGCTAGTTAGTACCTCTATATGTTATCTTCTCTAGTAAGGAAATAAATAGGGCCTAGTTTAAACACCTACCTCTAACCTAGAAGCTTAGAGTTAGTCCTAAAGGCTAGACTTCCTTTAATTATAGATTAGCATAGATTTAGCACTTTAATAACTATACTAAGCATAGGACTATTAGTTAGAAGAGGCTCTTAATTCTAGATAGCTATAATAGCTATATAATACTAGAGTTTAAGTTATTCTATAAGTAAGAGGGTATTATTACTCTCTATATGCCTATATACTCTTCTTACTTATTATAGCCTTTAGATGTTAGCTATTTTAGTCTATTAAAGAAGGCATATTTAGCTAGAATCTAAAGGCTTAGTATAGTTAGATATTACTACCTAATTAAGGAAGACTTCCTACCTTAGATTAAGCCTACCTATAAGGCTGCATTTACTTCTTAGAATATTAAGGCAGCCTTTAGAGGCTTAGGTTTATTGCCCTTAGATCTATAGGCTATATTGTCTAAGCTAATACTACGTTATAAAACACTAACTCTACCTCTACCTTGTTTATTAGATATATAGAATACCCCTTAGAATCTAAGGCAGTTTAAGAGGCAAACTAGCAAGATTAAGACAAGGGTTATTAACTATTAAAATAGCTTACTAACCTTAATCCTTAACGTAGTAGATAGGCTATTAAAAGGGTTTAAAAGGTTATAAGCTATTATAATATTACTAGAGGCTAAACATAATAATATAAAGACTATTATTAAGGAATTATAGTCTTATAGAGCCCTAAGGAAGAAGATTAAGCTTATACTTAGTCTTAATACTAATAAATTAGCACTTAGAGACAATTAATAAGCATAGGCTTAATAGGCAATATAGATAGTTAGTTAGATTAAGAAACAGCTAAGAGCTAAACTAACCTATAGCAAGTATAGCATTTAAGGCTATAACTTAAGAGGCTGTCTATTAGATAGAGTAACTTCTAAGCAGTTAATTAATCCAACTTTAAGCTAGTTCTAACACCTATAGCATAAGAAATCAATAATTAAAGTCATCCACCTTATAAAGTTGTAACACTAGCCTATTAGTGACACTCGCTTATTAAACACGTTAGTGACGCACGGAAGAGTCTCGCACTCCATTCCCGACCAGCCTTTCCCCACACACCCTTGGCAAAATTTCTTAGTACTATCCCTTGCCTTGCCCCGTGCATTGGCATTTGCATGAACGTGACAGACTGTTTCGCCTCATCTATGGAAAGTTCTTTTGACATTAGAGCTTACGTACCATGTGCGGCACTCGGTCCTTTTCGGTGATTCGGCTTGAGAAGAGAAGAAGAGATGAAAGCTGGCTCGTTCATTGATTGGTTATTTGCTGCGTGGAGAATCAATTGCTGGGAATATGCTTGTTGTGGCAAGTAACAAGGAGCGTACACTACAGTATGATCACATGCTGTATGTCTTACCGAAGAGGCATCAAATAACCCTGCCATATCGTCATTTGGTCTCATTGAGCAGACTATGCTTATCAGCACGCTTTCTTCCAAGTTCCATGCTACCGTTCTCGGTGTCTGAGATCTTTTGACGCTCCCTTGCTCATGAGATCCGGTGTCTGAGATGACATCTGGGCTGTCGCTCGCAAAGCCGAAGGTAAGCGGCACTTGAATATGAGCACGGATGGGGAGGTATTGTGGGGGGTATAAAGGGCTGAGAGAATCCCTGATGATTGTACGTTGTAACGTGTTCAATGCGGCGCGCTGCTTGCTCGGAGGTGCGCACAGGAGGGCAGTCACGGAGCTACTGTACTGCTGTGAAGTAAGTGGAGTCCGAGGAGCGGCGGAGCGTAATGTAGAGCCGCTTGAGCCGGGACGGGGAAGACTGGAGGGTTGAGGGCGGAGGACTGCGATGTGATGCCAATGGGTTCGTTTCGTTATTGTATTCCATGTGATTCCCATGATGACCCGTAGTACTGAGTATGGCCGGGAGAATTGGACGCTGCACCTAGCAGAAGACGGTGAAAAGAAGTAGCCGCGAAAGATTTACCTCCTGTGGCAGTGCGCCGCCTGTTATCAAGTTGTCGTTGTGATGACCTCAGCATCCGAATGAAGACCGCTGAAGAGCCCATTGCGGTATCTCTTGCGGTTCTCACCTTGGCCCTAGATTATTCCCAAAATGACAGTCTGGTGTTGATTGTAGTCTGTGCACGCCATCGCTTCCTGTGGCGTGTCTTTCACCAGCTGACATTCTCCCTGGACTTACCCACTGCAAAGGTATGTTGCATCATCGCTGACGAGAGCTTCCGCCTGGTTGTGTCCTTTTGCATCAGCGCGGACGTATATGTCCATCCGCATCCCACCTCGCCACTCGCCAAGCTTCATGATAACAGGCAGCTGGCGAGACGCATGTTGCCACTGCTTCTTCTGAGCGTGGTTCAAGTGTTGACGCTAGTCCGATCTGATGAAGAGCCCGGGACAGTACAGGTTCGCCTGCTCTGGCCGGCCGTCTCGGGGGCTAACGCTGAACTGGGAGGCGCTGGGCTTTTTGTGTGCGGCGAAGCGGCGATGATGGAGTTCGCTCTGATTAGATCATCGTGTGGTAGTCTCCCTCTAAGCGCCAAGTGTATCAGTGGGATGTAGGTAGGACTCCAAGTAGGCTCGGAAGCCGCTGGCCATGGTGCTGCTGCGGCAGTGGTGGTCCCGCTGTCTGTGGACTCAGCCAGTATCATGGCAGCTCGTGGATAACTAGAATGGGGCCACATGATATCAGTAGGCGGTGATTGAACTGAAAGAGCGCGCGGAGGGCTGGTGCAGTGAGCACGGTGGTTGCGGCGTGACCGCGGGAGTTGGTTGTGATGCTGCTCCGTGGAATGTAAAGATGCAATTGCATTTGGTCGACCACGCCGCCGGAAAACCTCGCGCGGTATCCTGAGCGCCGTATCACCCTCCGTGAAGGCATGATGCTGCGATAGCGGCGTTGTCGTGCCAATGCCGGCGTCGGAGGGCAGATATGAGTGGGGGGCTTGGCGTTGTTGTGAGCTCGCAGTGTTGTCCGCCAGCTCGACTGCTCACCATTACTGCCACACATTCCGCGATCCAACACCGCCCACAACGCCTCCGAACCACCAAACGCATGCGGCGCTGCATCTCTGAGCATCTGCGGTTCTTGTCGTGTTGGTTTCATGCCTTCGCGTCGCCTGGCGGCTGAGCAGTGAGGCGGCGGAGGAAATCTGCCTCAATCTGCCAGCTTCCAACCGGCTTCACCTCCCTCACCCACCGCCTTTCCGCCTCACAAAACCGCCCACGACACCCGCCAACCACTGCAATCACTTCGTACTGTATCTACAAGCTCGTGCGATGCTCTGCAGGTGATGCGCATGTGTTGGCGGCGTGGTGTTGTCGAGATACGAGCCGCGAGGGCAACCTTCTTCCCCGACGGCGAGCTTCCAGCTCCGCTCCATCACACTCCGACAAACCACCACCGCCCCACCACGCCGCCCACCCCTTCCGCTAACCATTCGAACACCGCGGCGCTCCATCTGTGAAGCCATCCGGTGCTCATCGTGTGCCTCGCACGTGTTTGCGGTATCGGGTGGTCGAGATATGGCCGGTCGAAGGAAGCGCAGCCGGCTTCGTCGCAGCTTCTTACTGCCCCCTTCCACGACAACACCTCACCGCAATAGCAGCGACACGCTCTTAGCAGCTTTCACAACCGGCAGAATTTTGTTGTAAAATACGGCGCATCGCTCCGGCGCTCACTGATATTGGCTTGGCAGAACAGAGCGACCCCCACCAACTGCCGCCAGAAACTCCAGCAGGACGTCAGCAACACCTCCCTTCATGGGATGGTCTCTGAGCTGCTTTCGTGGTAGACGTCCCATCGAACACTCACACCGTGCGGTAGCCGTCCCGCCGCCGCTGCCACGAGCCCTCGAGCCGACCATCCAACCGAGACCTCGACCCTCGACCTCGATCAATGCAACGACGCAGAAGAGTTGGAAAGTCTCTTCGACATGGCCGATATCATTGCCACCTGTTGCTGAGACGCGAAAACCCCGCACGCTGCCTTCGACATTGCAAGAGAAGGACGAGTCTGGGGCAAGAAGGGGATATGACGATACTCTGCAGCAGAGAAACCCACAGAGTCTCGATACTCAGTGCCAAATGACCGAGAAAAGATAACCAAGAAGCCACAGAATGAGCAGCTCCCGGCACTGTATCCTCCAATATGCTGGAATATGGCCATGGGCAACTTCAGGTGACCGGCATCGTGCTGTGCTGGTGGGACTGCAGGATAGGATACCGACGAGCAGGACACAGCTGTGCAACGTGGCATGGACACCGCTATCCCCCACCCATCGGCCTTTGGCTGGTGGTGGGGATGGTGGTGGGTCGTCGTTCTCTACACTTTCCTTCTCTTGCCACCGGCATCTGCGAGCCTGATGGCCAGTGTAAGTCCAGTGTTCATCTTGCTCTGTCGAATTTTCTTTCGGCTGGCATCTGTGAGCCTGATGGCCAGTGTGAGTCCAGTGTTCATCTTGCTCTGTCGAATTTTCTTTCGGCTGGCATCTGTGAGCCTGATGGCCAGTGTGAGTCCAGTGTTCATCTTGCTCTGTCGAATTTTCTTTCGGCTGGCATCTGTGAGCCTGATGGCCAGTGTGAGTCCAGTGTTCATCTTGCTCTGTCGAATTTTCTTTCGGCTGGCATCTGTGAGCCTCATGGCCAGTGCAAGTCCAGTCTCCACATCACTCAATCTCCTTCAGGCGATCGGGCGTATATGCCGGCATAAGTCCTTTTTGGCCGCCGTGAGCGTTCCGCCGGCGAGAGCCACGCCCTTGAGCTGAGTCTTCTTCAATACACCTCGACTCTGCACGCTACCTTCTGCTGGTGCGCCTCATAGGCCCAGCATCTTTCGTTTCTCTCCTTGGCAGCGGCGAGTCTAGGGCCCGTATAAGACCACAATTCAGTCTTCTCCCTCTCCACTCGGACACCTTGCAGTGAGGCCCAGGCCCTGCACCAGCAACAACACCTACATCCAACACGAATTTGGACTCCGCGATAGATGGGAACCGTGGGCTTGGCCAACTGTGGGCTCTTTGAGGATGCAAAAACGAACTGCTTGTATCTGGAGCGCTTTCATCTTGTTCAAAGGACACCCACTTCTTCAGATGGCCTCGGTCAAGGCGGAGTGTGGCTCTTGAGAGATGGGACGTTTTCACTGCACTGTTCCCCTTCCAAAACTACTTGACAATTCTGGATGTTGCCGCCGGATCCTCTGCACTCGCTTCGGGCTGGAGAGCATGATCCGCTGGCCTGCAAGATCAAAAGGCTGGTGGCGTCGAGTGGCTTCATCTTGATCACTGAACATTCACGTTGCTTCTCGACTCTGGTCATGAACTGCGTGTGGCTTCACAGAGATGGGTCGGCTGGATGACACAACCTTTCGACAACTCCGACATCACGTCGATGCTCGTTTTGTCTGGGCTTCTAGCGAAGTTCTATGCCCTCCGCAAGAAGTGTCTTGATCCGCTTCGAGCCATCAATCCATCCCATCAACATGCTCGGCTGCTTCGCACTCGCATTGTTTCTGGAAACATCTGGATACACGGCCTCACAAGCTCTCATGATCCGTAGACTGCGCGTTGGACTTCTCTCGGAAGTTCAGCAAGTCGCATTTGCCGGACTTGATCGAGTTGAGCAAATGCTCCTGAAGATGCAGCTTGAGGTACTTCTCTTGGAAGTCTCTTGACCTGCGTTGGACGTCCGTGGAACCTCATTACGGTTTTTTTCTTTTCTTCCGATTCACTCCGGTAATGATCAACTATTTCGTATGCCGGCCTGGAGACGCTGTGTGTGCGTCACGCTTCTCCAGAGAGCCCATGGCAAATGGTCAGAGTATGTCGAGCACATGGTTTGTTCTTTCTTCTTTCTTCTTTCTTTTTCAAGACCAGTTGACATGGCCTTCCGATGCGGCCTTCCGTCCTGGCATCCCTGTTTCCGTTTCCCACCTTTTTTTCCTTTACCGAGTTGACTTGGCCTTCGTGGCTGGACTGTCCTGGGAGTGTTACTTCAACATCGATAACACGTCCTTGCCTATCATAACGGTGAGCATCTTTGCCCGTTGGAAGGCAGCGCCCAAGACGAACGACTCCGAGCCAGGCTAATCCAGGATTGACGGCGACCTGATGCCACGAGCAAGACAATCAAATATCCCAGGACGAAGGTAAACAGTGATGGCCGGCTATGCTTGGGACTCACTTTTGTGCTCCTTCCATTGCCGTGCGCCAGTGGATTCTATGGATGAGAGTCCGCGAGCGTGGCCCTCGTGAGCTTCATGGAGCAACACAAACGCATGTGGTTCACGACATTTTCTAGCCGGTCCTACTGGAAGCTTTGTTGCGAGAACGTGTGCTGGGTATGCGGATCTCAATATTTTCGGCACGATGCAGGACTCCTCCGTGTCTCACAAGAAGGCTGTTTTTTGTTGGTTGGATAGACAGGCATTGGAAGTGGAGCGGTCGTGCTGGTGAGCATTAGTGCCCAGTTTTGTTTGACTTGCTCAACTGTTGGTGGATGCTGGGTGCAGGACGATGACGGAGAGCTGATGGACTAGTGATGGACTCTGCTGGTGTGCAAGGTTGCCTCGCCTTGCTTTCTCTGCCTTTTGAAAGCAAGCCAATATGGGAGAGAGGGCGCGGCCGATGACTTGGGGTGCTGGTGGCAATATCATTCAATACTGCGTGGCTCGCTTTGACAGCAGCGGAGTTTGATCCAAGGCAGATTGTGGAGAGTTGGTGGACATGAGGTTGATATTGCAAGCCGTGGAATTGCTTCTCGGTCCTCGGACTGCCAAAGTCTCGTAACATAAAAGACGAGGGTTGACGCTGTAGTCCAGGCCCAAAAAGGCTTTGCACGAGATGGTTCTCTGAGGCTGGTACCAGGACAGGAGAAGACCACGAGTTTGCTGTCGGTGCGCCCCTGGAGTACCGCAGAAGATATGACACCTAAGAGAGTTTTAAGACACCTCTTCCAGCACGCGTCGTGCCAGCTGAGAACGAGATGCGTTGCAGGCGTGGTCCAAGTGGTTTTCGCCTCGACCAACGTTGGGCAATTCGCGTTCTGGTTGAACATGTTGTTCAATATTCGTGAGGCCTGTCCACCGTCCCTCTCCTGTTCTTGGTCTCGGCTTCCTCACATGCTCTCTGTCTGAAACTCGCTCTTTCTTTCTCGATGCGGGACCCGGAACTGCCTGTCTTGCTCCTAGGGATGACTCCCCAATTCGACGTGTCCCAGCCTTGAGCAACGATCGACGTGCACCAAGAGAAGAAGCGCTCCTTCGATCAGGCTGTGGTTGGTGCTCCATTCGTGAAGGAAATTGTTCTACGTGTGACTCCCTGTCTTGTGGGGAGAAGTCGACGGGCAGCACCAAGTGATCGCTCCAGATCTCGGAGGCGCCTCCAGCTGGTCACGACGATTCGTCTGTGGCACTGTGGCATCTGCGAGAAGCTCCTGCCCGAATTCGAAGGCACAGAGGTGAATATCACCCTGAGCGCACTGCACTGCCTTTCACATTCGTAGTGGCTCTCCTGCTTGGCCAGAGCTTCTCAAATTGCACTGGATTTTGCCTTCGTGGCGGTGCGAGCACTGTTATTTGCTCTGAATTTCTTGTTCGACCGACCTCTGTGTGCGGCAAGCAAAGAATCAGACAGAAGACCGGTGCAAGTGGGTTGAGAGGCCAGTTCTTTCCGCTACACGGTCGACACCTGAGAGGATCGTCGGCGTTGACGGGGCGTCGTCCACCTCGGAATTCCGGCGATCGATCTGAGGATCACTGGCGCGATCTGCTCCGCAGCCCTCGGAGAAGACGGATAGTGCGCTGCTGGATAGAGTGGCTCGCAGTACGTCTGATTGTAAGGTCCATATAGGAGCCAATGGCCCGCGAGAGACGGTCTGAAGGCTGTTGCGGCCGTGGAATCCAAGCAAATGAGATGGAGTCGGTTCCAGGTCGCTCGCCGTGACCGGTCCCATGTCTCGATGCTTTATCTCAGTTGCATATCCGTCTTCCTCCGCTTGTGATGTTCCGTTCATATGCTCTTGTTGTCGCCATGGTGTTCCCGCCGTTGTTCTGGTAGTTTTTGCCACTACTTGGCGGCGCGCTGAGCCTTGTGAAGCGCTGAATTGTTGCCATTGAAGGTATGGTGGACGACAGAGAGCCGCCCATAGTTTCCAATGAGAGCCATAGGAGGGCTCTGAGTGCCCGAAGCTGTGCTGTGGGTGTTGGGTGGACGCGAGGAATGTGTGATAGGTGAAAATCTCAGCTGAAGCGGCGGTGGCAGTCTGTATTCTGCGTGGTTGAGCTGTCAATCAGACGTGTGCTCCGTCGAGATGACTGTGGTAGCTCTCAATGCTTCGTAGGAGCTGTCCGCGGGCGATTCGATGGCCTTGGTCGGCAGTGGGGTCTGTTTGGTGGCCGCGAATTTGACAAACAGCTCGCGGCTTGTTCAGCTACAAAACATTTGCTCGCAAGCAACACCCTCTCCTCAGCTACAAACACGCATCAAACCATCAGAATAGCCGACATGGATATCGCACGACATCGCCGCATCACTCGGTATGTATTCAATGACAACATCTATGGACGTGGCACTGAATGTCATCACTGAAGGAAGAGGAAGCGTTGGAAACGAACTGAGTAGCAATACGACAACACGCGATCTGACTCCGGCTCCCCAAACTACGAGTCTTCAGCCAACCACACGAGCGACGAGAGCCTTCGTGATGATTCCTCCGAGCGCGAGTTGACGGCCGTCAGCTCACGAAGACGGCAATGGAACAGGGGGGCACAATTGGGAAAGAGTCTCACAGGCAATTGAGCTTTGTACGAAGCGGAGGAACGCCATGACCGCAACAAGTTTCTGTTGAATTCTTCATTGTAGGGAATTCAGCAAGAACTTGTCGCGGACACGGCGTGCTTCCGCGTCGTGGACTCCTCGATATTTCCCGTCGCTTTCAAATTGCTTGTCATCTGGGGGGAGTGCGCTTCGACACGCGTTGCCACAGCGTTTGTCTACAGCAACCGTAACCACCACTTCGAAGACTCAAGCAAAAAGAGATCGTTCCTCCTTCCAAGTCCGCGACTGGCGCTGGCACCGAAACATGTGGCTGTGCGGGAGAGGGTAAGTGCACAATCAATTGCAGCAGGATGGCCGACTGACGCCTCCTCCCGACCTCAGAAGCGTTCGCTGACTAGTGACAGGATGAAGACCGGTTGAAAGGCGCTCGAACCTCGCTTCAAGACTTCCATAATTTCGAGACCAATCGACGCAGATTCTGGCAGCTACGACAAAACACCACGGAATGAAACATGTGAGACTGTCTCGGCGGTCAAGACTGTGTGGAATGGTGCGAGGAAGACGAAGTCGGAGTGTAAGATGACAGTTGGACCTTGGTAGCACTGCCACAAAGCAAGGAATGCAGATGCGATATCCGGCGATAGTGAGGGCATGGGAAAGGATTGGGGGATAAACTGCTGTGGCAGATTCAGTTGTAGCGCAACTTGGAATTGACTCATTGTGCTGTCTGGCTCCAAATCTACTACCCATTTGTTCTCAATTCGATCGCTAATCATTTGTCCCTTGACCATAATCGTCACATAGCTTTCTCCAACGACGCCTTAAACCTGATCGGATCAAAAAGGGAGGCTTTGGTTGCCTGCTTCAAGGACTTCGTCCCAGACATCCTTGCCGATGATCGACTTTCGCACCTTTGGGGAGGACGCTGTAAGGAGTGCGAGTGGAATCCGGAGTTGCGTGAAATCTGTATCAACCATTAAGCGTACGCTGGAGGGTTCAGCAACTACCACTGGTGAAAGAGTGGCTGCAGTGTAAAGACTGTGTCGAAAATCAGATCACCACGATTGTCCAGGCTAGTGCAAGAATTGAGTCTTCGTAGGTTATGATACCTGTGGTGTTCATCTTCAACAATCCCTACAAAGGCCCTCTCCAATTCTCAGGAGATTCAGTGTTCTAATCCCAGAACGACAAAGCAAGCTCAGAATTGTGCATACGAGGCAACAGATGCCATTGATCATTCATGCCACTCGAAGTTTCTCATTACAGAAGACAGCGGAAACACCGTACGTCGAAGCAGCGGTGCGCCAGTCCTCTGATCCCTCCCTCGACGTAGCTAAACCCAGGAATGTCTGCAAGGTGCGTTGCATTCACTTGCGTATATGAAGAAGACGCAATGAAAAGAACCCGCCGAACGTCCAGATCAACCCTCCGAGCTCCGAAAAAGCAGTGGTGGCAAGCACCATAGATCCTAGAAGAACTGTCACGCCATTGAGGAAGATGGTAAGTATCAGCATGGGTGTTCCCAGCTTGACATCCAATCTGTGAAGAGTACTGACTGGCTTTGTTGTACCGGAATAGACGAACAGCTACCCAAGAGCGGGTTGTATTGTCTCTCTGGTGCGTGAGGGACGTGGTGCGATGATCTTACATGTTTGAAGCGCGAGGAAGGGCGGCGGATCGGATGGGCGGAAGGCGAGAGCGATCATTGAGAAACATTGGAAGGCTGCGAAAGTGGCCGTGGACGATGGTTGCTGTGCTCACGGTATCAGTCTAGTGCAGGATCGTGAAACGGACGTATGGGCTCACCTGGCTGGCGAGAAGAGCGGCTTATTGCACTTTTCCCTGTGAGGAGTTGGGGTCTGCCTCAGCTGAGGTCCTCGGTTTCCCGCGCGAATACGCCGGACGAAGCTGATTGTGTCGTTCGAACCGTTGGAGACTCGATTGCGCTGCGGTAAGTCATAGCCAATCTTCCACGCTCTTGCCCTACCCGATAGACATGTACTTCGACAAGGAGATCTAGGAGATTTTGATTTCGAGAGTGGCATGTAAAGCTGGTCCGCGGATTGATTCAAACGTGGCTATGAGAGCGACCTCTGCGAGTGTGGTGTGTTGTCGAGAGAGGGATAGATCTGGCCTAGGCGGTAGCAAGGCGGTGCAGTGTTTACATCGCAAGGTGAACTTGATGGTGAGACTGTTTCTGAGCGATTTGGAAGTCAAGTCGAGAGCGGATCGAGCAGTGTGAGCTTGCTTATGCCGCGCCGCAATAGCTATAACGCGCGTGCCGTCGAGAATCCGTTTTTCTGCCATCGTTATCAGTATCTCAAGACTCGCGCTTGATCTGAGACATGTTGAACTGCCAGGAGAGCAACGTGTGACGAAATCATGAAGGAGTGTCTGGCAGCGAAATCGCTCGACGACATGCGCTCCGATCGTCGGGATCAACTATTCTGTCATTTTTAATGTACGCCAGTGACAGGACGCTCCGAGAAGTGACTCCAGGGTGCTATACGTCGTGGCGAGCTGAGCGAACATGAAAGAAGGCACTTTGACGTGCGTACGAAGTTCGAGTTTCTGGAAGAGTGATGGGTGGTCCAAGCTCAACTGCGCTCGCCCAGCCACTTTTCGCTGTTTCCATAGAATTTGGTGAGGTGAAGGGTGGCTTATGGTGCGTGAGGTAGCGTGTTCTCTCAAAAACTCGCACGGTGACGAGATCACAGATCTTAGCGAGTAGTGAGCAAGGGATTAAGCTGCCGAATTCGATGGCGTTCTCACCGGTGGTGCATCCCTAAAGCTCTGCATGTCAAGCAACGGTATGAACAACTTGAACTGTACTGATTGAACTCGGTGACATCGTGGCCGCACGTTACATTGCGAGGTGTAACCCAGCGCGCGCCATGGAAATTGAAGTTCGACGTGGCCCGGAGCGGAAAGGCCGTACAGCGCATTGCGCTGGAACCACGTTGAAACCTCTATGACTGTCTAGCAATTATGTGACTCAGGCGCCTCGTAGGAGTTGCAGAAGAGAGCTCAATGATGTGTGCAAAAGCGCTGATATCGCATGTAGACAAGGTCAGCGTACGATTCTGTTCAATGTCTTCCTCAAGCCGTGAAGCGCCTGTATCGTCGCCGTGAGAACCCCCCTACTGTGCCGTCATATGTGGTCTGGTTCAGCGCCTGCGTCTCCCTCACTGAGCCACCAAGGTGTATCCATCTCTTGCTCGTGCGCATTCGCTTCGATGTCGTGCTGACGCAGTGATCTGCTGCGTGGATATTGAGCTGCGGAGCAAAACGCTGTTGTTCGAAGAAGTGCTTCAGAGAACCTCTTGTCAGTCACTGGCAGCCTTGCGTGGAGAGCACTCCTTGATCAGAGGGACTGCGTACCTGACTGGCTGACGGGTCAAGGTCCACGAGGAATGCTGCGGTTTCAACAATCTGCGGCGGGGTGCTGAGTGCGAAGAAGCCGTGCGAGAGACGGGGCTGCATTGAGTGGTCTGATGCCGTCGAAGGACAACAGTGACCGTAGAAATCGCCTGAGTGAAGACTCGAGGGCACCTTGAAGGCGTCTGAGTTGCGTTTCAGTGACGGTGACGGCTGAAATGGCCAGAACCGCGAGTCCTCTCGAACGAAATGCTTGCAGAAACTACTTCGACAGTCGCGAACTCCAGCGACAGAAAGACGCGGACGTGAGAGAAGTGATAGCAAAGGGAAAGGGTGGGCTGCTTGCCAGCAGGCAGAGCGTCGCGACCGTCACGACCGTCACGACCGTCGCAATAGTCACAATACCCCTTCGAAACACGAGAATGAAGAAAATGGCAGACATGAGCAACGTGGTGGAGAGACTAGCTATCAAGCATTGAGAGGCACAATGAGAATATGAACTGAATGGAGAAATGTAGGCACGCAAGAGGTCGCAGAAGTGAAGCCTCTGGCCTCTGGTTGTGTCGACGCTGATGATGAACCACGTCGACACGTTGTATTAACCATCGTGCCCTGATAAGCGTTGATCTCAGGTCAGACCTTGTCGAGAGATGTCATGGAAGTGGACAAGTCTCAATACCAAACCGGCTGACCATGGAGAAGAAAAGAAGAAGAATTTGGGGGCGAGGGGCAGGTACTTATAGTCGGGGCTCTGTGCTAGCGCGGCTGCCGTATCAACAAAACATTGAAAGCCTCAGGATCGCTCTCAATGCAGCACTCACGTCATGACGGCTCACGCACGCGTTGAATAGGCAGCGTACTGTTGATTCCAGGGCTTGGCAGCGCACTATAAATGTTCCTCTGTCTCTCTGTCTCTTCCTCCCTTCTTTCTTCCTTTGCCGTTTTACGCCGCGGGATCGCTTCATATTGGCTTCACCCCCCCTTGTTTTACTCTCAATGACTCGTCTACTAACCCACCCTGCCCTTTGCCCCCTTCAATGGCTGTTGCCTCTTGAATTGTGATCTCAGAACAAAGTGGCATATGCAAACAGTGGGTGCGACTTGAAAAGTGGTCGGTGACTCAACGAATGAAATGCCTACATCCCATCACTCAGATAGTCTGTCTGTAGTTGTCTGTCAATGAAATCAACTTTGCCTCGCTTTGTCACCATTCATCACTCCCATTTGTGCTGTAGTAAGACGTGTCCAGCGCGAGTGAATGGTAAGGGTGTTGCTGGTCGTCAACAGCAGGCACTGCGCCCGGATTCCTGCGAAGAGGGCGCTCAGCGCGTGTAGCCTGTCGCGAGGACAGCGAAAGCCATTGAATTGGGGCCTCTCGACAAGTCAGACAACTATGTGCGCCTTCTCGCGCGTCTTTGGATCCTATCATCCGCTAGAAAGCTCAGTGTCGAGGATGAATCCTTCTCCAGCCATTGAGAATCCACACCGCGGCCGTTGTGTAGCTGACCAGACCTCACTGTCGACGGCGAGATTTCGATGCCGTAGCAGCCACGCGCACCCACCAGCATCTTCGATCCATCCACCGAACCATCAATCAAAGCTACTGGCCCAGTTCAGCGCCAACGCCACTCCAGGCTGAAGTCGCAGGCGAATTCGTCAGAATCAGTCCATTGCCCTCGTATCGCGCTCCAAGATCTCGCCATCAGATCGGCCGCTTCATGACTGCATCGCCCACAGGATGAGTTCTAGGCAAACGGAGAAATCGAGTACGACGCGAGCGAACACAACTTTTGCCAGGAAGACATCAACAGCATGAGCAATGGAAGATGCATGGGCCTCGATGATGGGGTCAAAGCGATCGAAGACTGGAGCTACGCCAGTAGGGCATCAGGTGTCTTCTGTCCGTGAGCATCGAGAGAGCATGAGCACAAGGCACGAGCTCTAGAAAACTGACGACGTGGGCTATGTCAGTGAAAGAGCTTGGCTAATATGTTGTTCGAAGGAAACAGTCAAGAGCGGGAGCTAAGATGAGATCCGCTGCAGGCACTTTATTCATTTCGAGCACATGCAGGAGGAACAGGAATGAGGGCTGCCATTGGTCCAGTTTGGCACTGACTGGCAGCTCGTGCCGGTCGATCTCGATCTCACCACCTACACACAGAGCGGCTCCAATGGATAAACTGCCCGCAGGATATTACTCTCCCGTTTCAGCATCGAGGGCTGGACAATATCTCGATGGAGCTGACTCAGCTTAGGAAGCCGCAAATCAGATTTATTTGCAGTACAAATCTGAAAGGGCCCTGCCTCGTACCGCAACTTCATCTCGACTGTGTAGAAAGCTGAAGACAATGTCATACCAATGAACAGTGCTTCACTTCTGTCGCTCGCCTAAATCTCTTTGATTCCATACACTGGCTTTTGCTGGGACCCTTGCCAATACATCCATCTCCTCACCGCAGGTGGGCGCCGACTTCTTTATGGAAGATCTTTTCATTCTGGTTGACAACAAGAGCACCATGATCGAGGACTACGCCGCGCGCTTCTAAGTGGGTTGGTGCTGATGGCATGGAAGATTCTTTTGGAGCCGACTAGGGCCGTACGCCTGCCGTTGAACACGAAGTTGCTGCTCCAGCAAATCGTTTTTCGAGTGACCGTCGGGATGGGCGTAAACCTCGCGAAGGGTATAGACATGTTTTCCCCGGGTGTGGCACTCTGTCAGAGCATCTTCCTCAAACAATGCTGCTGCAACGCAATCTCCAACCGTGACGGCGGCTAGATTGTGCCCTGCAGAGAGTGAGAGAGAGAGACAGAGAGAGAGAGAGAGAGAGCGCGTGTATTGCTCGCCGTGATCTGGAGACTGGTCTGACTGGTCACAGCGACTCGGCATCGAGTTCTGAAGGTTGGCAATTTTGCTCGAGCTAGCTTCAAAGGCAAACACCTGCGTTCGGCTGAGAGACTGAGTCAATCTGATCGACACGAGCGAGACCTTCTCGCTGGCAGAACGTGGCCACTCTCCGTGTCTTCTTACAGGTACTAAGGCCAGCGAGGGCAAGCTGAGAGAAGTCTCAGCCATGAGAGCAGTCTATATTCGCGACTGCATCGTGCCTTGTATCCGTGTAGACGATATTCCCGAAGATCGACTAGTTCCCACGAAGCTGCTGAGACGTTGGGTGGGAGTCCACTGGGAAGTCCGTAATTGGCCAAACCCACACGCGCCTTTTCCCTTTTTCATTATGGGCCAGAGGTCTGCACTGAGAGGATTGACTGCTCCGCGTCTGCCTTCCAATCCTCCCAGGCAATCGAGTATCATTAGAAGCATCTTTGCTTGAGCTAAACATTTGATTTCCAGCGTCTTGGGCCCAAAATCATCTTAACTTCGTTCTATGGGAAGCAAGCCAGTTGTGCGTACGGCAAGAATTGTCAGGCAACTTGTCAGGTACTGGTCGCTATTAACTTCTACGTTCAGGATTATCGCTTCCTCAGACAGCTTGAGGGAGAAGGAGCTCCAGAACAACATCGGGCGACTACATGAGATTGGTTGCACCTTGGACATGCGGGAAGAGATCAAACAGTCGTCGGCAGAGCAACTCCAACCTTCGAAACATTGCAATGAAACGCCATCGAGAGGCATGTTGAAGACGATCAACAACACATTTCGCGTCTCACATGTTGCAGACGGTGAAGCGCTAATTGATTCAGACAATGAAATGCATAATGCCAACACCTTGTGCACATTGCCCAAGACTTTCGAAGTGGCCATGGTCACATACCTACATACAGCATCGAAAGCAGGACATACAAACTTCGTCACAGCGAGGCATGGCCTGCCAAGAGACTACACTCAGCTGGAGCACAAGGCCTATGGAGTATTTCTGCCAAGCCAGCACGGTACGGGGGCGTTTTCCAGTTACAATCTGGGCGACGTATTTTTCTGTGAGGTTTGGCCAGGGAGACGAAGACGTATTTGTCACAACATGATTGTTTGAGAATGGTTCAAATTGCATTCAGTGCATCACCTTCTTCCATTGATTGAACGGCGAAATAGGTGCATTGAATAATGCCAGATCAAAGGGGACATCGAGCGGCGGACGCGTAAAGGTCAGTAAATGGAACGGAATCCCTCTAAGCTGGCGAAAGAATGGTATATCTGAGCACAACGCGTAATGAGGGGCGAGCTTGCATATGGAACGCTACGAAAACGTGCTATAGAAGACCTTACAGATGACAGCTTCTGGCCGTCATCACTGCTGATGACGAGAGCATGAGTGCGTGCCTGATAGCATACTTCCTGCACAGCACATGCTGGCGCCACACTTGGATGGGAATCGTGGCGATCCACCACTCATCCAAGATATGCAGCAGTCTCTAGGTAGTAGATACCATAAAAAGCTATTGCTTCGGCGACAAGACGGACCCACAAGGCCGCATACTTCACCTGGCGCTGCGGATAGCTGGAGAAGCGTAGATTAAGACGAACCCATAATTTTGGATGTTCTGAATGGCAGACGACGGCACATTGACTCTGTTTAGCACTTTCCGCTAGAAAGACAAAGAATCAGAGTGGTATGCATCATGATGATAAACTACCGAGTAGCTGCATAAAGCCGAAAGGAAGTCAGCGAGGGTCCAGACAAAGTTGCAAGGATCGATTTCGAGTATAGATTCTACAGGCCATTTAATTGCAGCGCTCCATGGGACATGGGCAGCAAACGAATTCCGACGTTCTCCTCAACGATGAATGAGCATCAAGCACAATCGGACTGGTGCCTCGCAGCACCCTCGAGTTGGCTACACGTATCTTGGCAGATCAGACGAACGACTATGCGTATCAGAAATTCAGTTATCAAAGTATATTGAACCGGGGCATTGCCGTGTTGGGCCGCACAGTAGCGTGCACAGATGCATCGAAGCGCATTCGACTTTGGAGGCAGGCGATTTGGTGGAAGGACAATGAAGTCGGCCAAGGGCAAAGGTGTGGAAGACGTGAGTCTCTCAACTCGACTTCGGGACGTTCACTGTGATGAGAGAAAGAGGCACGTCCGAACATAGAAGATATCATGGTGCTCATCAGTCGTGTTCCATTTCAGTCAAAGTAGGGCCAAAGGACGACCTGGTATCTCCCTATCCTCAGAGCGCCAATACGCCGACCGTCTCATCCCATCTGTGTATCACAACGTCTCGCATGGCTTGATCCCAGTCCGCAACGATCGTCAGGTGTGGTCCCATCTTCATTCAATACTCGCCCCTTCCCGCTGGGTTTCTTTCCAAAGTCTTTCTCTTCTTCTGAGCCATTTCTCTGTCAACCTCTTCCATGATCTCTTCCATCCGACTGTTCGTTGGCAATTGATCCAACTTGACCCACGGACTGTTTTTCACAAATTTTAAATTGTCCTGCAACGTCTTGATCTGATACTCTAAATCCGAGTCCTTGCATTCGTTTTTGTGCAGTCGTTCAAAGCTGGGGTACATCTTCCCATCGCCGTGAGCTCTTCCCTGGAAAGCTTGGGGTCTGGGCACACAATCGAGCGGGATCTTGTCTGGCAAAGTGTTTTGTGTGCAGAGAGCAGTCTCGTGAGTCCAAGCACGAGCAACGTTGCGTGCTGTGTATCCGCCACCACCGAGGAGGAGGAGAGGTCTGCCGAGGGACTTGACGAAATTGACGCATTCGCCGTGCTGCTTGATGTTGATATTGAACTGGCCGAGGCGATCGCCTCCCAGGCTGTCAGCACCACATTGCAAGACAATGGCTCCAGGGTTGAATGCCTCTACGGTGGCACCAGTGATGGACTCGAAGAGCTTGCTGTACTGTCGATCGTCGATACCAGATGGAATGGGGACGTTCATGGCGAAGCGCTCGCCCGGTGTACCTTTGAGGCCGACATCTGTTAGATCACCCGTTCCAGGAAAGAACTTGTGGCCGGTCTCATCATATGGTCCGTAACGGTGGTATGACAGTGTCATGACTCGCGGATGTCGCTGAAACGCTTCCTCGACGCCATCGCCATGATGCACATCAATGTCGATATACAACACGCGTGCGTACTTGCGCAAGAGGTCAAGTATAGAGAGGACAATGTCATTGATATAGCAAAACCCTGAAGCCTCGCCTTTGTGTGCGTGATGCAATCCTCCCGACCAATTGATGGCAATGTCAGAGTTGTTGGACGTCAGCTGGGAGGTGGCCATGAGTGTAGCTCCAGTATACAGAAACAAATACGTGGACATCCCATCGAAGACCGGACAGTCGGCACCTGGACTCGTACTAAGATTGTAGGGGCCGAGCTCGACCGTGTCTCCCTCATGCTTAGGGGGGATCTTCTTTCGAAAGCGCGGCTCTTGGCAGAGGGCGCTGAACGTCTCGGGCGACACTTTGGAGAGGAAGTCGACATAGTCCGGATCGTGGAATTTGCAGACCTCGTCCTTGCCAGCGGATATGGCTTCGTACGTGTCCATGGTGTGCTGCAAGCCGAAAGCCAGCACGAGATGCTTGGTCAAGGTCAGACGCCAAGGCTTCATGGGGTGTGTCCTGCCAAAGTGCATGTCCTCGACGCCGCTGTTGTAGTGATAGGAGACGCGCGTGCCCTGCGGCCGCTTAATGCCATGCTTCTCGACCAGATTCATGATCTTGGCGTTGGTCATTTCCTCGAATTCCGTCTCCTCGTCCTCTCGAGCATCGTCGGGCGTGGGCGGCAGGTCATAGTGGCCACATGCTGCGCCGGCGTGGTGTCCATTGGCACGGTATTCCGGCGTACGAGCGGGTGTTGACGAGGTCGACTGTGGTGAAGTATATTCCTGCACTACCGATTCGTTCGTCGGCCGAGGGCTGTATCCGCCGTTGCCGGGAAAGGCGGCATAGTACGGCGATCGAGCCATACGCGTGTCATGCCGCTGGGATGCTGCTATGTTGTTCGCAGTGAAGATGCTGTCTGGGCATGAATTGCGCGCGTGCAAGTGAAGCCGCGATCTAGTTCTACGACATGGTGCTCGAGGCTCTGCGGGCGACGCCGCTCGGGCCGTGGAACAAGGTTTCACCGACCGACACTCCACCACCATGCGCCTTGCATGTGACAGCCGTTTCCATCAGACACTCGCCACAATCCATCACTTCACATCTCCCGCCTTTGCATATCCGGTCTGCGGGTCACGTTTACTCAAGCAGTCCATCGCCAAGCCGGCGCGGTCCTCTATGGCCTCTCTGGCGCAGCCGGAAGACGCCGCGTCGGTGCTAGAGCAGTTCACTCACGACATTGCCAACATTCCCGCCGAAATCTGTCACTTGCTCGAGGAAGTCCAAGCCAAAGATCTTCAGATTGCCGCCTTCAAGGATGAAATCCACAAGCGCGATGCCCAACTCCAGAAGTGGGTGCGAGTCAACGGCGGCCACGTGCCGAACCCCAAGGAAGAAGCCTTTTCCAAGACCATTAACGACTGCTACGACAAATGCGAAATCCTGCAGGCCGAAAAATTGGGGCTGTCCGAGAAGGCGCAGATCGTTCTGGACCGGCAGATCAAGCGCCTCGACCTGGGCTTGAAGGGCTTGACGCAGACGGAACAGTTTCCCGAGGGATGGGGAGGACCGAGTTTGCTGACCGGCAGCGGTGCCACGACTGCTGTTGGGACTCCTGCTCCTGCCGCAGTTTCGACCTCTGGACCTCTGCAGGTGGTGTCTGGTAATATTGGTTCTGTTGGTGGAGCTCCGAACTTTGCCAACGCTGCTCAACTTCGCATGGCACAGAATGCTGCGGGTGGCGTGCGGAGTGCTTCTGTCTCAGGCGTCGTCACTCCCTTGAGTGCTTCACGGTCTCAGCGAGAAGGTAGTCACGATGGGAACAAGCGTCGTCGTCTGAACGCTTCGCTCGGTACTCTGCCAGCAGCCAGCTCCAATCTCCGCCAAGCTTCTCTCGGCCCTGGCACGCCCAAAGCTGGGACCCCTGTCCCCGCTGGTGCTGCCAATTCTTCTCGCGCAGGCTCCGTCCAGCCCACTCGTCCTTCTGCAAACAAGAAGGGCACTCAGCCAGTCTTTGCACCCGGCAACAAGAAGGCACCTCCTCCCCACAACAAGAAAGCTTCCGGCGGTCGTTCTCGTCCCGGCCACAACAAAAAGAGCAGTCGTCATCGTCAACTCGCCCGCGATCGCACCACGCCCTCCAGTCATGCCTCTCTCGACTCAGATGCCGAGTCGGAGGTCTCCTACGCCTCCAATGCCGCGTCTAATGCGCCGGCTGGGCTTGATGGCACAGGGGAAGGAGAGGAGGACGACGGCGATGACACCATCTATTGTATATGCCAAAAAGTCTCATTTGGAGACATGGTGGGATGTGACAACGACAATTGTCCGTATCAGTGGTTCCATTACAAGTGTGTGGGGGTTACAGAGGAGCCGAGTGGGGAGTGGCTGTGTCCTGATTGTAGAGCTTTGCCTAAGAACAAAGTGAAGATTGCGAAGGGGTGATTGGACTATGAATGATTTCGTTGGTGGTAAGCTTCACTTTGGCATTAATGCGTGTGGTACCATAGCACACACGGTATTTAATTTCATTTTCTTGTAGATCGCTGAAATACTTCTTTACCTGGTGGCGCTGTCTCACTGGCAATGCGGCAGGGGATTCTGACATCACATACGGCGATTCAACAGAGAGAAGCCGAGTTGCGTGCCATCGCAGTCTCCGTAGAAATTAGGCAAGACATTCGCACTTGGCTGTTTCTTCTCCGATGATGGCCGCAGCTGCTATCTTCGCCCCATCGCTGGTGACTCTGACAGCTATTGTTATGCTTGTATGTTTGCCGGTGTGGTGTTCATGGGCCGACTCCTCCGTATTATTGTGACTACAAACGTGGTGGAAAGGAAGCCCAATGGCTTTGGAAATCCGACCACTGGGTGGGCTCATAAAGGACAATTCTGGTAGCGTTGGTCGTTCGAATGTCGTGTCCAGGTGCGACGTGGTTCGCGTAGGGCGGTTCGGGATCCAGATGTGGTGGTGCGCGGAATCTCCATTCGTTTTTCTGGTGTCGGAACTATCAGGCGGTCCTGCGCAATTCGACGTTGTGGGGCTGGATCGACAATAGACGGGTACTCGTGGCCGCTGAGAGACAGACAGAGTGTAGACGAGAGAAGAGCTTTTGGTTACAAACGTTAACCTGAGGATCTGGAAGTGGCGCCGGGTGTGCAGTTCGAGAAGCGAGCAAACGCGGTATCTGCTTCCTATCACGAAGGCGCTCAGTAATGGAAGCAAATGATCTGGGTTAAGCCGGTGCTGCCAAAGTAGCAGACGAGCAACCTTGCCCCAGTTTCCTTTTCGAGGAGGAGATACAAAATACGGTGCTGTCAAGAGCAACAGTAAAAGAACGCAGAGATGGAAAGGCCCAGCCACATCTAGCAGAAGGGCTGCTGAAAGGTCGTGTTGCGGCTAGGCAGCCAGGGCTTGTGACCAAAACAAAGCTTCCTTCTTCACTTTCGACTTCGACACCACCACCACCACCACCGCATCATCACGACCACGTCCATCGCCCGTCATCGACCACACGCAAGTGTAAGTCTCATTCGATCACTCATCGATCATTTCCCCTCAACGCCATCTGTCTTCACGTCGTTGTCGCATTCAGGGACGCTGTTGTTGGCAAACAGCCGCGAGCGACAAGCGACCGTCAGTCACTGACTCCTCAACCTCGACACCACCAATTACAGCCATTGCAAACCTCTCAGCAGCGCAGCAACTCATCAGTCACAGAAGTTCTCATCGTTATCACCACTCCACCGTCACCCAATACCCTTCGTCAACGGCACGTACAGCTTCATCGGACAAGAGCAAGCAAGATATCACGGCATTGAACCATCAGCTTGTTCATTGCGACGCTCGGCGATCTGATATGTGATGCGAGCAACCTCGCCAAATGCGTCGAACCACATGGACACCGACGTCTTCACTCGACCCGTCGTGCCTCCCTCCTGGATGCACAAGGTCCAAGCAGAACAGCGCCATCAGCAGTAGTGCTCCGGAAGCAAGATTGGGCAGAGACGATCCTCCTCTCGAAGCGTCCTTCCCGTCACTGCCTCATCTCCGCCTTGCACAGCATTGTCTGAACGAAACGCATGAGAGTTATCCTGCATCTGACATCACACAGCCAACAAGTCCTGACATCAGGGCAAAGCGACGGCAATGCTCTCTGTGGTCCCTTGACTTGTCTCTACACGGCCTCAGTTTTCGATAGGGACTCTGTCACTGCTGCTTGACACAGTGTAAGTATCTTCTCACGACAAAACTGCTCAGTCACTGGCGGCGAGAGCAGCACCAAGCTGCAGTGCCGGCGACTGGAGACCATGGAAGACACCAAAGAAAAAGCAGAGAAGGTCAAGGACGGCGACCAAGACCCGCAGTGAGTTCATGCAGCAGGCGAAGAAAGATGACACCTCCGGTGAATGGTACATGGGACATCAATGCCGTCGCGCCTGCTGGCGAAGACTATGTGAGTATTTGCCCGACTTCGACTTCAGCACACCTTCACAGGACAACGGGACTGACTCTGTTCTAGCACAAAATGAAGTTGCCCGCTGCCGAGCTGTGCGCAATCACAGAACTCCGGCAACGGTCAGGGGTCTTCTTTTGCTCTCCAGCGGTGGGGTCGTGGACCACCGCTGGAGGGGCGTCGTTGAAGGCATCTTCGTCTTCGATCCGGAGGATGTGATGTATCAGGACTGCGCTGGCAGCTATATGGCGGCGGCATCGATAGTAGTAGATCGGTGCCGCCATCGCCGCTGGCAGCCACAGAATCCGCACGTGGGCATGGAGTGAGGCCCATCCACTCCAGTCGACACTCCATTGTGTGCCGCGCCTGAGGTGCAGTCTGGATCTTCTCTGCCTGATGCACAATCCTATCTTCGCCCTCTCTCCGCGTCCCCGAGTACGTCGCCAGCACCGGTGCTTCAAAGTCGGACAGCTTTAGCAGCTCCTTCGGCTCCTACGCCCCAGCCGCACTATCGACTCCCGCAATAGTGTCGGTTGATGCATCGGCCTGGGAGACGTTCCTGAAGACGTAAAGCGCCGAGCTTCACGACATCAACACCGGTGCTAGCCTGCGTCTCAATGGCCCTGGATACAGCATCGACAGGGTTCATGTCGAGTTGGACATGAACAAGACGAACGAGGAAGTTCTCGCCGAATTCGGCAAATGGTGGACCGCTATGACAGTGTTGGGGGCATTGAATTCGCTGCACGTGGCGGCACCGATCTCCTCCTATCGATGCCACCAGCGAGTGACTGTGAGCCTTGGAGAGTGATTCGAGAAGCAGGTCACCGCTGAACTGTTGAGAGTCAAGGTCGACGTGAGCACAGGAATTGGGTGGAGGAGACGAAGGAGGAAAATGGCATCGCATGTGCTGAGCAGAGAACTCGTGTTGTTGGTTGCTGTACAGTGAGTGTTCACCAATCTAGAACAGAGGAGATGTTCAACGCTCGTCACTGCTTGATCTTCATTCATCGATGCTCACATCACTCGCATCGACTGGCGATGCCAATCAACGAGTCCATCAGCTGTCCTGCCTCTGTTGTTCCACTACCACGGCCCTAAGGCAAACACAAGACCTGACGACGATGCTCGAGAACAGGAAAATGACTTCACGCATGCAATTAGAATAGGTCGCTTGTGAAGCTCAATTAGATCTCTGCCTAGTCCTTCTAATTTGATTGGCACATTCTTTGGCCAATGCCGGTCGTAATCCTCATCCGTCGACCGCTGGACGATTGCCGAGTGACAGGAAGGATGTAACCTTCCGTTCTACCTTCTTTTCTTGCTGCTCTTCCATGATTGGACATCTGCCGAACAAAAGGTCCTATGAATTTGTACACGCTCTCATCGCTTCTCAATGCGATTGTACTGCCCCGAGGCTCAGTCAACTGTTTCCGCCCGTTCCCGTTCTGGTCCTTCTGGCCCTTGTCCTCATTCCTCCAGAGATGCAACATGTGAAATGTGATGCCATCTTGATTTGGTTCACCGTCAATCGGAACAGTCATGGTGTCTCGCACTACCTCTTCGACTGGCCGTCCATCTTTGTGACGGAAAGAGCCGGGGTCACTGGAGTCCTTTGCGGGCTGGGCGCCCTCGTTGGAGCAGCTGAGCGATTATGCGCCATGTGTGCCTGAACCAAGTGCCCTGCGGCGAGCGCCGAGCAGAGAGAAAGCTCACCGGCCAGTACACCAGCAGCGATCACCCGGGCAAGTTGTTGCGCGTTGGCGCCGGGTGTGGTAGGGTGTGCGCCTCGGACGCCCAGGAGATCGAGCATGGCGGCTTGAGGTTCGAGAACGGTACCGCCACCGATCGTACCGACCTCAATGGAGGGCATTGAGACGGAGATTTGGAGATTTCCATTCAGGCTGTGAAAGAGAAATGTCAGTAAAAATTATTCAGGCGCATGTCAGCTGTGGGCAGACTTACTTCCTCATGACAGTAATACAGTTACTGCTCTCCACGTTCTGCGCTGGATCCTGTCCAGTGGCCAAAAATATCGCGGTGACAATATTCGCCGCATGGGCGTTGAACCCACCGATACTACCTGCCATGGCCGAGCCGATCAAGTTCTTGCTCACATTCAGCTCCACCAGAGCGTCGACGTTAGATTTGAGTACGGTTCGCACCACGTCGCCTGGAATGATGGCTTCAGCAACAACAGACTTGCCTCGCCCATCAATCCAGTTGATCGCGGCAGGCTTCTTGTCCGTACAAAAGTTGCCAGACACAGAAATGATGGCCATGTCCGTGAATCCGGCTTCGGTCGACATGACACTGAGTGCCTTTTCGACACCTTTGGAAATCATGTTCATGCCCATGGCATCACCAGTCGTTGTCTTGAAGCGAACGTAGACGTACGTGCCCGCGATCGAGGTCTTGAGAGACTGCAAGCGGGCGAATCGCGATGTTGAGTTGAATGCATCCTTCATCACCTTTTGTCCCTCCGCGCTGTCGAGCCAGACCTTGGCTGCTGCTGCTCGTACAAGTGTCTCGAATCCAATGCAAGGGCCTCGCGTCATGCCATCGCCCGTGAGAACTGTCACGGCGCCGCCGCCGGCGTTGATAGCCTTGGCTCCTCTGCTCGTACTAGCGACAAGCACACCTTCTGTGGTAGCCATCGGAAGAAAATAGCTCCTGCCGTCGATGGTAATGGGGCCAGCAACACCAAGAGGCAGAGGCAGGTATCCGACGACATTTTCACAGCATGCGCCATGCACACGATCGTAGTCAAAGTTCTCATACGGCAATTTCGACCTCTCCAATTTCGATGTAAGATCAGCAGTCGCCGGTGTGCGCGAGATCAGTCCTCTGCGAATCTTAACAGCACGGGTCTTGTCGCCCAGAGTCTTCTCCAGTGCGTAGCCAGGAATTCGACCACGAACAGCAAGGTCGACGAGTTCGGCATCATCCAACTGCGCCGCTTGCTTGGCAGCAACCAAAGCCTCGCATTCTTCTCGGGTGCGCTTCCGGGACCCGTCGAGTGCTTCCAGTGCGATAGGCGGAGGAGTATCTTCAGCGGCGTGTATCTCGATCGGTGCGACCACATGACCGTTAGTCTTCGGCACCTCCGCACCGGCGGATTGCTGTCCGGTCTCCTCCTGACCAGGCTCTTTGATGGTCCATCGAGCGGCGTTGAATAGATAGCCGTTGAGCACCAAGCTGAGCGCGAGTAGAGAAATGACCCACTTGCTGAGGACGGGATCCTCAAAGCTTTTCAATAAGCTCTCGACAACCCTGCCGCCCAGAGCGTGAAAGAGACCTTGCTGCGGATCGCCATTGAGGCTCGTCCAGTCCGTTTCGCCAGGCGAAGCGTAATGTAGCGAAGGATACTGCAGCTCGTACTTGATCGGGTTGAAGACAGTGACACTGAGCGGCTGCTTGGCCTGGAGGGCTTGCTGGTACAGAAAGTCGAGTCCGTTGCCTGCGACCTTGAACGGATCCAGAGGAGGCGAAGTCACCACGCTTGAGAGGCCGGCGGTGGAGACGGGAGTGTTGTGGCCATGTCCGCGGAAAGGCATGGTGCAGAGATTGGCAACATTGATCACGATGAAGCCAGTGACCATGAGCACCTTGAAGCGAGGAATGCTGCTGTCGCGAGCTTTCCTGCCAAAGATGTTGATCCAGTTGTTGTCGACCTCGCCAACGCTGTCCCCAGTTGGCCACTCATTGCTCGATGCCACTTTCTCGGCGACCCTGCGGCTTACACCATCTTCCTCCAAAGCCTTGCGGAGTGCGACGTGGCGTTTGATGCGATTGATCTCCAGCTTGATAGTCAGGATCGATGTGTAGAAAGTGAAAAGCAGAACGCAGTCAAAGAAAAGGGTCCAGGCTGCCAGGAAGCAGAATTGTCGGAGACCACCTTGGATGCCCGAAGCAGCGCCGGCGCAGAGGATGGCGATTTCGATAGCATAGTCACGAACGATCTCACAACCTCGATCTCGGACTGCTTGTTGGACAGCATTCTGGATGGCGAGACCTTCGCCATTCCCGTTGCCGTTCTTGGCTTGCACGGAAGCAGACAGGACGGCCTGGGTAAGCATAATCGGCTTCTCGAAGCCCACAGTGACGACCAGGAACGGGATGCCCTCCGACAGTAGCACGATGTTCTCGGGCACGCCGAGTTTGAGTGTGACCAGCAAGCCGAACAAGAAAGCGAAAGCCGAGGAGAAGAGAGTGGTGGTGCCCAGCCAGAAGTTCGAGCCCAATCGTCGCATGCTCAAGAACAGACTGATGAAGGTCAGATACATGGAAATGTATCCGAGCGCCATGATGATAATATCCAGAGTCTCGGCGTTCTTGAGCAAGTCCAGGAAGGCGTTCCACGAGTTGTGCGCCCACTCGGCCATGCCGCCGCCCGATGCTGGCGAGGTCTTGGAGACTGTCATCAGCCATTTCTTCCGCTCGCCTTCATCATCGCTGGACGCATCTGGATCGACCCCCCATCCACCTTCTGCAGCGATCTCTTTCGAATGCTCCAAGAATGGCGCCGCCTGCTCGAGCGGGAGCGAGAAAGCCAGGGTGCCGTCCGACCCCGACAGAATATGCGCGCTCGACGGCACGACGTTGAGGTCCACGCCCTCGACGTCGAAGTCCTGCGGCGGAGGCACCACGTTGGGCGAGTGGTTTCCAGCCTCCAGGAAATCCAATGTGATCAAAGCGAGCTCTTTCTCCCCCGCGTGAAACGTCTTCTTACTCCCGTTCTCTTCCAATTGCCATTTCCACCCTGTGTCCTCTCCCAAATGTACTCTTCTGCTCCCCGCGGAGAGCGCAGTGAAGTCGACCTTGTTCGTCGCGGCTTGCGGTCGAAAGAAGCCTGTCTCGAGCAGATTGACATAGAATGCGCTGCCCAGCACCGCCACCAGAGCGATGGTCCGGATGGGATGTGTGCATGCTTTCAGCGACACTGTCTGCAGGTACGGTGTGATTGCGGCGTTGTATTTTCCCGGTTTGTGCGGGTCGGTGATGTCGTGGTTCCTACGCCACCGCGTAGGTATGAGGTTGCCGAGCATGTTGAAGCGCTGGTGCGTGGGAGCCGCTATGCTTCCAACACGCTGAGCAGGCCAGAAGCTCTGCCGCTCGCCCGTTTCGCGACAAAGCTGAGAGGGTCACGACGCTTGGTGGGAAGAGAGGATGCGGGTGGTGCGCGTTGCGATATGTTCGGGGATTCGGGAGCGGTTGAAACAATGACGGTGGCCGCAGGGTATCGCGGTTCGTGCCAATGGCTCCAGAGGTGGTAAGTATTGTTCTTGCCGACCAACAGCGTCAACGTCTCTCAAGAAGCAGCCACCCGTCCCATTGCTCTTGTCGTTCAGGCTGCTCTTTCTCCTGTTCACGGCGGCCTCGGTCTGGTTCGTTTGTGGCAGTTGATCGTTGTCGTAGGGGCTGGTAGGGCAGTTTTCTTGAATGTGCGACCAATGGCTGATGCTGTACGACGATTGGTCCGCAAAGATTATCGAACCACCTTGCGCCCCAAAGCAAAAAAAAACCTGGTGCCAATTGGTGATCAAGTCGTCGCTCGCGGGACAATCCCTGTTTCTCGCACGCGGTGCACGATAATCAGAATGCGCAGACAACCTGATGAGTCCTGCCTTGCTTCGATGTGGTCGTGGCGAAGTGATCGCAGGACACAGAAACGAGATCACCTTCGCATAGTTGCAGACTTTACTAGTTGAAAAAGGGTCTGTCCGCCGGTCCCCCTCAACACTTTCACGCTTCAGCGGTCAACGCAGCTTGGACCACGGCCGACGCTGATGACTTGATGTTCTGTGCCAGACCGCCTGTCGGCCCAAGAATCTTGTTAGGGCGGCTTTAGTCGTCGCTTGGGTCGAGATAGAAAAGGAGCTGCTGGTAGTCCGCCGCACCAATCAGAGCCCAGGTACTCGCTGCACACCTTTCCCGGCTGCACTCCGCAGAAAGTCAGATTCTGGAGGTTGTGGAGCGGAGGTTTCCTGGTAAAATGAGGCTCTCGGGTTGGTGAAGGCGTCAAGGACTATCCTGCTCTGGAGTGAGAAGAGAACGAATGATGAAAGTGACAGGTTGCTCAACAGTCGACATGTGCATACGTACTGCTGTCGCTGATGTGAGCTGGCAGCTAGACTAGGAGGTAGCGATGTGGCGCTGGTGAAAGCACAAAAAATGGCGCAGCATGGGCAAACGAAACATACCTTGGCCGCCTCGTACGATGTGAGGCTGGTACAAGGGAATGGTCTTCCCACTCGACTGTAATTGATGATAAACAAGCTCACAGAGCGAGCACGTGGGATGTATCATCACACTGTACAGCAGCGCGAGACACGCAACTCGTGGCATGACAAGTGGGATAGGCAGCACAATTGTCTGCTTGCTTGCATTTCTGCGTTACGTTACAAGAGTACGAGTGGCTGTGCAATCTGTGATGCGTTCCTGGATGATGGGATGAGGCAATACGAATCTGCGTACCTGCGTACATGACGCGAAAGTGAGGTTGCGGCGATTCACGTACATCTTTGCTCTTGCACAGTAGTTACTGACGATAAGTTGTACAATAGTACTTGTGTCAGCGCACCCGTGCGGCTGGGACGACGCGCGTAATCAGAATATTAGCTTGCACTCTGACATGCTTGCCGAATATTATTCGCCCTAGCTAGCGAGACCTCGCCCAGTAAGTACTTGCAAGTGTTTCAACGGCGGACGATGCGAGCAGGTTGTATGTACAAATAAGTTTGTGCTTGCGGCGCAGCGCACGACGCGATTGCTGGTGAGCTTCAAAGGTTTCAGACTACATTCGGCAAGCACAGAACGCACTCCTGCGGTCATCTCGGGCACCATACTGGGAGCGTGTCAAGCACGCGATTCGATGTTCATGGCTCATTCCATTTGTCGGTCTCGTAGGGGGCTCAGCAGCATCTGGAAGCAGGTCCTGACAACAGCATTGTCTGCGGTCAGACGAGCTCGTAAGTCCCGCCGACTTGCGTACGGCAATCTGAGAGTGGACTTTCAATCCATCTTCTGCCCTTTCACCTTGTCTCGCAATGGCACATCGCCGTTCGTAATTCTCTTGATGAAGTGCGGGTCCGGGTCGAGCAACAGGACGTGAAAATGCTCCACCGAATGTATACTTTTCAAACTCGCCCAATTCAGGAACCAAATCACGTCCTTTGCGCCGAACGTCTGATCAACAAAGCTTTGGATCATGGCGCGGGTCTCTGGAGACACGTCACCGATTGCCGAGGTAGGGTCAGGCGGAAGAGGGAATTTGGTCCAGACTACAAGGTGGACACAACGTGTATCAATGCCATATGGCCAGTCGTTGAACAGGATCATGTAATCATCTGAAAGGTGTGGCTTAGCTGAGCAGCCGGATACAGCTGCGGCATGGACCGGAGGATACTTACCTGGGTTTGAGAAAGGCGGCCCAGAAGGTGTGAGGTTCGTCCACCCCAACCGCTCTCTCATCACGAAGTCCATCACGCTGCCATACCTCTCGACGAGCTGATGGCAGTACTCCCGGTACAGGCGCAGTTCGCTTGGCACGCGCTGGAACAGATCCAGGCGATTATCCTTCACAAATGAGCAGACTTCTTCCCACGATTGACGATGATACAGGGCATCTGGTGTACTGAGAATACCCTGATCCTTGGCATTGGCGAGTGCGTATTGCAGGTACGGCGGGCACTCTTTGGTATGTTGGGCGGGCGGCACGTTCACGTTCCAAAAGGCGAGTTGTCGTTGCGGCGTATCGGCTCGGGATACCGTGCCTGAGCTTGTTGAACTTGATTGCGTCGTTGATGCGTGTTCGGTACGTGCTGTTCGGTCTACGTCGAGAATTGCAGCAACATCTTGCCGTCCGCCGGCCATGTCGCCGTGGTACGGGTATGACAATCACGACGAATCGTGCGAGCCGGTCCCGCAGGCTGCCGGAAACGACGACACAATATGTTCGCGACCGTGCCTGGCTACGGAGGTACAGTAGCACAGTAGTAGCAGATACCGTAGCCGTCCCGGCGGTGAAGTTGACGATGTGAGTAATCATACGTAAAGGAGATGATACATAGTCCAAGCCACTCACCACCGGCTGTCCGACTACTTACGCGTCTCGCACACTGCAGCCGAAGCAGATCGCAGGATCGCGAGAAGCTCGCGTCGGGCGGCGGCACATGCTCTCCCCTGGCTGTTGGTTGATTGCGAGATCCAGACTCTTGCAAGGATTCGCCGAGCCCGGACAATTGCAATCATCGCGCGGCAACATCCCTATGTACTGTATCGTGCGAAGGATGACCAGCGGCGCAGGTGAACACCACTCATAAACATGCCACGCCTCGTGATATGAGCGCAATGGCTGTCCATCCGTGGATGGAGATCGCATTTTTGCTTTGCGGCTCCACCCAAGGCTGCGCGTGGCGCTAAAGCTCTTTTCTCCCGCTGTTCCTGCAGATCTCGTGGCGCCTTGGGAGAACGGCGATCCCTGAGTGGCCGGCGAGAGCCCCCAACCGGGCATGGCGGGCTCGAAGCGCCGTTGCGGATGATGATGATGAGTTGCTCTCTGGCGGCCGCCAAACATCTGCCGCACAGGGGCCACGGCCGTCGACCTGCACCACCAGCCCGTCCGCTGCCTGACGCCCGGGGCGCTTAGTGATGCCCCCTCTCCTACATGCTGTATAGTGTAGACTGTATACCATTGTACAACCACCGTCGACGAACACATTCACGGGCTGGGTGGTGCACGATAACGTTATCCTGCATATCACCCATTCGCTCCTCTCCTGGTTACGCGGGGTGTGCACTCCTCCCACCGTGCTCGCCCTCGCACTCGGCGCGGTACGACAAAGAAGAAGAAGAATAGACTGCCCACTCGCCATACGGCCGCGCGCTGCTACGGAACAACAGGTCCTCGATATACACACTCGAGGACGGGCGCTGGAGATTTTGATCTCAGGGAAGCCCCTTGCATCCACCGCCGCCTGTATTTCCCGTCGAATGATCCTGCTCGCCGCTCCAGCGCTGCCTCTCTCCTGCTCCGACACTCTCCTGGCCCTCGCTCCTGCACACCGACCAACACATGGTCGACGTCCGCGACTGCTACACCACCTCCCTCCCCCCGAGCCGCGGCTCCGCAGCGTCTATCCCCCCGCCCGTTCCCGCCCACGTCCACGCTCACCATGCAGCGTCCGTCCATGTCGCCGCTCTCGATGAGCAGTAACGACTCGTCCTTCGTTGGCCAGTACAGCGGCCTGGGCGCAGCAAAATTGGGCAACCCCAGCGACGGACCCTATGGTAGTGGAGGGCCCTATGGCGCTGCACGCCCCATGCAGTCCTCGCCGCCTTCATCGCAGCACCCGAGCGGCTCGACCGACCTGTCGCGTCCCTCTGCGAGCGGGTCGAGCATGAGACCGCCCTCTTCTGCGAGCTCCGTCGGCATGTCGAGTGACGGGCGCATGGGTCTCCCGAGGCCGCCGAATCGAGACAGCAGCAGGAGTACGATCGCACCGGGCAGCGAGGAGGCATTGGCGAGGCACTACAGCGTACTCCGGACATACCTGGCCGAAAGTCTGCAAGACGAGAAGGGCAACGTGAGGCCGAATAGAGCGCGGGACAAGCTATTGCGCCTGAGCGTCACGCAGTTCGTGGAGCTGAGCACCGACGTGTATGATGAGCTGGTGCGAAGAGAGGACGAGAGGCTACAGCGTGTCGAGAACGTGCCCCGATTTCTCCTCCCCAAGCAGAACTTCCACCCAAAGCGAAATCAGGCCCGACAGAAACTCAGCACGCTACCTCCGGAACGATTTCGCCAGCTTGCGACCGACGTCTTCTACGAGCTCGAACGACGCATCCCGAGATTCACCGGCGGAGACATTTCGCGACCGATGAGCGGCGCTAGCAACGTCAGCAGTCGAAGTCACGCACCCACCATCAATGGCATGCGACCACCAGGACCCGGCTATGGAATGGGAATGGGTGGTCCCGCTCCACCAAGAGGCGCTTCCCAAGCAGCGCCGTATGGTCCAGGTCCTAACAGCCCAATGGCGCCCGGCCCGCGCAGACCGAGTGAGGCGGCTTCTTTGGGACGACCTCTGCCAAAGCAGTTCGCAAGCAACACGATCGTGCCCAACAAGAGCACAATGATAGAGGACGATGACATCGACGACGACGAGTTTGGGCTGGATCATGTCTCCCCAGGTATCAGTGATCGCTATAGTAAGGCGACGAGCGCCGAAGACAGAGATCGCATGAAAGCCCAAGCCGAGGAGATCGCAGAATTGAAAGACAAGCTGGAAGCCCTCGAGAGTAAATTAGCCAGCAAAGACGAAGAGCTGGCCAAAATTGCGAGTATTGAGGCGGAGCGCGGCGAATGGACTACGACACGTGAAGGGCTGGAGCAGCAACACGCCGACGCGCAAACTCTCAATGATGCCCTCCAACAGGAGCTCTCGGAGCTGAAATCGAGAGCGCGAGATGACGACGAGATTCGCGACCAGCATGACCGCAACCTGCAAGATTTCCAAGAGCAGATTGAAGATCTCCAGGAACAGCTCGCGGCTAAGGGTGACGAGAATGGAAAACTCCAATCGCAGCTCCGCGAGAGCGCTGAAGATACTGCAGCATTACGACAGCTCCAGGTGGAGCTTGACGAACTCCGAGACCAATTGTCAAATAACAGAAGTCAGCTCAACTCGGCCGAGCACGAGAAGCAGATGGCTGAGATGCAAGAAGAGCTCCGCAAACAACAAAAGCTCAACCAAGAAGTTCAGGACCAGGCCATGGTGTATTTGAGGGAGATGCGTGAACTCAGCAGACAGCATGACGAGGCTGTCGAACAAGAAGAGAAGATGGCTGCGCAAATCGCGCAACTACAAAAGGACAACGAGAGCTGGAGGCAACGATATGCCAAGGTCAAGGCACAGAACAAACACCTCCGTGCATCGACAATGGGTCTCGGTCTGAACGCGGGCCTGGACACTGGCAGTCTGGTACGTCAAGAAGGCCTCATTTCGGAAGGCGGCCTGGTCCGTGATACGGATGTCGCAAGCTTCCAGCTGGCGATCGATGAACTCCTCAAGGTGTCGCGCCAAAATAGCACCGACGACATGCTCGAAAGTGTCAAGCAGGTTGTAGTCAGCATCCAGGCTATCACCTCTGCGGTTCGCGATGAAGGCTATCCCTCTCCTGCACCCTCACCCCTATCTCCCGGATTCAGCACACCGACGCTCAGCGTTGGAAAACTCAAGGCACGAGTCAATGGCACGGCGAACAGCCTCATTACTGCTACGAAACAACACGCCGCAGCACATGGTCTCTCGCCTGTTGCACTCCTGGATGCTGCAGCCAGCAATTGTACCGCTGCCGTGGTAGAGCTCATCAAGTTGGTCCGCATTCGGCCCTCTTCTAAGAGCGAGTTCCAGGACCTGGATGCGGTGGACGAGCTGAATTCGTTCTACGATGATGGATCATCCCCGGTCAATGGAAACAGCCTAATGATCCCCGTGCCACAGTTCGGAGCTCGGGGCGATTCTGCGCAAACAGCGGCGAGCGACAGCAACCTAGGCGACAAAAAAGCCAACGGAGGCTGGTTTGGCTGGGCCGGGAAATGGGGCGATGGCAATGCTGACGACCACCATCCACAGGTGGACAGTAAAGCTCCATCCGCCAATGGTGGGCCACACCCACCCACAGCGAATGGCCACGCACACAAAGCCTCTATCGCCAGCAGTGGGAGCGATTACGATCCGTACCGGTAGTCTCGGTACCCAGCTAACGTCGGCTACCCAACCGCGAGGAGGAAAGAGAAAGAGAAAAGATGAGCCGATTTCTCAATGTCTCCGGTTTTTTTTGAAGCGATAATGTTTATTGCGTCACACGTTTTGGGGCTCACATTTCCCCGTTCTTTTTTTTGGCATTGCATGACAGGACGGGCTGGAAGAAGGCAGCTTATATTCCGGAGGGCTGCACTGCTGACGCACATTTCTACTCACGACGCCGTGTAATGCTTCGAAGAAGAAGTGCATTTTACACTTGGAAGTTTTATCCCTACACCCGGGTCGCACCCTACGGAGGTCTCCTCAGAACTTCCTTGCGAGGACCCTTATGAGTAGTTGAGTGGTGGTTCTGCTTCGGACCTCACTTTAGGCGAGAAACCAAATCCTTTGGATACCAGACCAGGATGGATATCTACGACAAGAGGCGAGTCACACTGATATGGCGGGTGGTGTTGATCTTGAGTAGGATGCAAAATTGGCGAGCGGACTAATATGCAAAGACTCTGTGTCTCTAAAACGTCACATATTACCTGGTATGAAGTGGACGTGGAATGTTTGTTTGAAATGATCTCAATCTTTGTTTGGTAAGGTGGAATTGAACCGTGATGGTAAGAAATTCGCGTATTGAGCACTTCATAACTTCATCAGATCGTCAAGTCAATAGAATCCCCTGACGATACGGGCCGGCCAAGCATGTTACGGCTACCAGATATTACCTCCCAAAGAACTTCAACTCGATAGGCCTCAAGGCCAAGTAGGCCACAGCAGCGAACGCGAATCCCAACTCGAACCCGACATCTCCTCCATACGGCGCCTTGCCCGCATGCAACGCAATGGGACCTACCCACCACGTCTGGCTCATCCCCGTCACCATACCCGCAACACCGCACGCAAACGCCGCCATCGCCGCAATCCCCGGCGGCAATTTCTCTGGGCGATCATAGAACTCGGGATTGTAGCCTCCAAATCCTCGCTTGAAGACAAAGTGCTCCGTCAACGAGATGCCTTCATAAATGGCGAGCCAGTATCCGATGAAATTCATGAAATTCTCCAACACGGTTTCGAAGTGGCTGTAACCCGGGATGGCAATTGCGATGTACACTCCTGTTCCGACGCCAGTCCAGATGAAGCGCGGGACACGCTGGGCGTAGCGGGACAACACTTGGACCGTGAGGGCGACGGAGTAGATGTTGGGACAGTTGTTGGCGATGATCGATAGGGCGAGGATCACGAGACAGAATTTGCCAAAAGTGCCTGCATGGAAGATGAGGACTGCGCCGAGGAGGCCGCCGGTTCCCGAAGTCGCGTAGCCCGAAGCGTAGCGGTTGTCGCCGTTGTTGAGGGATGTTGCGCTCATGATAGCGATTGCGAGCATTTCGGTGAAGAGTAGAGGAACAATCAGGCCGAGCCAGGTCCAGAAGAACACTTTGCGGCGGGATTGGGTGGAGGGCTGGTACACGGTGTAATCTGCAGCGTAAGACGTCCAACCTGTTGCGAAGCCGTAGACTGTTGCGCCAAAGGACAGGACGTTTCCCATCTCGGATTTGCCCGTCTCCCAGGGAATATCGACAAAGTCGCCGCTGTGCGCGAAGATTCCAAGGACGATGAAGAAGATGATTGTCGCTGGGATCCAGGAGTAGAATTCGTAGGCGTGGACGACTTTGTAGCCGAAAGTGCACACGATGAAGGTGCAGAATGCAATGATGAGGATTCCGGCAAAGCCTGGCACCGAGGGGTTGACGGTGTTGATGAGTTGGGCTCCAACGATCGAGTTGACGGAAGACCAGCCCACGCATGCGAGCACGTTGAACACTGCGATGAGTTTGACGCCCCACCAGCCAAACCAGAATCTTGACAGGACCATTTGTCGCAGGCCGAATTTGGGTCCAAACGTGGAGAAGAAGCAGACGGGAGTGATTCCTATGAGGTTGAAGAAGATGCAAACGAGCATTGCATCTGCGACGCCGAGGAAGAACAGCGATTTGGCCAGAATTCCTATCGCGAAGGATGAGACGACCATGTTCGCGGATAGCCACTGCATTATAGCTGTCAGATACTAGATTCTCAATCATAATGTATCGTCCAGGGCAGGTTGCCGACGCATTGTACGTACCATCGTCGAAACATTCAACAAGGCCTTGAATCCATCGTCTGTTCGTTCGTCCTCCGGCACTCGTTCAATACCACGTTGTTCGACGTTCAATTTTCCGGCGAAGCGCTGCACCTTCTCATACCAACCATTTCCATACTCGAAGCTTTCGCCCGGGACAGCTCCATCTTCGTATGAATCGCTCGGCCTCTTTTGTGTGCTGCTGTGCGAACTGCCTGCCCCGACAATACCTCCTGTTTTCTCCACGTCTTGATCATAATGGTATGTCATTTCGATAGCACAACCAAAGCGCCAACCAAATTAATGGTAGACTGGGTGGTAATAGCTGCAGTCTTGAGTGGCCCGGCTTCACGGAGAAGTTTACTCCGGCTCGGCAAGCAAATGCCAGCAAAAGATTCTGGAATCTCGCGAGGTGAATGGATCTTCAGAAGAGAGGAACGGGAAGACGCCCTGGTTCGAGGTGCGTCAGATACTTCAACCTCACGCATCTGCACACGCGACAGATGGTGGGCGCCGCGCATTGCCGAGTATCTTTTCGTGACAGTCCCATGAGCCTACTTCTGATAACCAACACGCGGCGGACACCTTCCCCAAAGAGGCCTGGACCATACACAGGCCAGAAGAAGAGCCGACACAGACGAGGGAATGGACTGGGCCGGACAGCAAGAGAAGCGGTCCGAATGCTGCGACACTCGACAATTGGACGTTGGGTCGCTGCTTATCTTCACACTGCACAGTCAAGCCTTGCTTGGAAAAGTCTTAGCTTCGAACTATGAATTTGAGTAGACATCGTCGCGTGCAAGCCATGTTGTGTCGCCACGCATGCCTTTGGTGTATTGCAGTAGATGTTTGCAAGAACCAGGATACGCGGCAGAGATAAGGAAGTCGGCCAATGATATCAACTCGAAGAGCGAGTGAAAAAGGGCGGGCTTCGGCTTTGACCAGATCTGGGCCCTTGTCCGAATCACTCACGGCCGACGTTGCCGAACAATCTCAGGCGCTTGTTCACGCTGTGCAGGGGTGACGGCACACATGTGCTGCATGCATACAACCAGATCATGGAAGCCGAGCGGCTGTTCAGCTCCCAGAAGATCGGTGGCATGCGTTCACATCGAAGCTAACTGCTGCACCCCTCACATTCGCTATCGGAGGAGGCCGCGTCCGTTACAGCGACGTCAGCTGGCACGGTCAAGTCCTTCAAGAGACCGGTCACCTATCTCTCAAGTTCGTTCAACGAAACTTTTGAGTGAGACCGTGAATCATGGCGACCTGGGAGCATTGAACCTTTCCCGGAAGAGGAGCGGCGAAGATTGTGAACGGGCGGAAGCATCGGCACATGGTTTATGAGCTGCACTGGGTGAATGCCTGGTTGATCAATATCTGGTTCTAACGTCTCCTCTTAGGCCCTCTTTCCAAAGGCAGCAAACGCTTTTATCTTCACACCACTTCTGGACCATCCAAGGCTTCAGTGGTTCTTGGAAAAGTTCGTATTCGTCTTCGGTAGTTGTTGGTCCGTCCTGATCGATCGCAAGCTCATCCTGCTTCTTTTTGCGTCCTTTCACTTTGGCATTCGCTTTGAGCCTTCTAGTTTGAACTCGAAGCCCTCTGTCGTTGAGCCAAGCGGTCAGGTCCTCCAGCACGATTGGATCGTAAAGCAAGATCTTCTCATACCACGTTGGATTCGCAAGGTCACCACTTGGTGCGGTAGATTTGATAGTCGCTGTGATTTGCGGAAAGAGTTGTAGTGTGACACTCGTCCAGGTAGCATCCTCTGGCTTTAATTTTGACCGACTTGCTGCCGCTTTGTCGGTGTCTTTAGGCTCGGATACTTGCGATTTCGTTCTCGCACCTATTGACGGCGAAGCAATCACTTTCAAGTCAAGGGGTCGCGCGGTGGGTGGACTTGATGTAGCTCGTCTCCGAGGTGGGGAAGGTGTCACCAGGGCGTCCGGATCTGAAATCTCATCGATGTTAACAAAGTCCGACGACGAAATGGGCTGCGAAGCAGAATGGGTCTCCTTTCGGCGACCCTGACCCAATGTGAGTTTGTTGACTGTCTCCAGTCGCTTCCTCGCCGGGCATCCAGCGGTCTGACTGCCATCGACGCCATGCATGTCCTTTCGCGGTCGTCCGCGTGGCCTTTTTTGCCTTTGGTCCTCGGTTTTCGTCATTGTGGTATTCAGAAAGGCTTTTCGTGGAGACGTGTTGACGTCAAGCGCCTGCAGAGCTGCCCTGTCTCGAAGGGGCGAGGTCGCTGTACGCTTCAGCTGAGGTGACAGCTTCAAGATTGGAGCCTCTGTGGGCCTTTTTTTAGAGCGCGGAGATTCTGGGCTGGAGCCCAGCACCTTCCATTCATGTGAGGCAAGCGCTGCACTATCAACGACGGCCAACATTTTGGTCGTATCTGTGCAGGTAGTCCCAATCCCCGGCTCGTGCTGCGATCGCTCCCCACGTAAGTGAGCTGGATTTGGAGGATCAAGGGGGGAGGTGCAGCACAAGTCGACCACCTCATGCTGAATCTGATGAGTTCCCTTGCCACTGCCAGAGTCATCTGTTTGCGGCAATGCTGGGTCACTGCGCCCGCTAACTCCGTTAGCCACTTGCTCCAGTCGCACCTCGGCTTTAAAGCTGGTGGCTGAATGATAGTCCACCGCTTTGGTCATATCATCTGCTGTAGAGGTCGTGGCTGGTCGGGCCTCCGAAGGGAGTAAATCATCCTCAAAGCTCCTCGCAGCTGAGTGCCACAGCTCGCGCATCGCTTGCCCACAAGACAAGGAGGTTCCATGCGGCGCCGTTGGAATTCTCACGAAACTCCTTCGTAGGGGACTCTCAGCATCGACTTCGGCTGCAGCTGCTTCTGATTCTTGCAGCGCAAATTGCATCTGTCGAATAAAGGTTGGCGAATCCTCTGTGCCTAGCTGGCTCGATGTGCCGAATAAGAAATTTTGGCGTCCCTCATCAAGCCGAGCCCGCTCGGGTGCATACAGCTCAGGATATAAGTCGTCCTCATTGAATCGCACTTTTACTTTCGCCTTTGGCTTCACAGCTTTTTTCTGCGACTCGATCGGGCGGGCTCCACCTTCGGCCTTCTTTGATCGGGGCCGGCGAGGCTTTTTAGGTGGTGCTGCCAACTCACAAGCAGGATCTGCTGGAGCGACCATGGCAGCGCCTGCGTCAGACGCCGCAAAGAAGGAAGAAACTGTGGCCTGTGCAATCTGTGGGCTATCCTCTGGTCGGTAGGCTTTGGTAGCAAGTTCGGTAATCGTTTGTGCTTTCTTCTTGGGCGCCTTGATCTTTTTTGTCTTCTCTCGCTTCTCCATGGGAGCTTCTTTCGCAGGCTTCAGGTCTGTCTTAGCCCTTGACGCAACTGTCGCTTCTTCCGCGAGGTCAATCTTTCGCCGTTTTAGGGGGGCCTCGCCACTTGTGGACCGCTTGAGGGGGGCTACATCCTTTCTGGAATACGCGAGATCGCCCAAGATTGCAGTGAGCGAAAGAGTCGGCACTTCCTGGTCTCCTGTGGTCATCGATGTCGGAGTGTGCTCACTATGACGCGAAAGCGATAATGTATCTTTCGCCGGAGTCCAGCTGCGCCTGCGACGATGTGACTGTACTGGCAAATCAGCTGGTTCCTCAGACAATCTGGAGATGGTGACTGGCACGCCCAGTTCGATGGCCGAGTCATCAGCAGCTGTTGGAGGCTTTGCGAAATACGTAGATTCGTTGCCTGTCGTGCTATTCGTGCGTTTGGCGGGGCGCGTGTCCGAATCAGCATTTGGCCGCGCTCCCTTCTTGGGCCTGCTCGGCGCTCGCTTTGGTTTCTTTGCGGGCGCACTCTCATGCTCGGAGGTCTTCAGCTGGGGATGTTTGCTGCCCTGTATTTGTGCAGCGTCGAGGTCCGCGAACTGTGTCGCAACAAGATCGTCCGAATTCAGCACAAACGATGCTGACTTTGCCAATGGCTTCCGCGGCTGTCTATTAGGTGCATCAGCGCCAGACCTCGGTTTTGAATCACGTTTACTTTGCGACTTCTTCGTCTGCGCAGCGGTAGCCTCGCCACCTTTTCCAGAACGTTTGCGAGGCTGCTTGGTCGTTTCCACGGGGCCCAAAGGCACGTGATCCTGATGCTCCGGAGCAGATGTAGAGTCACCAATATTGCCGACTGCATTGGCCTTGGCCACAGTTCTGTCAGCAGGTGACTCCGACGAATCCTCCTGGATGCCGCCGTCGAAGCTATACACCGAGAGAGAAACACTTGGAGTCCTCGATCGTTGTCTAGCTTTTTTTGTGGGAGACACTGCAAGAGCAAAAGTGCCTCTCACAGGGCTCTGGCCATCCCGCGCTCTCCTCGAGGGACTTCCGCCGGCAAATGATTGTAATGGGCTTCTGCCTATTGCCCCAGCAGATACCTTCGCAGAGGATGCTCTCCCCGCGCCAGCGACTTTGGGCGTCTTGCGGCCGCTGTTGGATACACCAAATCCATCGCAAGCCTCAGGAGCGACCTTGGTCACATGGGGTTTTGCCGACACCAAGCTCTTGTCGAGAGTAGCATCGTCCTGGAAGTAATTCGACTTCAGAAGACGAGCCGCGCTGGTGAAGGCTTTGACGGTGCCCGAGACATTACTCCGTGGGCTGACCTTCGCCCGCAGACCAGCTGCTGGCTTAGGGAAGAAGGAGGATGGACTTGGCAGACCGGGCGAGGAGGACTCGGCGGGGTGAGCGGGTTGGGGCGGAGTTTCGGACGGGAGGCGGAAGGGCGGCGGCGACGACGAGTTGATGACTACGGGGCTCGGAGCCATCGTCGCGCCGACGAGACGAGCATACGGGCGGCGGATGCGGCGGAGAGACAGCGTGGCGGCGGTGGTGGTGTCGGTGCAAGGGTGTCGCGTGCAGCGAGCCGCGTTCTTGCCACGTCCACTCGTGACGGCGATTCCCAGTCTGGAAGCCTCAGGCACAAAGACGTGGACAGACTTCACTCACACGTCCATTGCATCTATACTCCAGCTGCATCCCGCATGCTTCACAATTTCAACGCAGCTTACCAATGAACGTGATCATGATCTGGGTGCATGTCGAATATGGACTTGAGGCCGGGGATGATGAACATACACTCCCGGCAACATAATACCATGGACCGGGACTCCTGTGAAGCGGCGCACGTCTGAGGCGAATAAGAAATCGTGGATGTCTTCTGTCTTGTTTGCTAGCTGGAGGCTTATGAGAATCATGGGAAAGGCTTGCCTGTTCTGCCGCGTGTCCAAGGTGCAGGGCGACATACAGCGCACGGGCTTACGCATCATAACTCATATGGTCCCTCGCTTTTTCTTCTGGGGAAGAGCATCACATTCGCAGCGGCTAGTCACGTCCATTGTGATTCGCACGAAATGTGTCGTGCTGTGTGGCAAGTGCTTGTTCTGCATCTCCAATGCCTGTCCCATTCCTTTCGCAAAACAGCTTGGCAAAGTGGCCGCAATGGACGATACTGTCGGTGGCGGAAAGATAAGTTGGATACGTGCGAGGCAGGGAGTTTGAAGACGGACACGATGAGTCAAGGGACCAGCAGGCTTGAGGAGTCGAATTGTAAGCATGAAGCAAACAGTCAAAGGACAGCGTAGCACCTGATCATCTCCAAGAGCTCGACCTCCATGATCGTCCCTTCCAAGGAAAGCCGGATCATGAAAGTCTAGGAGCTGGTTTGAGCCTGATTGCTGCACTGTGTATCGACAGCCAGGCTCCGGATGTCAAGTTGAGATTCCGTGAATCAGATTCCTCAAATCCGGAAGATGCACCAAATGTTCTTGCAAAAACAACGTCACAAGCAGGTGTCCCACCGAAAGAATGACAGTGGTACAATGACGTGCCATTTCAAAGGTTGTGCGGTGGTGTTCGAATCTCGAAGTAAGCTGAAAGTCCGCAGTCACAGTAAGGTCTCTTGACGAAGCATGACAGCTCGTTCGTAACTAACGATCAGCTGTAGCATGAGCTACCACGCCAGGTACCAAGTCAATGTGACTCGAATGCCCTTATAGCTTTTGACGATCATTCCTGACAAGCTTCGGCCTTGTGATGTACTCATTCGCACGTGAGGAGTCGCGTCACAGGCTACAATTATGCTGACTCGGCTGTCACGAACAGACGCACGAGATCTCATTTCGTGCCACAACGGCGCATGAGCGAAGGCTTGGGTCTATCGGAAGAAGATACCATCGCCATGTGAAGGCATGTCTTCTTCACAAGCCAGACAGACAGGGGGAGCAGCTACTTGCACCCGCGAAGCGAAGGCATCACAGCTGACCGCTAATAGAACGAACTACGGACTTCTCGACCAATCGATTCTGTTCCAGGACGCCAAACACAGCCACGTTGCGAATGACGACAAAAATCCGGACATAATTCATGGCAACAGCCGACCTGTTCGACCGCGTTGCTTACTACGATGGCGTATCCTGAGTCATTGAAAGAGGAGAATGAGGTCGTGTCAGATAGTAAGAGCGGCGCGATACATGGACAGAGCTGGGACAGAGCGATACAAGAAGAGAAGAAGCGGGACGATACCAATCATTGGCTTCTTCAACGTCTTGCCATGTACGACTTGAACACTCGACAACGCATGCGACTTTAAACCTTCTCAGCCCTCACACTCTCGGAATGAACACTCCCCAACCTCTTCGCATTGATACCGGTGTCTTGCGCGTCCGCCATCGTCAACCGCTTCTCAGCAGCCTCATGGATCAGCATATCAAGCTTCGACTCTCCAGGCTTGGTGTGCCATGGCTTCGGTCCTCCGGGCGCAAACATTTTCTCAACCTCCTCCAAAGACTTGTTCGCTGTTTCCGGATACGTGAAGAAGAACTGCAACGCAGCCAGGACACACATCGCACCAAACACGATGAACATTCCCCATCGAATGTTGATGAAGCCAGGCGGAATGTACAAACCCAAGGCAAAGTTGAAGAGCCAGTTACCGAGCGATGCGATACCCATACCCGTGGCACGGGTCTCGAGGGACCAGACTTCAGCGGCGTAGATCCAACAGACCGGCGCGAGGGTGAGAGCGTAGATGATGATCAGAAGGTAGCAGAACGCGATGACAGTGTGTGCCTTGGGACCTGTGACACGGATCAAGACATTGGGGTTGTTGTCAACGCCTCCGGGAACATATTCTGCGGCAGATAAGATTCCACCAACGACAAAGTGGCAGAAACCCATCGCAAGAGCTCCGTAGATGAGAAGCGGTCGACGGCCGGTCTTATCGATGTAGAAGAACATTACTGTCGTAAAGATGATAAAGAGCGCATACTGAACTCCGGAGGCGATGAGGTTGATGTTTCCAGTCAAGCCAGCCATTTGAAAGATGTACACAACGTAGTACTGCAAGCAGGTCAGTCGAAGTCGAGGGCGCGCCAGGGGAAACGGCCTACAGTCATAACGTTCGCACCGCTATTCTGCTGCCACATCTGGACAGTAAAACCGGCCAACGTGCGCTTCCACATGCCATTGTAGACAAATTTTCTCCAGCCCTTTGCAGCAACACGCTCAGCAGCAAGCGTTGCAGTAATTTCTTCCCACTCAGCCACCACGAGCGGATCATCTTTATTGCCTCCTGCTTGGATCTTCGACAACACATGGATAGCTTCTGCGCCGCGATCTTTCTTAGCCAGCCAACGAGGACTCTCGGGCAAGAATGGCAGGCCGACCATGAGAAATACGCAAGGGACGAACTGCATGCTCCAAGCAATACGGAAGGAGGCGTCGCCGGGAATGAAGCTGCAGCCATAGCCAATGAAGTACATGATAAGAATGCCCCATTCTGTGAAAGTGGTCAAGATCAGTCATCCAATTCTTTGTCGCGTGCCCCACGCTAAACATACCAATGGCCAGTTGCTGGATTATAATCAAAGATCCACGCTTCTCTTTTCTCGCGATCTCTGCGAGATATACTGGCACTTGTGAACTAGTAATACCGACAGTGATACCGTTGATAACACGACCGGCCACGAGAGATCCAAAGCCGTTGGTGGCAGTCTGCACAGCTGTTCCTGCTAGCCAGAACAAAGCAGCAATGAAGATGGCCTTCTTTCTTCCGAGCCAGTCGGATATTGGGCCAGCAATGATTGAACCAACAACCGATCCAGCAGCGAGAGCAGATCCGATCGCTCCTTGTCGAATACCAGCGGGATAGTCAAAGTATTCTTCATACTGATCGGTTCCGATGATGGCACTGGTCCGTGAAGTCAATATAAATTGTAGCTACTTTGAGTGTCGGTTGACGCTTCGTCATCCACTTACCTCATCGAGGAAATATCGAAACCAAACAACATACCACCCACCGTGGCCACGAAGGCCACGAAGTAGGTGTTGTACGTCTTTGGGAGCTTCATCATTGCGGGATAGCTCAGTGACGAGTCCAACTCTGGAGTCGCCGCAGGGAAAAGCAGACCCGCATTCAAAGAATGCGAGGAGTGAGAGCGTGGGCCGTGGGTAACTATATCTTATATCACACGAAGCGAAGATCAACCTCGTTAACGCTCGTCAGCAAGCAAGAAGCTAGTCAAACGATCCATCGGGTCTTCCAAAACGCCCAGAATGGATCCCATACCAACACCCGTGTCTTGAACGCATATTCGTGCTGCCCATGAGCACAGCGCAGCTTTGGTGGCGAGCCATTCGGCATCGCCCAAACAGAGCTTGTGCAAATGGAAACACACGACTGCAGCAAATGTTTTGGCTAAACCTGGTCTTGGGAGTTGCATTGGCGGTTCTGGGCAATAGCAGCCAAGAAGTCAGGAATGGAGTTCCTCCACGAATTGCAAAAGGGCGGAGGAGCGACGCCCAGAAGTTCAAGCAAGTCGATCTTGGCTGCTTTGGTGCGAACGAGCCTAGTAGAATATGCGATGGAACATTCAGAATATACAGAGCGTGGGTGTTCGTTTTCCTGGCATGTAACTGTGAATGCTCGGTCCAGAACGAGATAAGTCAAAGTGACCAGGTACGCCCTCTTTCAGTCCGTCTCAGCTTCAAATGAATACTCATATACTTGTACGAGGTCCTCGCCCTTCGTGCCGACACGTACCGGCTTCAGATCCAAGTCCCACTCGACTGTTCTTGGCCGGCATAAAAATCGCATTGGCGTTTGTATACCAAGATGTCCTCCACATCGTTTCTTGCGGAGTGCGGATTCCATTGTATCGCAGGATCGTGGAAGAGACATCGCGGCTGGTGGAGAAATGGCTTCTAGACTCGCGATTGCGAAGGATTTCCTGAGGAATCTCATGAAGGATATGAAGATGGCATGATGACTTCTGTGCTTCCACGGGGATTCTGTGTTCAGGATATGCCTGCCGACAAACCTACTGGAGGTTCCAATGGTTGAGGTATCGCAACTGGTTTCGTGTTGGAAGATCTGGAGTAAGACGTTGAAGTCTCGACTTCGAAGACTGATCCGCAAACGTAGAGCAGATCATGCACCTTAGTGAATCACGGGTCAGCAGCTCTGATGAATGCAGGCTGAGGTAGTTATAAAGAACAGGGGACATATCTGTACATGTAAATATTCATTTCTGCATTTCTCATAGATATGGACAAGGCTGTACACTTGTTTTGGTTCGGCATTCCCGTCATCATATTTCATTCAGGATGTTCAAGCTTTCAGATAGTATACCGGAAGGTAGACTGCAGGCGTGATTGTCAGCATGCGAGCGCAAGTACCGCACTAGTGTAACAGCTGAATCACTTACCTCTCCCTCCAGGATCACCTCTCCTCGATCAGCTTTCTTATTCTGAGAAATGAACCACGTATCCAGAACTCCGACAGTCACAATAATGATCAAGCAAGCCGTCATACAAGCCCACAGACCAGGGAGATAGCCCGGCTGATCTTGTGTGCGGAAAACGAGTGAGCCTGCAATACCTCCAATACCACCAAACCCGACCAAAGTTGCAGAGCAGAAAGCTCTCTTCCACTGTCCTCGAATGTTGTTTCCTTGGTAACTCATGCAAATGGGAATATTTGCGTTTGCGCCGGCGCAGGTCAAAAAGACACCGAAATATCGGACTCCAAGGACATCAGTCCAGCCAATGAGGGCGAGACCAATGATGCACAGCACGGCATTAGCGCAAAGGATAGGCCCACGCATCTTGTACTTGTCGCCTGCCCAGCCGCAGACCAACATCAACATGGCCGCAACGGCGTATGGTGGCGTGACAAGGCATTGCGCTTCGCCGACGGAGAAGCCCATTCCATTGCGGAGGATGATGGGCAAGAAGTACGCAAGCGCGTACTAGAGGAGATATCAGCGATGGTTCCAACAGTCACAGCTGCGCGCATTTACCGTGATAGTGGTCAAGCAACAGAAAATGAGGGCAAAGCCCCAAACCTTAGGGTCAGCCGCAGGCTTGAGGAACTTGACCAGATTGAAGGGCTCTGTCACAGAGTCTGCACGATCGGCCTCCACGCGAGCAATTACCCAGGCCACTTCGCGCTCATTGAGGAAGTTCCAGCTCTTCTCTGGATGATCGTCCGGAAAAGGTACGAGGAAAAACCAACCGACTATGGCAATGATGACTGTGATGATGCCTTCCATGATGAACTACCGGGGTTGTAAGAGCGTGTTCCAGTGAACAAAAGTATGCGTTGGGAACTCACGATCCATCTCCATCCGTTGAGATCAGCCAGGCTAGCTTCTGTGTCAGCGTCACCCTGTGCGAGCTGCCCTCGTGCGTACTCACCCTTTCATTTGCATCAAACCGTAGGCCAGGATACCGGAAGCTGCAGATGCGAACATGCCGATGAGATAGAAGAAGGAATATCTCTTGCCCATCTCATCTAGAGACCATGGTAGTCAATGAACTATCTCAAAGGACAAATTCCAGAGGGAGAACTTACATCTCACATACCACGTGCTGAGCAGATAGACACAAGCAGGGAAGAAACCTGAGCAAAGAGCGTCAGAAAACAAACGCCTTCTCTCATGCGAATGCTTATTCCTGAGTACGAACCAGCTTCAAACAATCCTAACACGACTCGTAGGCCTGCCAAAACATTCCAAGCAGGTGCGAAACCCATTCCGATCATCACACCTAACCATCAGTCAGCACTTAACCTGCTACGACTCCTAACTCCGATCCCAGGACAAGATGGCACTTACATCCCCAGAGGAAAGTGATAGCACCCAGAAAGTTCTTTGGTCCAATCTTCTTGCAAAGCACTGTGGCCGGAGGCTGGAAAATGACGTAGCTGATGAAGAAGACGAGAGTAATGATAGACTACGCGAACGTCAGTATTCTGGTTCTCCGTCGAAAGAACCACTCTTATCAACTTACATATCGAAATCCCTTCAGAACCTTCAGCAATGACAAGCCATCCAAGTCAGCAGGTTGCTCCATTATTCCCCGCAGTATATTGTTCTACACTGATAACATACCAAGTCCGTCGTCATGCCCGCAATAGCCGCCGCCGACAAATTCGTGCGATCCATCAAACTGACACAGTACATGACGCCGACCGTGATGATCAGACGGCGATCAATCCGGTGTACAATCTTCCTCTGCTCTTCAGGCGAGAATTCGCTCTCAATTTCCCGCAGTCGCGCATTTTTCTCGGTGATAATCTGCTGCTTCTCCTGATCATCGCTCTGGGCACTTTCGAGGTGGATGCCGTAGAGCCCGTGTTTTCCATTGTGATGGCTATCGCCTGGGGAGGAAGAGGGGCGTTCCGCAGCCATGGTGCGTCTTGCCGATGTCGTTGCACAAGTGAAACTGTCTTCGTCTTCTGCGCTGCTTCCCAGCTGGGGAACCGGTCGCTCAGGCTTCGGATCAAGTGAGCAAGAAAGAAAGAGTAACCAGTCACGAGCAAAACGAGAGGAAGGAAAACAACAAGATGGTGGGGAACCTATCAATCTTTGTGCATCCCCCCCCCCCCCCCCCCAATCTGTGATGCACGACAGGCCTCGGTGGAAGCACCTGGTTCAAGGCGGAATTCCCAGCAAGTGTGAGACCTTTCCCCAACAGATCCCAGATTGCCGTGCTTGGCTCGCTGGCCACGCGAGCATCGAACGTGCGTGAAATTCATATTAGGCGAAAGGATGGATGCGATTGTGGCGCCGTAGGCTTGCTGACAGGCGGCGGCAGCAGCTGGCGAGCCAGATGCCAGAGGTGCAAGCGGGCCGACTGTACTCGGCTCGCTGCAATTACTACTGTAGCACAATGTCGTAAGACCGGTGTACTGTGTGGATGATCATCTGGGGTTCTCTTCTGCACGACAACGGTAGACATTGGCGTTTGATGAGAAGAGAACCACGACTCAGGACGGCGTGTGGAGAAGGAGTGAGGGGGGATCGCCTCGACTGGAGAACCTGCCCTTGCTCGCCAAGAAATGCTCGAGCATCGTGCACGAAAGAAGAAGTATTGGGGTAGCATGCATGCTGTGCATGCGGTTGCAAAGGCACGTTGCACGGCAGAATTGCCACGTGGAACGTAGCCGTGCACGAATCGATTTTCGGTTCCGAGAGCACGCTGCGATTCGACGTGTGCTAGTCAGGCGTTATGTTCTGGAGGAGTTACATAATTTCTATTGGCATGTTTGCAGGAATCGTTGAGACACCCTCATCGTCTTTCTGGTTTGGGAACACGATACAGTCTGCCAAGATGCATGCACACGACGCCAACCTACCGTAGCCTAGGAGTGGCTACGATGAACTGGAAACCCCGAACATGGCGTACATTCTCTGGAGTACATACAGACATTCGAGATACTTTTGTACTGTACATAGCTGCCCGTCAGATTGTCATCATCCGTCTCCGGCATGCACGCCAAGCACCCACCGATCCCCCTCCCCTCCTATTGCCTCCCTGCACATCTGCCGTGCGACACTCACTACTTTCTAGACCCTGAGTTCCATTCCTTCTTTCCCACCAGCAACAATGCCATGCATCTGGCAATATCTCGACATGGTACGCTTGTGTGTGCGCTTGACAGAAGCTTGACGCGAGCCGAGGCGAGGAAGCGCGGTTTGAGCAAGAGGAGGCGTTCACGCCATGAGACTTGGCAAAAGGCTAGACGGAGCTTGCAAGCACAAACCACCAATGCGGCGGATTCGCGAGGGCGTGCCATGGACCGACAATACGTACTGTATGGGTCTGGTGCGAAGCGGATCCTGCGGGGCATGCGGAGTGTGGAGTTGTGCTTAGCCAGGAGTTGTTAGCAATGTCAAAGACATGTTCTGACTCCAACATGATCCGACAGTCGACCAGCGAATATGACCAAAATCGATACATGGCCTGATCTCCGTGTTTCCAGCCCCATACGAAAGATGCTCAAGGTACGACGATCGAGTTAGATCTGATGCATCTCTATCGTATATATTGCCGTCATGAACGATCCAACAGCTTCATCGCAGAGTCCTGATTGCACGCGCGATCAAAGGTCGCGACTGCCGACCTCACTGGTCACTCACTTCGGTTTCATACGAGCCTTTTGACTTTCCAACAGGCACAATGAGGTTGTCATACTACAACATCATCAGATTGCCAATCGGGATACCCATGCTTTCAAACCAGTAACGTCGCTTCACTCCAATTCCGCCGCCCGGATCACCCTTGCCGTTGCCAACAGGAAGTCTCAGGAATTGTCCGTGCTCGTCGAAAGTGCCTTTGCTAGTGGCCACAAGCTCGAGCAACGCGAGAGCATCGAGATCCTTCCGGCCGTCTGCGGCAGCAGCCCTTTTGCGCGACCCTGTCGCAGTGGTCGTCCCATCCAGCATGCACATTGCTATAGGGTGCGGTCGAATAATGCCGGAAGGCATACGCTGAACCTGATCGAGCAGAGGTCTGATCAGACCATGTTCGCCCTGGCGGCCGATATCGTTCTCGTCGGCAGCTGGACCACTGACCACAATGACGAGCTGCAATGCGTCGGGCGAAGGCACAAAGGAGGGAATATTGGCAAGCTTGTCGTTGAAGGAGCATCCGCCTCGCATAACGACGAGAATTTGATACTGCCGAGCCACGTTGATAGGCAGCCTATCGTCGCACAGAGTGTCGTCGAGGAAGAAGACGGACTTTTGCGGTAGATGCCCAAGAGTGGTTGTGATCACATCAACATCCATATCAGACTCGGGCGCAATTGCTCCAGGGCCTGTAGGTAGAATGGCTGGGATTGCATACCTGGCCACCGCAGGCGAGCCTTTGGTCTTAGTTTGCCCACGAAGCTTGTCGGATAGCTTGTAGTCAGGGCCAGAACCTGGAAGAAGCTTGTTCAACATGTTGTCGAGCTCGTCCCACAACGCATCCAGTGTCCCATTTTCTGACAGCTCAATGTCCATCACGTCCATGTCTTCGTCCCACGTCGGCACGTCGACGATGATGTCGATCATCTCCAGATCTCGCTGCCTCGTGAAGTGAGGATCCGCGGGGCTGACTTCTTTGAGCGCTGTGCTCGTTAACAACACTCTCTCATCCTTGCCAAGAGCGAAGTTCCCAATGGTGTTGATCCGATATTCATCACCCATAATGCTCTCCACGAGCACGCCATGGCCATCGGGTAGCAGCACGCTTCTCGGCTGCTGGACCATGCCGATGCGCATATTGGACAGTGAGTTGATGAGCACTCCAACGTCAACCTTCTGCACGGCATTAAAGGGTACCTGTCCTCTGTCAATCTCAGCTGCAGAGCCGCCCAAGGCAGGAAACGTCAACGTGCTGACGATGGGATTGATGATGGGCACCGACAGGCCTTTGGCTGGAACGAGAGACTGGGGTAAGGTCCATGGATGGAAGGTATAATTGGTCGGGCTTTGCACGTCTGCTAGTGAGATGCCTGGGCTATTCCTTGATGGCCGCTCCAAGCGAGAGGATTGGTGATTGGGCGGGATGCGCTCTGTGTGAAGTTGCGCGAGCGCTGCGGCATGGAAGAGATCCCCTCTGTTTGCCGTGTTGCTGACAGTAAGTGGTAACGAGGCGGGCGCAACGGCACATATCGGCGGAGGCCCTGCTGTTGTCCGTTCGTCGCGTCTGTTGGCGAACCTGAATTCGCTGTACTGACCAGATTGTCGTACATGTTCCGGGATGACAAGCGGATGACCTTCGGTCGTGAAGACCACGGGCGAATCAAGTTTGTTGAGCGGATGGTCTGCTGTGAAGAGCAGGTACAAGTACTTGGCAGTCTCGCCGAGGAAGAAGCTCTCCATGCGATCTCGCTGTTCACCCGTTCTCACGTCGCCGAGGTCCGCCCAGCCGCACTTCGTCCAGCATCGCATCTTGATGTTTCGCAATGCCATCTCACCCACATGCAGATAGTAAGGATCTTTGGTTGCCTGATGGAGATGAAAGGTACTCTCGATGAACTCTGGACGTCCTGCCCAGTGCTTAAAATGCGGTTCGAGATAGTTACTTCCGACCGGCCAGCGTTCAGGGAGTGCGCCGAACTTTGTCCACAGCGCGCTCCACAGCAGATGTGACTCGATGGCCTCATCGAGCTCGCCGGCGAGCACGAGCAGTCCGGGATAGTAGGCAGAGAGATTGTCGACCCAGTTATGTCGATCCCCACCTGTGTCTGGATCTACTTGAGCATAAAAGGGGTGCTTCACCATTCGAGGACTTCTATAGATGTGACGTCTCACACTCGCATGAGCTTGCTGCCACACGCGCAGAAAGCTGTCGGGTGACCCTGTCGAGTAATTGCGTGGGTCGTAGGGCAGGTTCGAGAGTAGGATATGGGATTTGAGTGAGTATTCAAAGAACGAGTCGATGCCAGCTCCGATGCCGGAAAGCGCAGGGCGAGTCCACTGTCCCGTTTCGGCGTCGATGCCGTTCCCGAGAAGATTGATGCTGGACCTCCGGTTCCAGATGGCCCAGAAGGCCTTCTTCGCAGCCTCCTCGAAGCGCGGATCACCCGTCATGCGGCTCAGGGCGGTGAACTCCAGGACTAAACTGCCTGCGCCCGCTGAGCAGTTCTCAGTCAGCTCGCGGGGATCGGAGGAGGTTCCGTCAACACGACAGAAGCCTGCCTCGGCGTCGCGGTAGAAAGGAATGCCATGGCGCAGATTTACTCTCGGATACGGAATGTCGGTTGGCGTGCTGAAGGCGGGGAGGAGTCGCTCGGCGAGGTCTTGCGCTAGGCGGAGCAGCTGGCCATTATATGTGAGACCGTTCTTCCACTTGATGCCGGGATTTCTGCCTTCCTTCCAGACTGGTCGATATCCCGTGATGGGCAGGTCGCCCTGGGCGAAGAGGTGCGCTGACAACAAGCCGCCCACACCGCGAATGTTGGTCTCGAAGACCTGGACCTTGCTGTCGAGGTCGAAGCCGCATGCTCGCGTGCCGCACCTGCCCGCGTGGGTGCCGTCGCCATACAATTCCACCAGGCTCTTGATGCCGTCCTGGAAGTCGCGCAGCGGGTGTCGCTTGGCTTTCTTTTCCTGCGGACTGGAAGCTAGGATGGCCAGCGTGGAGAGGGAATCGATGAGGGTCAGGCTGTAGTTGCCGAGCACGTCGTTCAGGCCGACGTCGCGAGGGTCATGGCGATTGCGCGTCTGCGGACGGCACGAAATGGGCCGCAGCTCGTCCTCGGGAAAGGCATGGCGCATGTAGTTGTCGAAGCCATGGTAGAACAGGTTTTGGGTGTCACGGCGGAGGACGGCGACTTGGTCAGCGGGCATGCCGTTGGCGACTGCGGCGCACCAGGCGCACAGCAGCACGGCAAACAACATGGGCCATGTCGTCGTCGTGCCGGGGATCACGTGCGAGGCCGAGAGGTGTGGCCAGAGTGCAGTCCACCGCATCGGCCGTCATTGGGCTGCGGCGAGGGGCAGAGGAGAGGGCGGTGGGCGGTGGGCGGTGGGCGGTGGGCGGTGGTGGAGGAGTCGCCGTCGTCACGAGACTGTCCAGCGCAGCGGCATAATCCGGGCAGCAAGAATGCGCTCGTGCCCTGTGCTGTCGTCCAAGAGGTGCGCGGGTGAGTGAGACGTGTAGGAAAGTACATGTATGTAAGGTGTTCTCAAAACGACATCATCGTCCGGCCGAGCACCGCGACGGGGCGCCAAACCGGCCACCTCGCTACTACGTAAATTCCGCTTATGCGTTATCTTAACTCGTGTAAACAATTACTAAGTCATAGCACGCTTGTTCCACGCCCTCTCAACGCCGCACGCGCGTAGAATGCCTCGCTATGCTATCGACCTATCGCCCTATCGTAATCTAATTATCTATTTAGTATCAGAGAACTAAATATACGCTATAATTATCGCTAAACTAATCTAAGCTATTTTAGTAGAACTAAAGAGTATAACTATATAAGTAGTAATATAATCTTATATTCTTTCTTTATTTTTAATAACCTTTATATAGCTTAATAGCTTATAGCCTTATAATATAATATTCTTAGGCTATTCTAGTTATAATAACTCTTTTATATAAGTATAGTAATTCTAAGCGAGTTCTTTAAAGACTTAGAAGGAAGCTAATATATTAGCCGTCTCTATAATAATTAATCTTTAGCGTTTCTACTATTAATTCTAACTTCTAAGTATAAGAGTAAAGTAAAATCTAAGGCTAAGAGCCTTAGGCCTAACTAGTAGATATATTAACTATTTAAGCGAGATAATAATGCTAGAGGCAGTGTTAATATAGCTGAAATTCGTAGTGGCACCTAATAAGGTTTCGACCCCTGTCGAGAAGCCGCGCGCAGAGCAAGAAACATCATGTTCACAGTGGTTATACTTTTGTACTGCAGTCCATCCACCCATCACCCACGGTCGCTTCCCATTCCCTGACGGTCGAATCCATCTCCAGCTTCCCTTGACGGGCGTTAGCTGCGCGCGATAGAATTATCAGCGGCAGCCGAGTCACGATGCTGCCTCGAGCAGCTCTGCGGGCCTCGAGACCGGCACACCTTCGACATGGCGCATTGACGACATCGCCCTCGACACTGTGCATCCGCACCTACGCATCGAAGCCTTCGCGCCCGCCTCCGCCGCCATCGGGCAGTAGACCCGCCAAACCCCCGCAGCCAAAAGCCTTCTCACCAGCCACAGGCCAAGCACGACAGACGTCGCCAGGAACTGCCGCCCCCAAGGATCAGACGTGGAAGCCGAAAGATGGCATCAGTTTCCGCAAACCCGCCGCCGCCACGCCCAGCGGAGCGGGGACAGTATCTGCAGCGGCCGCAGGAGTCGGGCATGCTGCTTCTTCGCCCGTAGAAGGCGCACGGCCAACCGATTCAGCTTCTGTGCAGTCGCCGTTGGGAGGGGAAGATCCGGCGCAGAAGATCCTGCAGATGTTCCAAGAGGGCAAGGGTGTTGCGGACATCGCTCAGTTTGTGCAGCAGCTCCCCCCAGAGCAGCAGCAGTTGCTAAAGGACATGACGCCCAATGCGCCGCCACTTAGTCCACAACAAATCGGAAAAGTACAAGAGCTGCGCGCTGCAGGAAAGAGCTGGGAGGAGATCGCTCAGGAGATTCCGATCGAGCAGGCACAGGCCGCAGCATCGCAGGAGCAGGAACCCGTTGCGCAGAAGTTGGACGCAGACGAGCCCGTGCTAGGATCTATCCGAGAACAGTCACAGGCGAAGGTGGCCGCCTCAGAAAACACTCCTCCGCCGCCGGAGACGCCGCCGCTGCAGCAGCAGACCGGCCCGCTGCCAGATTTGCGACACGGCATTCCGAGCACCTTCGATCTCGAATTTGGTCAAGCCAAGGCGCGAGCGAGGGAGCAAGATGCCTCAGAGTTACAGGAGGGCAAGCTGGATTTGACATCAGAAGGCCCGCGCAGATCACGGGATGATAGCGGCGACGGCGAGAGGCAGTACGATCGCAAGGCGTATGAGACTTCGCTTGACCGGAGACGCGCCAAGCTCATGAATTACCTCTACGCTTCCTTCGGGCTCGGAGCAGTCCTGACCGGCTTCTACCTCGGGCGACCCTTCGACTCCCAGGAGGAGCTTCCGCACGAGTTCGAGAAGGACAATGCTTCGGGCTGGGCACCGCAAAGTATCTGGAACCGAATGCGCGGAAGACTCGGCAGCCAGGTCGGCCATTACACGGAGCCTGCCTTTCCCAAGCTCCTTCCTGATGTTCCGGAGTCGCAACGCCCCCCTTTCACTCTGGTCATGTCTTTGGAAGATCTCATGATCCACACGACATGGGACACCAAGCATGGATACCGCACAGCGAAACGCCCGGGCATCGATTACTTCATCCGCTACCTGTCGCAGTACTATGAGCTTGTCCTGTTCACGTCAGCCCCTCGCGCAATGGCTGATCCTATCGTGGCCAAGCTCGATCCGTACCATTTCATCATGTGGCCGCTGGGTCGTGAGGCTACCAAGTACGAGAAGGGCGAGTATGTCAAGGACTTGTCGTACCTCAACCGCGACCTGAGGAAAACGATCATCGTAGATACACACGCACCGCACGTCAAGAACCAGCCGGAAAACGCGATCATCATCCCCAAGTGGAACGGTGACCCGAAGGACGCCCACACGAAGGACCTTGTCGCGCTGATTCCTTTCCTCGAATACGTTGCAACCATGGGGACCGATGATGTCCGTCAAGTCCTCAAATCCTTCGAAGGTCAATCAATTCCGGAGGAGTTCGCTCGAAGGGAGCAACTTGCGCGCGAGAAATTCCAGGCTCAGATTGCCGAGGAACGGAGACGCAAGCCCAAATTTTCCCTGGGCTCCATCGCTTCCGGCCTGGGCGTGCAAGGTGGAACGGGAATGGGAGGCGGTATGGTTCTTGCCGACGGACAAAGTGTCGCCGAGGGCCTGCGCCAAGGCAAGATGTTGAGCGACCAGATCCGCGAGCAAGGACAAAGACAATACGAGAATTTGGAGAAGCAAATCCGCGAGCATGGCGAGCAGTGGTTGAAGGAAGAGGCGGAAGAACTGAAGAAGGCGCAAGAGGCACAGATGAAAGAGATGAAGTCTGGTGCACTGGGATGGTTCGGTGGCAGCGGCAGGAAGGAGTAGAGGGAATGGGAGTGCGGGAATGCATGAATGAATGAAGACTCTTCGCTCTTCAAAAGTACTGTAGTTGAGTTGTGCTGCATTTAGCGGGTTTCTCTCTCGTGGTAGGGAGGCGGCATGATTGGCTGTGTGTCCGGTTTGGTGGATGATTGTACAGCCAGCTTTCTTCACAATGATGTGTCAGCATAGATTCATGTATCAAGAGAACCATTTTGAGAGCACCAACTATGCAGGCGTAGAATACATATAACTTGAAGCGAGTGCTATCGATCTCGGTCTCGCTTTCCACCCTTCCTCACAACAATATTTTCTTTACGTTCCCATCTCCTCTCGTCATGCTCGCGTCTTCTCGACTCTATATGCACAGCATGGCCAAAGCAGAAAACACTGAGCCGTTTCGGATATTATGGTCAATCCAATCAAGAAAAAACTGCAACTCAAGGGCCTGAGGACTCCTACGTTTCGGGCGGCCCAATAGAAGAGCGCACGGCCGTTACTCGTGCCCAAAGATGACGCGAAGAGCTCCCATGCAGCAACCTTGAAAGCGAGAGCAGCCCAAGACTTGAAAGAAGTGGCGAAGCTCAACGCAGCGAGGGGAAAGCCGACTCTCAGCGGTACTGGGACTGCGAGTAGAAGACCGCCTCGGCCGCTGGATCTGCCGCTTATAAGTTGTTTACAGAGGAAGAGTGCTGTCTTGCCACGGCCTCGCCGCTCTCGTTTTCAAGAGCCGGCTGCCGGACGGCGTCGGCGACACAGACGCCTGGGATGGACGAGGTCTGGTAGATATGGCACTCCCGTGCAGTTGCGGCAGATCCTCGGGTTGGAGACTTCTTCTCATTCTTCTCCCACAGCGAAAAATGATGGCGACGTCACGTTTATGGCGTTGGACCTGGAATGGCAGAAACAAGGACTGGTGGAGAGGATTTCGGAGATTGGGGTTTCGTGGTTGAAGGCGGGAGATATCAGAAACACGGAATGGACGAAAAAGATGAAGCACAGTAGGTTGTTTCATACTCTTCTTGTTCCTTTCACGCGCGCAGCATGCCTCCGTTACTTGCTTGTGTTGCAGTAACACGAGGGTGGAAATAAAGAAGGAGCCAACGATATGGAATCGCAGAGCTGACAGAAAGCTGCATGCACTAGCCCCCATCGTCGTGTCCGACTTGCCCAAGGACACAAGCCGCTCAAACGCTCTTTTTAGCAAGTCACGCTCCATGCACGCTTCCGTTGCCAAGGTATGCCTCATCCAGATCTTGGAGTCATTCCTGCCCCCGGCCACAGGGCGGCCCGGTTCCCGCATCGTGCTCGTCGGCCAATCCATCCAGAACGATCTCTCAAAGTTGAAGGTCGACCCCGGTATTCGATTGGATCTGGCGTCTTTCCTTGGAAACGACTATCAAACGTTCGACACACATTCTCTGGCCTCGCAGGCGAGTTTGAAAGGGGTCAGGTACACGGACATGAAGCTGGCGTCAATTGCGAGGAGGTGGGGAATTGAGGACAAGTATCGGACGAGGAGCTATTTGAGATCGGCGAATGCTAAGCGTGAAGGGTTGATTGGCGTTCATAATGCTGGAAACGATGCGGCATATTCATTGCTGACGATGTTGCTCTTTGGATTGAGATGGGACGATATGGCGACGATGCGACAAGAGGGAAATGGCGTGGACGTGGTTTGGAGAGAAACCGGGAAGAACGTTGGCGGCGAGTGCGGCATTGGGCAGGAGAAGGCGAAGAGCGTGATAGAAAGGTATACGGAAGAGAAGGGCGAGGTCGCAGCGCGGTTGATTGGCAATGTGGGAGCTGTAGTGGAGAGAAGGAACCTGATGCTCGACAACGAGGAGAGTATATCAACGTTTCAGGCTAAAAAAAAAGGAGAAAGAGACGTAAAGAACCTCGGGCCGTGGGGTTGTGGGCGGTCTTGAGTAGATGGTGGTATGGCAGGCAGCGTGAAACTGGAAAGTCTCAGTTCATGGTTGTGCGAGGGCGAACGACCACGGTGGTGACATGGGCAATCGCCACAATGATTTCTATATGACAAGTCGTGACGGAGACTCGGTCGTCGTTTTTGCTGCGTGTGAGAAAGTCTACGTTCTCCCAGCAAGGCCTGAAATATATAAGAACACGCTCATGCCCACGCTCCAATCAAACTCATGCAGAAGGCTCCGAATCCGACGAGGCACGTCGCGCCGATCCTCCTGCGTCCCCTCAACGTCCTCCAGCTATGATCGCTCAAAAAGTCCTCGCTCAGCAAATCCACCAGACTCGTGTACGTCAGTAAGCCCGCTGAAAAGGCATTGAATGTCCCCACCACAACGAGACCGGTGGCCGAGTCGGGGTCGTAGAGGTTCCGGGTTGCGATGCCGATGGCTTGGCCCAGAGGTGTGGTGCAGCCGTAGGCGAGAGCCATGAACCAGGGCTGCAGAGCGCGAGGCTTCCAGCCCACGGCCGCGATGCGGGAGCCTAGCGCGAGGCCTTCAAAGGTTTGATGGAAGGCGATGGCGATGAGGAGGATGACTTGCTCACTTCCCACGGCAACGGCGAGGGCGAGACCGATGAAGATGCCTGAATTTCAGGTTAGTGGGGGGGGGGGGGGCGGAGGGTATATTGTGCATTCGCTGGGCGATTTAGGCTTACTGTGGAAGAGAATTCCGCATTCGAGAAGGAGGCATTGCATGAGAAGTTTGTGCCGCTGCTGCGTGGCTTCTTTCTCTTCAGCGAGAGTGAGGCTGTCTTCGCTGGGGCGACGGTCTTCCGCATCTTCGATACTGCTCCCTCGCTTGCCCTCTTCGGTGGACTGGAGGGTATGATCATTGAACGTCAGACTGCTGCGTCTCCCCACAGACATCATTACACTGTGGGATCGCCCGGAGCGTGATCGTCCAAATTGAGGGGTGCTTTCAGCTGGCGCGCTGTCAACTCCTGGGACGACATTCGATATCTGGTGCGCTGGCTCACCTGGGGTGATCTCATCGGTCGTCAAAGAATGCCTTCTGGTGGCATGCGCAGTGCCATGTGCAACGTCCGGCAATCCATCTCGCTGGCCCTGCTGCAGTTCAGAAGAATCAGGCTGCCCAGGTCCAGAGCAGAGCGATCTCCCAGGACTGAAAATCATTTCCGCGATTGTGATCATAAACACGGCCGCGAGCGCGATGGCGCCGGCCAAGGCTGGATAGTCCTCATTGAAGAACGGTGGCAGACACGGGTCAATCAACGAAATAAAGGCCGTCGGAATCAGGTGCACAAACGCGGTTGCGATGAGGACTCCCGTGCCAAAATGGCGGAAGCCAAAGTGTGCTTTGGCGGGAATGCGCAATTGAGGCACTCGCAAGGCGATGATGGGGAGTGCGCATGCTCCGGCGGATATTCCCAGAATGATGAAGAGCGCGCCGACGTGCAGGGACAAGTTGTAGTCCTCCGCACGCGTGCCGGAGCCGCAGGTCGACATTGTGTTGCTCCTCCGCTTGGTATGGTATTCCCGCGGCGAGATGTTGGCGAGAAGTCGTGTGGCTTTGTGCGAGGAGCCTAGACTAAGGGATTGAAAGGAATCCAACGTCCTTGGCGTACCAGTTTCTTTCACTTCAAGTTCCACTTAGGAGTGCGCGATGGTTCATTCAAGTCGCAGCTGACGATGGCTCAAGAAAGGCTCTGGCGACGACTGTCTGGTGCTGTGATCCGCCCATGCAGTGTACAGTACATGTAGTGATGAGGGCTTCTTCCTCGTTCCAATGAATGTCGCGGTCGGTGTGCTGGCATGCGTGCGGTGAGGTCCAAGAACCAAACCCGCCGCAAACTCTGGAACTTCCTCCAGATCTCCAGATCTCCATCATCATCATGGCGGCCGCTGCTCCCTCCTCCCTCGGAAGCTGCTGCACTTGGCGTTCACGCTTGCGACTTGGCGAATTACGAAACGGTGATATGGCAGCGGGCAGAACCGGAGCTGCGTGAATGGTTTTCCAGCCGTTGTGTTATAGCTGGACAGCTGTGTACTTCCACGCCGAGCTTCCATTGGGCAGTCTACGATTGACACGTGCGGGAACGTGCTCGTCCACACATCTGTCGTCGGAACCATAAAAAGCAGCGGTGGCTTCTTGCATCGAGGCCACGCTGATGCCAAGGAGACGGCATCGAAGTCTTCCGCTCGAGCGTTGCAACGGGCCAGACGCCTTTTCCGTGTGGAGTCCCCCTGATGAACACTGGTTGCTGGTACGGATTCAATATGCCACTCTCCACGCGACCAGCCTCCACGTGCGCCTCGATGCGCGATCGCACGTGTGAGAGCCACGAGAGAACAGGGTGAGAGCAGTCGCAGAAAGTGGAGAACGGCGATCGACGCCAAGGACAGCAACCTAAGTTAGCATGACAAAACAGCTTGACAGTACATGTAACGAGGTGCCTTATGTATACACCTGTCCTGCAAGCGACGTAGGGAGACTGGTGCATCATCGGTTCAACGTTCACGGCGATCGACTCGACTCGATCAACGCGGTATGTCATTTGCCTCTGACCTATGCCCTCGATGCCCGCCTACGTTTCTCTGGGGTATACAGCAAAAAGCATTCGAACAAACGCCCCTCCATGCAGCTGCGAAGCGCTTCACCATCCGTGAACCCGGAAAATCCCATCAACGCCTCCGTATTCGAAGTCATACCGCTGAACTCGTCACATTACTAGACTAACCATGTCCATTATTCCTGCCGGAATAGTGGAGCAGAGGCCAGGGAGCCTGCACGCCATCAGCGTGAGGCAAATGCATACTGCTCATCTGAGCTGCCGCGACCATGTCTGGATTCATCCCGTCTGTGGCTTTTCCGCCGCTGAGAGCCATGAGACTGGCAGCAGAGTTGATGTACTCATGGCCGCCCAAGTTTGGAATCGAGTCTGCAAAGTGTCTCCATGCCGCCGGTCCCGCTTGTGGATCTGTCTGATCGTTCATTCCTGCTGTGGTGGGTGTTTGGTGATAGCCATTGCTTTCCGCGGCACTGGCCGCCTGATATGCTGTCAGGAAGTTGTTCGCACTGGCTTGCTGTGCCTGCTGTGCGTGCTGTGATATAGACGTGGCTCGAAGGAGTTGCTCCTCGATATTTGGCTTGCTGTCTTCTGTGTATGGTGACTGATTGTAACTGTTGATTCCCGCTTGCGGATACACGCCGTTCTCGTGCGCCGGTGGGTACGTGTATTGTCCCGCTTGCGGATAAGCATGGCTTGGATCGGCATGCACGTTGGCATAAGCTCGACTCGCTGTACTGTTGGCATCTTCGCTGCTGTGTCCGTTGGTGTAGCGCTGCTTTTCGCTGTATCCGTTTGTGCATGCTTGCGTGTGCGGCTCGGTGGGTGAAGAAGTGGCTGGAAGCGCTGCGGAGGCCGTTTTCGCGGCAAGATGCCGCTGAATGTTACCAAGGGCAAAGTCGACAATGGTGCGAATTGCTGCCTGTAACCGCGAGCTCAGTCCTGGCAGAAAGTCAGTACACATCTCAACGAGCTCGGCACAAAGGGGGGCTTACCGAGAAGATTGGCCACCTCGGCCATAATCTCCATCCATGCATCCATATCTTGCCTCAATCTCTGCAAGTCTGTCGTGGTCATCTGATCCCGACGCTCCGTATGCGCGAAGAGTGTGACGAAAATGGCTGCCAAGAAGTTGGTGGTGGAGTACCAGGTCGTGTCGAGAGAGTTCAGCGTCTTCAAAGCGGTTGCGACGTGAAGCAGCTTCGTGCTCCACTGCAAGCAGATATCGAGGTTGCTCGTCATGAACTGCGCTGATGCCGACCTGCACAATGCTGGATGATGGAGCAGAAGTTGGCATTCCGCGACCCCCATGTCCAGGTAGTATGTGGAAACTCGATCTTCGTCTCGTGTTTGGGGGCCTCCACGGAACTCCGGCGGACGTTGGGCTTGGAAGGAGTCAAGCTCCTTGTCCAGGTGCCGCACGTACATCTCATACTGTCCTGTGGATTTGATCGAATAGATGGTGGAGTAGACTTGCATCATGATTCTCAGAAGCTTGAAACCCTCAATGGCCGCGCGAAAGGAACAGTCTTTCCACTTGCTTGAACTTTCTTCGGGCAGATTATCTGGTATGGCTTCCGGCATTTCGATGTCGAAGTCCTCGAGGCGTAGTGGCATTGGGCGGCCCAGCTTTCCACTGATGTGCACGTGAAAGATGAGCAGTGACCAGAAGGTGCGCTTGCGCATCTCCAGGTGATGCGGATCCTGGTCCACGCCCGAGTTCGGCCAGGCTTTGGCAGAGCGATGGAGACCGGATTCCACAGCCACGCCCAGGACCAGATTCGTGAACATCCACGCGGCGCCTGGTTTGGGCTGGTTTCGCAGCTGGGAGCAAATCAATGCCAGCGCCTGAATGTCTGCGAGAGTATGGCCCGTGATGAGGTCGGGAATGAAGCTGCAGGCGTAGTGGTAATGGCTCATCGAGTCCTGCTGCGCCTGCTCGTTGGAATTACGCGCGGCGAACTGGAAGTTGAGGGTGGCCAGAACCATGTGCACCATGACATTCTCGGCGGGCTTGGGCTGATAGTTTTCGTGGTGTATCTTGTAGAGAAGCGCGATGAAGTCGGGTTTGTGTAGCACGGGAACGAACTGTCCGATGGATCGAAAGTACCACTCGGCATACACTTTGCACTGCTCGTAGGCGGGCAGTTCCGGACGGAAGACCTGGTGTCGCCCGAATGCATGGCTGAGGAACGTGCGATAGGACATGGCGCTGAAGGCTGGATCCGAGTCGGCTGGCATGAATTCGGCCAGGTCGATCTTGGTGCCGAACAGGGCGAGCGATGTGCCCTCGATGGGACTCAACCAGCTGTTCTCCGACGACACGCCCAGGTAGTTGTCGCCAATGCAGCCCGACCTGAAGTCGGGCAGAAGGGAGCCCTGGGGCGTGTGCCGCTCGTTGCGCAGCTGCGGACTGACCGACAGCGCGCTCGATGCTGGATATGTCCCCGTCCACTCCGACTGCTGGCCCCAGTACTGCCCGTATGCATTCTGAGCCGACGGCGGCGGTTTGGGATCGACGCCGCTGTCGCGCAGCTGCTGCTGCAGCTCGATGATATACATCTTCATCGTGGTATTCTCACTCTCGATGTGCTCCGTATGGCCGCGCGACGTCGCGCGGCCCGTGATGCGGTCGGTCGTCTTGCATTCGGTGTTGTTCTGGAGGCATGGCGAGCAGCCTCCGGGTCGCGCATCGCAGCGGATCTTACGCACCTAGCAGACGAGGCATGGATCAATATCAAACTCCCAACACGGTGCGGCGATAGACTTCTGTCATGGCAAAGTCAAGACGGGTGTTGTCGCATACCTTACAACGATCGCAGGCCTGGCCTGTCCGCGATGAGGCTCCCGACTTCTTCTTGCTCCCACTGGGCGGCGGAGCGACGGTGGACGTGGCCGCGGCCGCGGCCGCGAATTCGTCCGTCAGGGTGGTGCTCTGGTGGGCGGCAGCGGTGCTGCTGGCGGAGCCATTGGCGTGGTGGCCGTCCGTCCGGGCGACCTTGCTGGCGGGCTGCGGAGTGTCGTGTGTGTTGGTACTGCCACCGTCGTCGGAGTCTCCCTGCCGCTTCAGCGTGCTCGACGAAGACATGCTCCGGGCGAGGTCGAAGTTACCGATCGATGGGCGTGGTTCGAAACCTCGTTTAGGGAAGCGAGCTCGCCCTGGACGATGCGGAGCCAGAGCCAGACACCCAGAAAGGCCCGAGCCAAACGGAGCGTGCAGGATGGGAATGGAATAGTTAGTCTATGCGGTTTGTTTTATTGCTACAGTATTGTGCCGCCCCGCCCTGCCCGCCCCAAGAAGACAACGACGACGACTCCTCTGCGCCGCTTTCTTGTATGCTGCCTGCCCATTAACCTTAGACTAAGTTACGGCGCGGCGTCGATTCTGCCCAGCAATGCTGTGCCGCCGGTCCAGATCGCCCTCCTCACGCTACGCTACTGTAACTAGTTAACTAGCCCGCAAGCGTGATTGGAACCGCTTTGCCGCACTTTCTCTGCCCACGCGAGCCGCACCTTATTCGCCCACGACCCGTCCAGTCCAGTCCAGTCCAGTCCAGTCAGTCCATGCACCGAGACTCTTAAGGTTGCCAGCAACGATAATAAAATCAATCGTCCGGCCTGATACTGTAGCAGAACATGGAGACGACCCATCTGCCTCATCTGCCCCATCACCCGCTGCATGTCGTCCTGTTCACAGAGGTGCAAAACGCCTCGTTTCTCCGCCAACAGCTTCTCCACGGCAATACCGACTTTCAGTATGCCTTCCTCGATGCGTCGGTCCTGCTGTCACGAAGCCACGTGCTCTCGGCGTGCTGGAGGGCCATCAACGACCAGCTTGAGGGCCGCATGAAAAGCCACAATGTGCACTCGGAAATCGTCTTTGCTATGTCGCCAAACAACAATGTGAGTCAGATAGCATGGATTTACGCTACCACCTCAGCATGCTCATACGTCGCCAGATCGGAGAGTCATTCCGCAGATTCGGCGTGCAGGACGGCAGCAACAACATCGTTGCCATCAAAGTCGGCGGCGACAGACCTGCCGTCGAGGCGCACCTTTTGCAAAATGTGCAAGGAAAGCCAACGACTCTCTCAGACGAGAGCCTAGCCACTATGCATGACCCGGCCAGGATTCGCAAGATCTACCGTCTAGACGCGCCCAAGCAAGGTGAACCGCTGCAGCTGGGGAAGGAAGCCGAAGCTTTCATCATTGGCAGCATGGCGTTAAAAGGCTCATGAGAGTGTACGCCAATTGCGCCACTTGCCCGAACATGGGGCCATTCAGAAAAGTACGCTTTCACAAATCACAGCTAGCTAACGCACCGCCTCTTCTTCGTCAATAAGATACAAGGCCTGTCGCGCTGGCACGGGAGCAACCATCTACTCCCCCACCCTTTCAAGCGCCCTCCATACCTATCCTTTGCACAGCAGCAGCTCCCAGCCGAAGACGAGGCCGCGTCTCAATAGGGTATCTACGCACCACATACACCTGCGGATCGAGCGGGTCGAAGTTGGCGATTCCATGTTGACGCCGTGCCTCCAGATAATGACACAGTCACGACATGCGCTCTACATGGAGGGACTGCAAACATCACTCCGGTTGCTGATTCGAGACAGCCAGACTCCGGCCGAGCAGGCCAACGGTTCGGACATCGACCTGAATTCCACAAACTGTCTGCAGCATGAGACAGCAACCGTTGTTCGCGGCTGCTCGTAGCCCCGCCAAGGCAAGCTTCTTCTGTTTCATCTAATATAGTACTAAATGACGTCGCCATCTCTTATGAATTACGTGCTCAAGGATGTCCTGGCTCTTCTGTAGAAGACAACCGCTCACGCCCATCATCCGCAACTTCCCAGTCTCATCAACATTACTTGCCAACACATGTTGAACATACCAAATTCGTGGCATCCTCAAGAGACTGCTCTTCCCTGGAACAACTGCGGCAATATGCTGCCGTGTTCTCATTCGAGGGACTTCTAAAGGGAACCTGGACCTCGGGGCGGAGAGCTCTGCTTCGGGAAAGGGGCGTTGGGCGTAGCCTCGCAGGATGGGAGTACTTTCACGCATCCGCGATGCGGTCGGCTCACAGCGATACACCTTCAAATGCTGATGATACTGCGACATTTCCATGATGTGCGCGACTCTGCGGACCGTTTCGCTCGCGGTTCCACAGCAATGAGACTGACGTTCGGCCGTGGAATTGATCCAATGTCTCAGTGAGCCGCAGCAGGGCTGAGCTGGCAAAGCTGATCATTTAGACTTTCTAGAAATCCATCTTACGCCTCCACGAACACCATTCTGCAGGTCTTCATGCAATCTGGGACATGCACGCAGGCTTATGGCAGCTATTTTGTTTGCCGAGCTATAGTTTCCTCGGGGTGGGGTGGCCTGATAGAATTGGGTTGAATGCTTGACTACTTATATGGCACTGCCCCCGTCTCTGTTCTGGAGAGGTAGGTTTCAGCTTGCATCAACCCGCATTCCGTCGCTCTCCATTGATTCACGAGTAGAATACAATCGACAGAAACCGGATACACCGTCGCCTGGAAACGATCTCCAAGCCTCCCAAAATTGTCGACAGCTCCGTACAAGCAACAAACGATGCAATTCTCAGGGTCCATGGCAGCGGCACTGCTGGTATTCACTCTCGCCACTCCCACCGCAGCCGACTTTCTTGTCTCAAACACAACCGTCTGTATGGGCGCCTTTCCATTCAGCCGCTGCATCCGCGGCGTCAAAGTTCTGTCGAATATTGCCAATGACACCAAAGACGCTCCCTTCACCTGCTCACATCTCGTTCGCGCCGAAGATAGCAACTACATCCACAATGGAACCATGGCGCCCTTCACCGGGGGTGAGGCTGTCATCTCCGATGGAGGAGTGTGTGGATCTGGGCAGCTGAATTTTGTCAAAGGCGGGAAGGACGGCGGGTATACGGTGAACGATAAGGATGGAAAGAATGTTGGCGATTGCGTTCCCGAGAAAGATGACAAGAAGCCAGAGTTGCAGGAAGCTTGTGATCAATGGGTGGGCACGCTGTTCTTCGCGAGCGCTTTCAAATGTACGAGCAGTATCTGTGGGTGAGAGCAGCCCACATCAAGGAGTGCTCCCATCGAATTGACTCTCGTGCAATGGAGGCGTTTCTGTATGCTTGGTGGCTCGCAGCTTGAGCTTCCTGCGAACATCACGAGACAACCATCGCCTGTTTCTGTTGGTCGGCTCTCCTGTGCTCGAAACAATTCTGTATGCTCATTGGCTCGCAGCTTGTGCCGCCCACAGGGATCATGAGACAACATCAGCTGCTTCAGTTCGATGGTATCGTTGGAAACGGGGAGGTTCTGGACTTCTGGTGGCTCGAGAGTGAAACCTTTGCGGAGACACGAGCAGGTGATACCGCCCGCTACAGTCAAAGTGGAAAGTTGCTGCCAGGGGGGTATGGAGATATTGAGTGGCACGCTGCGCACTCTTTTGATGAGAGGGAGGAGTGAGTTCGAACCGAGTGCGTTCGGGAGGACGTCGCAGCCCTCAATACCGTCACGAGAAGGTTTGTTTCTCGCTTCGGGACAACGGGCACCCGGGGAGCACTCAACAGCATACAGAGGATGACAACTCTGCCATCTCGCTCTCTGTGTCATTACAGCGATCCACTCGATGGCGAGGGTCAAGTCGATTAGCTCAGAAGCTCAGTCAGAAGCTCAGAGTTCAAGCGGAGGAGGAAAAGGAGAAACGAATGTTTCCGTTTCAGTTTCAAAGAAAGAAATCAATTTGCATGCACTTGAACTTTTGTGGCCGTAGCCGAATTACCTGCACGCTGAAGTACGCAGCCAGCAGGAAAAAAACAACAACAAGGCACACCCAAAATCACGCCGTGAGGGCGTAGAGCTCGTCCATCGCCAGTCTCAACCTCTCCCAATCCTCCCCTCCCAGCCCGTTCTCGCCTCCACGACCGTGCATCAACCATCTAAATCGGAGAAGAACGATATGGTCAGCCGTGAGATCCGTCGTTGATTGATATCATTGAATGGCTTACCTCTCCAGCGTCACTCGAAACCACGTATCTTCCTCCGCTCCGCAGAGCTTTCTCCGCCACAATGTATCGCGGAGTGCCTTTGCCATCTTCATGACTCCGCGGCCATGGTAGATCCACGCGCTGTACTCGATGATGCCCTTCATGATGTCGTATTCGATGTTGGGGCCGGGGATGCGCTGGAGATTGAAGGATGTGGCGACTCCGCGGAGGGTGAAGAGCATGTCGTCGCCTTCGATGTTGCCCGTGTGCAGTGGTGGTGAAAGGAAGTATGCCATGGCGGTGGTGTTGGCGGCGTTGGTGGTAGTGACGGGGGTGGTGTCGATGGCAGCGATGTGAGTGTGTGGCGCGCCGATTGTGTCGTAGTGCGTCGTGAGAGGAGGCCGTGAGCGAAGGCTGGAACGGTGCGTGTGCTGTTCTGAAGGGTGGATGTCAAGGACAGAAGAGTCGCGTCTTGTTTGTGCAACGGTGACAACAGTGCTCCAGCTGCTGGACAAACGAGCTCGCAGCTTCACTTGGACAACAAAACTGAGACTTTCCGCCACTCGCTAGGAGCCTCACATGCGCGGCATCATCTGCCCGTGGACTGAGCGGTCGACAGTTTCCTGTGACTCAAGACGCGCTGATCGACCGCAGGAGCTAAAGGCTGCCATGTGAAATATGCGGCACTTGCTGCTGAAGTCAAGACACGACGCGGCGCGATCATTCGGCCAAATGAAGCAAGGACGTGAAGACGAGTCGCAGCAGCTTGAAGACAGCTACATTGCACACTTGTCTGATCCTACTCCTCCAGTAGCAGTTCTGCTGCGGCGTAAATCCTGCCCACAATGATATCCGCCCATTTGCGCAAATTCTCCTCATCGTGATCTTCCAGAGACTCCACGAGCCCAGGAAATGTGGCACCGGCATACCCAGTCCATCTGCCAGGCGCGTATACAACATGCTTGAACCACTCTCTCTTGTCCAGCCCACCGGCGTGCAAGAACTGCCGCTCCAAGAACTTGTACTTCTGGTTGGTCTTCTTGACTGCTTGATAGATTGCCCTCTTCCTCTTGTCCGAGATTGTCAAATCGCTCAAGTGCTCTTCAAGGCGTGTCGCAGAAGCGTCGAACTCGATAGATGCTTCATGAAAGTACGACGCTGCTTCGTCGAGTTGAGTGAAGGGGTTAGCTGTCTGTGACAGGTCCCACTGCTGCTCCTCCGCGACTTTTTTGACGCTGTCGAGGTATTTCTGCACCCCAGTCGCGTAGTCCGTAGCGTTGAATTGCACAATGGGCTCCTCGACAAGCTTGGCAGCGAGCAGACTGATGATCTTCGCGATCGTAATATGGTACTCGAAACCAGGGTCACCATACTTGTCCATCCAGTAGAAACTATCGTAATTGCTGTGATAGTGGTACACGGCATCATTTGGACCTGCTCCAAAGCCAATATCGATGGAAGAGATACCAGCAAAGTCTTGAAACGCGGTGAAGTCGCTGCCGGAGCCCATAGTCGAGATGTGACCATTCCAGGTGTCGCGGACCGAGGTACCTTTGACGGTTTGATTTGGTGACTGCACTTGACTTGTCACTTCGTAGATGGCCTTATTGAGCAGTGGCGCGGCGGATGCTTTGAAGTTTGGTCCTTGGGCGCCAACATCGACGTTGATGTACGCAACAGTACTTGCCGACAGCCATGGCAGATACTCTTCGACCCACTCAGTAGAGCCGATCAGGCCATATTCCTCGCCATCCCACGACGCGAAGACAATGGTTCGATGTGGTCTCCAGCCAGCTTCGAGAGCTTTGCCAAAAGAACGTATGACCTCGTTGAGCGCAGCAGAGCCAGAGTTGGGATCTCCAGCACCACCAGCAATCCAAGCATCTCGGTGGTTACCTATTACCAGCACCTCATCCGAGATTGTGCCATTGATGACTCCTATAGCATTCCACAGCGGAGTCGTCACATAGTCTTGCCTATTGACCAAGTTGATCGTGAGCGACTCTGGCGAGGGACCTATGTTGTAGTCGACACCTTTGTAGCCAAGGCCGCCTCCTTGCCAGTACTTTGAGAAAGAAGAAGCATTAGGCCCGTGTCCATTGAGTGCCTTCAAGATCGGCAGAGCCTCTTTGTACGAGACGGGAATGGATGGTATATCTGGAATCTTGCCTTCAACAGACTGACGAGGTACACCGGGCTTCGAGGGGTACCCGATTGTGGTTGGGTCGCCAGGTGCGAAAGACAGGTATTCGACGCTACCTCGTTGGACGCTGCTCGGGTTTCTTGCTGGGCCATCAGGATAAGTCTTGTAGCCATTCTCTTCTGTAATGTCGCCATCGTCGCCAGGATCACTGTAGATGACGACGCCAATTGCGCCTAGTTGTGAAGCACGAGCTACCTTGAGACCTCTAAAGTTGCCACCATACTTGGCAATGACAATTTTGCCCTTCAAATCAATGCCGGCCTTGATAAGCTCTTCATAATCCCACCATGTGCCGTAGTTGGCAAATACGAATTGTCCCGTCACATCGCCGTCAGCGGAATATCCGTGAAAGGTAGGCACTCTGTCGGTAAGATTCGTGGTTGGATCCTCTTCGAGAACATCCTCTTCCAGCGTAGCCTCGAAAGCGACCTCGCCGTCTTTCAGTAGCGCTAATCTGTGGTCTAGCGGATAATTGATGTAGACATCATAGGAGACGACCTCTGCATGATCGACTCCAAACTGCTTCCACAGATCTTTGGTCCACTGTGCCTGACTCTCGTTCTTCCCTGCCAGATGTGGCCCCGCAGTATAGTATTGACTCCATGCTCTTGCCCTCTTTGCGTCTGGTGTCTCAAGCAGTATCTTCTTCAGCTCTTTATAGCTCAGGCCGTGAGATTCGGGCCATGCTTCATGTGGTAATTCGGCGGTCGCGAAGTGCTCGGGCTGTGTTCGAGGCTTGCCGGTGAGAATGTCTCCATTTCCCGTGACAGCAATGCCGAGGAAAACCAGCGCGGCTAGGACGATAGTGGAGCTAATGACAGTGGTACAGATACGCCGCACCTGGTGTTACGTTCAGCCAAGGACCGGGGGCTTTCTTTGACGCTTTCAAACCTACCCTGGCGTGGGGATAGCGGTCCCTCTGTTCGGCTACCGGTACCGTCTGGAGGAGCGGCGTACGCTCGCTCGCCATCATGGACCGCTTCTCGAGGTCGCGCTCGGCCATAGTCAGCATAAGAGTGCAGTCCTTGATGGAAAGACTCACGGTTAATGTTTCCTCATGCTGGCCGAAGCACGGCCAGCGACTCTGCGATAGCTTGGCCGAAGCTACCGCGCATCTTCGCCATACCAGGCCACCATGACGAGTGCGAAAGCTTCTTTGACGCCAGGGTGAAGCTCTGGCGGCTTCCCTCTTCGGGCAGGGTGTCCACAACTGGTGCCAAGCGCGTCCGACCTCCTCCCTTCTCCGTATGCGATACCTGGCTCTCATGTATCTTTAGCCACCGCATCAGCATTATTCATGGCTTCTGCAGAGGTCAAGTTGAATGTCGACGTTCTCCATATTGTCTGGGTCTGCCTGGAGCAAAATGCTGCATTCTTGATAGCATAGCGCGGCTTGAAAATACGACTGGACGGATGTACGCATCGAGGACGTACTTTGCGATCGCCAGGGCAAGATTCGACCTTCTAGGAACTGTCCCGGACGAAACGCTGGCATGGGCTGTGATAGATCTTGCACGATCAACTGGCGGCAAGGGTAGCGCCTTTCCGAATGAGCATGATCAAAAGACGCTGGCTTTGGCAGGGCAGCTGCGGAGGTCGATCGAGGCTGTTGGCTCGAGGTTGATGTTGCTGGAAGAGCTGAAGAGCACGTCAGGGTTGATAGGAGTCCCCAATGCTATGTCGTCCGGGACTGGATCGTAACATCTCGAGGATGAGCACGACTGTAAAGTGTAGCACTAGCTTCAGTGTCTCTGCTCTTCCAAGGCTGTTTTCCAATCTCTTGCTGGATCTCCTGCAACCTCGATTTGCTAGAGCATGGCAGTAGCGGAAGGCGGAAATGGGACTGGTCCGCTATGGCGCTGAGCTGTGTTGCCGCGTGGGCTTTGTTCGAGGGCGCGATCGGTTCGTGTTCGGTCAAGTGGTGACAGCATGCATGTGGCGCCTGTTGGTGCCCTGTGTCTAGCGGATCCGGGACGCAAGAGGGTCTTGTGCTCGCAATCAGCCATTGCATCAAGTCAGCGCCGTTGCCAAATCTAGACTGCTCCAGCAGTGGACGTACCATATCGTCCGGGCAAACCCGGCCGCGTCTGAGAAGAAGGGAACTATGTCTCATGGACGGTCGATGCTCCTGTGCACCCGACTCTGCTAGATGGCTCGATCATGGCGAGGCTCTCGAACGCATTCGAAGTTCAGCGTTGAACGAGCTGGCGCAGGCTCTGGGTATGTTGGGCCCGTCCTCGACTCAAGTTGTACCAAATCTGCCCTTCTCCCATCGGTTTTACTGGTATCCTCAAGCTCTTCGTGGGAAGCGGATTGTGGAGGCATCGGTCACCGCCACGGGCATGTTGCAGGCAGGCGTCCGTTACTCGGCGGAGTCGCACTATTGGCGAAAGGCGTTTGTTGACGCTTTCTCGACACATTGCGAGAAGCGATTCGAGTCTGAGTCTGTACAGGCGGTGCCATGAAGCGCTGCGTTCTCGGAGAGACTGTCAATGCAGATAAGAAGTCGTTGACGCTTTCTCGCGGAATCTCGAGAAGCGACTGAGGTCTGATTATGTACACGCCGTGCCACGAAGCAGTGCGTTCTCGAAGAGATGTTCCATGCGAGCAGAAGTTGTAATCGAGTTTGCTTTCTCACAGGATCTCGAGAAGCGATTCAAGCCTGAGTGTCCACAGGCGGTGCCACGAGGCAGTGTGTTCTCGGAGAGATTGTCAATGCCAGGAGAAGCTGCATACGCTTTCTCCCCGAATCTTGAGCATTGGCTCGAGTCTGCGTGTTTACATGCGGTGCCATGAGGCCGTGCGGTTGTCGGAGACGTTGTCAATGTCAAAAAGAAGCCGTTGTGCTCAATTCCATGTTGTTGGCGATGGTTGTGGTCATGAATCCAGGCGATCAGCACCACATCACCTCCGCAGCTCCGTCCCTCACCATCAGCAGCCAGCTTCAAAGTCGAACCACAAGGCAAAAGGACCAGCATATCCAACAAAACACTTTCCAGCATCGTGTGGTAGCTCAAAAAAATCGTCGCGATCCATAGATGAATCGCGGTCCGGGAATCAAAAAGAAGAACTCGGTGTTCATATCACAAGGGAGGGGCGCCTTGCTCAGGAGGGACAGCTTGCTATGCGAATGTTAATAAACCACTTCACCACCTCTGCTTTCCCACGGGCAGGCCTGCGGCTAGACCATCCGTGGTAATCGCATTGGTTGCAGGTACTCACCTGGAATATATAAACGTCAGAAGCTGAGGTAGGGCACTTGGACATATTTCGAGAGGCTGGCGCGCAACCCAAGGCCTCTGGCCGTGATCGTTGTCCATCTATCGCATATGCAGTCACGGAACACCGATCGAAGGTAGAAGTCATGCTTTTGGACATGCTACAACGCTTCATGGCATTGAGCACTAATGGCGGAGAAAGCATTGGAATTTTGGCAAAGAGAAATCTCAATGCCGTCGCAATGTTCATCACTGCCATATTCGATAAGGTCCAGTGGTGCCGGCAAAGCAATATCCTCCGCTCTTGAGGCTCATTCCTATTGTGCTGAATATCTTTCACCAGTCCAACATCACGTCAATCAGCTCCCTGATGGTTAAACTCGAAGGACTTTGACAAATCCCGCATGCACGTTGCTACGTAGTCCAAGCCGATCTTTCTTGCACGTGCTGGATGTACCATTTCTGCAACCGAACAACGCTCGCTGTACATGGTACTCTTCCCCGCACCTATCTACGATGAACGAGACATCGCTCGCCCAAATCCACAAACAACGCTTATGGAACTCTACCTGCTTCTACGCCGCTAATCTCACTGTGTACTGGGTGTGAACACTCTGCATTGTCCTCTTGACCCTTTTCGATTTAATTCTTACTTTGACGCAATGGTGAGGGGATGTGTGAGCTCGACGGCGTTGAGATTGACAAGAAATTCAAAACGCATCCATTCGGCGAACATCAAGTATCTCGACACAACTCGAAAATTTCATAGAAGCGCAACATAACGCGGTCGTTGGCATTGAAGCTATCCAGGTGCCAGTCTTCTGCTGTCCTCCATCGTAGCATCAAATCAATTATGCACCCCGCCTCCAACATTCGCTGTACCCCTTCCCAGTCCACTCTTATATCTTTCCAGTGCCCGAGCCCTCGCCTTTGCATGTTCGACACAAGGTTCCGGGTACCCGTTCTTTTTGGCCTCCTTCGCCGCTCCCCGGGCATAAGGCTCATGCACAGCCTTGCCCTTGATGCCTCTCAACTCAGGCAGCCACTTTCGGATGTACACCCCGTCCGGATCGAACTTCTCGCTCTGCAGCAGAGGGTTAAAAATGCGGAAATAGGGCTGTGGATCCACGCCCGTGGAAGCACTGAAGCCCCATCCGCCATTGTTACTCGCGAAATCGCCATCGATCAGCGTCTCCATGAAGTATTTCTCTCCTTGTCGCCAATCGAGCAAAAGGTCTTTGGCGAGGAAGGAAGCGACAATCATGCGGCAGCGGTTATGCATCCAGCTCATCTCTTTGCATTGCCGCATTGCAGCGTCGACAATGGGAAAGCCGGTCAGGCCCGAGGTCCATTTCTCGAATAGAGCATCGTCGTATTCCCATTCCACGTCGGAGTATTCGTACTTGAAGGGCTTGGACATGCAGACGTAGGGCCAGTGGGCGAGGACGTGCTTGTAAAAGTCGCGCCAGGCGAGTTCGGAGATCCAGGTTTTGATGCCTTCGTTGCCGAGATCGAGTTTAGGGCTGGTATTTGCTGCACGAGCGGCGCGAACGGCGGCGCGAACGGAGAGGGTCCCGGCGGAGAAGTGCACGGAGAGATTTGATGTGGACTGAGCGGCGGGAAGGTTGCGTTCGTCTTTGTATGCGGTGACCTTGTCTTTCACGAAGCGTGCTAGACGATCGTGTGCTTCATGTTCACCAGGTGGATAGAGCGCAGCCAGACGTCTTCTGTCGCCTTCCGCGAGTGCTTTATTCTCCGGTGCGGAGGGAGTCTGACTTGCGAAAAGCCCTTGGAACTTCTCCCTCGCACTCTTGTCGTTCGCTGCTGGTTGCTCGCTCTCCCTCAGCAAGTACGGATGCTCATGCACATGCTTCACCCAGGCCCGATACCAAGGCGAATAGACACTATACTGCTTGCCAGCACCCGTCTTCAACGACCCAGGCGCAACCACAACGTCGTCATGTAAGCAGTCCACGCTGATGCCCTTCTCCAGCCCTCTTCTCACCAGGTTCGCCTCCCTCCTTAGCTCATCGACCTCGTATTCCATATTGCAAAACAAGTGCTTTGCACCCCACAATGCGCACTTCTCCAACACAAACCCGACCACATCCTTTCTGTTCTCCACAGTCCCCACGAACAAAGGAATGTCCTTCTCGGCCAAGTCCCGCTTCAACACTTCCAGATTCCTCAGATCGAAATCCACTCGTGCACGACTCGTCAGATGCGCCTGGTAATCCTGAGGTGAAACAACAAACATGCAGATCAGATGAATGTCGTGCTTCCGCGCAAATGCACTCGCCGCTTCCAGGGATCGATTATCCGATTGCCGCAGATCCCTCTTGAACCAGTGAACGGCAGATGAGCCAGGTGGAATGTTCCCGCGGGTTGCCTTCGTGGAGGAAAGGGCGGTGTTGAGGACTTCAATGGGACGCGGGATTTCGTTGTTGTTATACTGGGCGCAGCGTTCGTTGCTCATTTCGGGCGGGTAGAAGTCACGCTGGATGATACCATGCTTTTCGGCGAGCGGAAGGGCATTTTCTCCCTCTTCGATTTTGGATCTCTTCTTGTTGGGCGAAAGACCTGCGGGGCGCACAGGTGATGTTGCTCTGCGTTTGACAGAAGGCATTTTGACTGCGGCGTAAGATCTTCTGGCTTGGAAGAGGCGTATTGCTGGTCGAGCAAAGAAAGCCGCGTGGAGTGGGAGCGTCGTGCAGAATTGCATTCACATTACCGAAGAGAAGTCGAGCCACGCGAACGTCACGTTCTACTGGATGTCGTACAGGAGAACAAGTCGCAACAAAGAAATCTAGATCGTAGTTTCAGTACCTTTGAGTACATGTACCTCCTACAGGGGACTGTAAGACGTCAGAAATGGCCCGAGCTCCTGCAGATGAGATCGTGGTTCCTGCGGATCGGATCTAAACCCACGCATCGGGTCCGATCGAAGAATACATTACTGTATTGTGAATAGAACCCAGCACTATGGGAGCTGTAGCTACCATATTTTACGACTCGAAGTGGACGTCGCAAACAGTCAAACTAGAGAATAAATTGGAGTTCATTTCACTCAGTCGACAGCATTCTCGATCTGGACATGAGGACTAACTTAGTTGGCGGGGTTCCCAGAGCACAGTGAGCTAGTGTGCGATATGTAGGGTGCCCTATCATCGTTGGAATGCCCTTGATTATGACAGCAGCGTCGCCAGTATGCACTGTGTCAATTGCACCACGGCGTTTATCTGATGAACCTTCGCCTCATTCCACGCGATGCACCATTTTCCATTGCCTGAGCACGTCTGGAGACAGTTCTGTTCATGCGTGTGCCGCTGCTCCTGCTCCTAGCCTTCAATGCACGCCGCGACTTGTCCTGCGGGATTCAGCTGCAAGGGACCCTGCAGCGGCTGTGCACTAGTACATGCCTGCGCAATCTGCCTCAATCGCTGAGAGACTACTTCTGAAGCTGAGCCCAAGTGAGGTAGCGAGCTACGCAAATCTCCTCATCGAGCATCAGCGAATGAGCGAGCTTTTGCAAGCCTCTCCTGACTCTGTCCGTCTCTGCGTAAGGAGAGGTTGTCCTCGAGGGCTAATCATGTGCTCGTACGGCATTGCGGTTATGGACCGGCGAGCGGTGCGAGCAGGCAATGCCACGAGTGAGGATGCACATCTTCCTCATCATGCAAGCATCCAGCATGTCTTTCTCCTCAAGTAAGCGTCCCACACATCTTCTTCAAAACCACGCCAGTGTCCATAAAGCCGGTAAATGCGGCCACTTCTCCTGCCACTCAGCCAGAATGTCAGGCACTCTCTCATCGAAACCTGCTCTGGCGCCTCCACTTCCCTGATCAAAAGCCACAGCGCTTCCTCCATTCCTCACCAGACCGTCTCTTTCCTCCCTCGCCGCCTCGTTCAGCCGATCGGCCAGCTCCAGGATCGCCCCACCTCCCACCAACGCCTCTTCATGGTTATCCTTAATATCCACATTGAAGACGTGCACGGGACGATTCAAGGGCGAACCTCGCATGAGCAGATCCTCGACCACGGCTTCCCAGCACCGCTCTTCGCATGTTATCACCACGTCCACCGTGCCGGCTTCCGTGCCGCGCGCACCTTTATCCTGCGACCACTCCACGTTATCCCCGACGGACTCACCATTGATCTGTCGTTGGCCCACGCGCGGGACGCCTGGTTTCCAGTCTTGCCAGCGTTCCGGCCCCCACTTGACGCCTTTGTTGCGCTCGAGCATGGGTAGGATGCCGTTGGCGGAGTAGAGGCGTTTGTCCTTTTCCTTGAGTTCTTCGTACATGGCGGCATAGCTGGTGGAGTTGAACTGGTAGACGTTGGGTTGACTGATGGAGGGTCCTGGCAGACGAACCAGACTGCCCGTTCCGAAGCTGATGGTGGGGTAGGGAGAGGGAGCGGTGGTGAGACGGAGGTGGGCTTCCATGGAGCGGTTGTTGTTGGAGGCGCAGACGGTGCAGAAGCGGAGCTTGAAGCTGCTATCGGCATCCTGCATTGGGCTGGTGGATGGTGTCTGGCCTTGGGAGCCCGAGACGGATACGGGCGATGGCGTGGGGCGCGGAGGACCAGCGGCGGAGGTGGTGATCTGGTCGGTGATGGCCTGTTGGCGTGCGGCGGCTTCATCGACGGTCTGCGGATCGCGGGCGGCGTCCATGGTGGGAGCGGCGTGCTCGAGCGGTGGAGGGGGCGGAGGAGGCCGCCGGCGAGGATCGGTCGTCATGGCGTGTGTGGAAAGGATGCGCAACTCGCGCGCGTGTTGGTGAAGTGAAGGGAAACGACTTTCACATGCGAGCTGCGCAAGGTGCATCTGCGACGGCAGGTCAGCCGAGCACCACTTCGCGAAAGCAACGCGGGAGTTGTGTCCTGAGGCACCAATATTGGGAGAGAGATAAAAGTCCACTGCACAGGCACTATTTATTGCACGAAAAAACGAAAAAAAAAAGCACGTCGAATTGAAGTCCGATGCTCTGTTGAAGAATCGCTCCGACGTGTGTGCATTGCAAAATGCCCCCGCCAATACCGTGTTCATGCTAGGTATCCTCGTAAACCGTCCCAACCCGTTCATCCGCCTTGTCCTAAGTGACCCTGTTGGCCCCTGTCCACTCGCTGCAACGGCCACGAAAAGAAAGGAAGAGGATTGAAGTAGGAAATGGTCTCCGCGTCATGATCATGCCCCATATCTGCTCTCATCTCCCTGCTGCGTATCATATTGCAGACGCAGTCGAGTCGAAAGAGACGGCGTTCCATTTCTATCGTCATCGTAGAACACGTTCGTTGCTCCAACATGCCGCTGCTTCTCATGACTCGGCATCGTGGAACACATCCTCCCCGCCCAGACTGTCCTGCCTCCGCACCTCGTCTCGACTCGGCGACTTGCCGGGCCGTGTCGGGTTTCGATAGTCGAGAGGCTGCGTTGCTACACCCGCAGGAGTGCTCTGGGTCGGCACCAGCGGTTCCTGCAGTTGGCTGTCGCCCGAGCTACTCGCAGCCTCTGCTCGCGCAGGCGCCGACTCTGCTGATGCGTTGGTGGGTTGCCGCTGCACTGCTGCTCCGCTGTCGTTGGCTCCGTCGTTCTGCCCAAAGTCGATCAGGTCGTGCTTCTGTTGCTGTTGGTCTTGCGCCGGCGCCGCAGATACAGCACTCCCATTCTCCGTCGCCAACTTCTCCTCCCCTTGTTGAGAAGGGAGCTTCTCGGCCTCGTCGAACTCTTCGCTGTGCTTCTGTCCAGGCAGCACCGGGGCAATGGCCAGGATCTGTTCAACTTGCTTCTGGGCCGGCGCCGTGGCGTCGACCTCTGCATCGATGACCCAGTCCAGGCTCTCCTCGTCTCCTGGCGGCGCTGCGCGGAAGAGCTTCGGCCGCCACGGGTTGTCTCCTCGCTCTGCTGCCTCGCGTCGCTGTTCGTCTTCAATCTTGCTCTTCTCGTCCGTTGCAGTCTTCTGATCGGCTTTCTTGATCGCTTGCGTCGTTGCATACCACAGCCTCTGCGACTCTCGTGGCGCCTGCTCTTCGAGAGGCCGTGCCTTCGGAATGCTCGGCTTTGCCGTGGTGGCGTCGAAAAACTCGCTCTTCTTGCCTGTGGAGAGGTCTTTGATGTACATCTTCTCGTTCCAGTGTCCGCTCAGCTCGAACAAATTCTTCCCACTACTGCTCTTTCGAATGAATCCCGCAATCGCGTTGTATCCTCCGCCAACCCATCCCTTGACTTTGAACTCAATGTCTGCCTCCATATCTAGCTCCGGGCTCCTTACAATGGCATGATCTCCCAGCTCGTACTTCATCTTGCCGAACAGAATGCCTCGTGCATACATGTTGGGTTGAGTGATGAAGTATCTCTCGCCTCGGTTCAAGAAGCGCATCACTGCGATGCCCTCCATGAAGCTGCCCACGCTGTTGCCCAAGAACTTGCTACGTGGCTTGAGTGTCCCATCGATTCGGATATGATGTTCGGGGGCCATGAAAAAGTATGAGCTCTTCGGTGGATGATGGCTCGTCTGCTCGCTGATGTAGTAGCCCTTGGTGCCATCGGGATAGTCCCAATATCCTGTGAAGACCTCGCCGAGAATGGGGTTCAGAGGCTTCTTCACCCCGGGTGGCTTGATATGCCAGCCGGAGAGGTAGAACTTGGTGACGGCTGCAAATCGCTCGACCGGATCATCGATAGTGGGCAGATGCAGGAGGGTTTCGGGATGGGCCATGAAGTTCGTTATGCGCTCCAGCATAGATCGCGGCTCGAGAATGAACGTGGGCAGGGTGACGCGGGACAGGTCGGCTCCAGGGCGCAGCTGCGAGATGATGTGCGTGAGGACATTGCCCTGTTCTTCGCTGACGACCGTCTGGTCACCATCCACGCCCTCGGTGTCGCTGCGATCGGCCTCAATCGAGCCGCGACTGCTCCCTGTCACCGAATTCTTCCTATGACCGTGACCGAGCACCATGATCGCGGGGTGTGCCTGGTGCTGGTCTGACAGTGATCGGATAGCAGTGGAAGAGGGTGTCGTTGGCGGAGAAAGGGGTGGGCGACGGCTACCTCGCAGCAACACCGTGCATACAGCAGAGAGTGAGGTTGTGATTGCGGAGGACTTTGTCACAGGGAAACATCGAACGGCCGAGCACAAGTCAGCCAGGATCAGCCGCCGGGCAGTCAAGGTGCCAGCTGCCCACCAGGACGTCATTTGCCAAGGACGACGATGTTTATACATCCATGAATGTACTATTGATGCGCTGGACGACCACCGAAATAACACAGCCCTCTGCAGGATTCTGCGCGCGATCTACTCTTCACTTTCTGGCCTGCCAAATGTGACATGTTACTGCCTACATGTTGCATGTTGCACTCAACTGTGCGTCGCAGTGTCCAGCTGATCAATAACTTGAATGTTGGACGATCACGCTCCACGAACACATGGGCCTCGTCACAACATAAAAACGGGATGCGGCCGTTGTTCACGCCGAAGACTCCATGAACCGTAGAATAGCCGCCAAAGCCATGGGTCTTTCTGACTGCACCGCTTCTGAAGCCCCGCGTCCGCGGACAATCATCATCTATTCTGGTGAAAGTCTTGTTGATTTATCCTCCCTCTTCTGCCATCGAGACGCTTGTAGATGAACAGAACGAAAAATGCCATGCTGCCATCGAAACAGATTGCTCAGGCCGAGAGACAGATGGCACGCGCGATTATCGTCCTCATCACAACAATGCAACACGTTGCAAGTGCCTCAAGAAAAGCTGAGATGCCACACCTCGTATCTTGTAATAATAAAGTGCGCCCGACGCCGTTGCGGCAGACGAGGTGGGAACGCAGACCAACAATAACATCTTCTACTAGTGCATTTTGAACGCGCCCGTTGATCGGCACACGCCTCCAGCATGCACGAGCAACATGCACACATGCTTTCTCTCATTGGGACGTGTCAATAGTGGCAACGCCAAGTTCGAAGCCACGGCCCATTGTGGCAAGTGGCAACTAGTCGTGTGGTATCATACAAAATTGCAAATTCCATCAAAGTTCGGACATACCACCGGCATTTCGTCTTCGAAGCTGCAGTTCACATGTCTGAAGAAATGTCAGCTTGCTTTGGGTCCGGCATCAACACACAGGCATGCGAGCTTGGGAAGAATGGCCCTCCGTATGTTGTGCATGGACTTTGCTGCCTGCGTAGGCGCTGGTCTGCAGGCGAGCCGCGAGAGATCTCGGACCACGTGCTCCGTGGGAACACTCGCCACTCCAATCCGCAAGCTGCGACACTGGAATCAAGGCAGCGCTCACGTTCGCGGATGCTGACAATTTCAAGCCTGCTCATATGTGCTCTACCCTCGCTTAAGCAGCTGTCAAGCCGAAGCTTAGCACAGTCTGTCCAGTGAAGTATGCAGAAATATCCTGCGACAATGCACCCGAGCCCCTGGGTAGGGCGGTTGACGTGCAGGTCCTGAGAATACATCTTGAGACTTGCTCATGCACAATTGCGGCGGCGTGAGGTCAGTGGGACGGGAGGCCACAACGTACTCATCAATCATCAGCCTCCGGTCGGACAGTGAAAGCCTCGGACGCTCGTCGAATACAGTGGACCAACTGGGGAATATATTATATGGGGCTTCCAAGCAGCTCTCCGTCAGAGTGCAGGCCTCGCCATGGCTCATTCGAGCCTATTTCACCGAGGTGTTGGAGTTCCAGAGCGCCAAGCGGGCATGTTCGAAGGTCCAGGTGAAACATGCGGAGCCACAGCTGCAGGCTGCAGCCCTCTCGAGCGTCAATGAGTTTTTCAGGCCGATACTGTAGCCCACAGCCCCCAGCAGGGCGACAGCACAACACGCAGGCACGTCGAGCATCGCCCACCGTATCCGAGGAGAAGTGGCTCCTAGGATCTGGAAATAGCAGAGTTGAGGTGTAGGCGAGGCTGCAGAGCTTGTTCGGATAGTGAGAGGCAGTTTTACTTCCTGATCCAGGCGCTTCTGGCACATCCGGAGCCCGCCGAAGGGAGGCTCATGTTCCTGTTGGGTGACGGCAAGGCGCAACTGCGCGGGACACGTTTCACAGCTACATTACGCTACATGTACGTCCAGTTCTCGCGGGCAGAACGCACGACTCGGGCAGCCGACAGATGTCGACGCGGATGAGTAAGGGGGGTCATCTGGCGCCACGGCGGGCTAGGAAGGACAAAAGCGTGTCGGTCTTTACGGTTCCAGGCTTTGGAACTGTCGATCCCTCGCAGCCGCACAAGCTGCCCATGCAGGGTTCGGCGTCGTGAAACGCACAGTGTCGTCCCCTCTGCATTGTAGTTCTCACTGCTCCAAACTCTTGCCTCTGTGACAGCCTGACGACACCACACCGACACTGCAGGGATCGCCGACTGCTGCGCAGACATCTCGCGGCCGCCATTGGATCGAGCTGCCCGTCCTTTTCTGGCCCGCATTGTCATTCTCGCCCGCCTGGTTGGAGGCTGCTCATCGCGCACGCGTGCTGCCAGCGTTCATGCCTGTCTCCACCGTGGGTTGACAATTCCTGAAGCACGATCCTCCGCCCATCGTCGTCGCCCAAGCCGTAGCAGGGGTCCCTCATCGCGACACCATAAGGTATTCCCACTCCGGCCGCTGGGCTGCGCTGCGAAGAAGCATATCGTCCGTCGGCACGTCAATTTGACTTCGGGCGTACGTTCCTTGCAGTGGCAGGCCATTTGCACCACCACCAGCGCTTCTAAAGGGAGCACGGAGCCGCTATAGACCCTATACCCGGCATTGGTCCTGTGTGCGGCGCACACTGGCACCAACTCTCGCTGCTATACGCCCCCCCCCCCCGCGCGACTCCATCCTCCATGGACTACTACGGAGTTCCGCCGGCGCATCTGCGCTCGCCCGTGGATGACGGCACCAGGCTTGGCATGATACGAGAGGAGAGCCATCGACGCGCCATGTTGCCGCCCAAGCAAGAGCCTTCGCCCATGAGCGACAGCAGCGAACAGTCTCACGATGCCACCTTGCCGCCGAACAAGCGCGCGCGCGTCAACTACGAGTGTGAGGCGTGCGGCACCACGTACACCGAGAAGCGCGCGCTCGCTCGACACCGTCACACCGATATGCACCGAAGACGACTCGGACTCCAGCCGGACAAGCGACACTTGTGTATGAAGTGCGGCAGGTCGTTTGGCCGGAACCACGATCTCCAGCGGCATCGGCGCGAGCAGCATGGCGAGGCCACCGGAGCGACCGCTGTCGATGTGGCATCGTGTCGTTCTGACGGTAGTCCCATGTCCGACGATGCCCGAGTCCTCAAGCCGCAGGCCTCGTGGAATGGCCCCATCACGAATATGATGGCGCCCGACGACATGCTGCTCCAACCGCCTCATCTGCGAGCTGCCAAGTCTTACAACGACTTTGGTCTGACCAGAGGCGGATCGACGCCCGGCCTTTCCAAAAGCAGCAGCAGCAGTCAAGACTCCGTCCCGTCCATCAAGACGGAGGTCAACTCGGAACAGTACCTGCCTGTCAAGGTGTGGCAGGGTGAGGATGACCAACGAATCTTCACGCCAACGCCACCGCGGGATGTCAAGCAAGTGGTCCGAAGGCATTCGAGCGAGGAGCCACAAGACCAACGTCGCACACGCAAGGACAGCTCACAGCCTAGTCGTCCGAGCACGGCGTCGTCGAAGGCTACGAACGATTGCAGGCGCCCTCATTCCCAGGCCCGCGTCCTGGCCAACATGATCATGGACGAACCGGATGTCGAAGGCTACGAGCCTCACATCTGCCTGCCGTGCGGCAGGGTGTTTGGCGACGACGACATGCTGCTCGATCACCTGCGAACACACTTGGAGAACTTCAAGGGCAATCACCGGTGCAAGAAGTGTCAGATTGGCTTTGATCACGAAGCAGACCTACAGAGACATCTGGATGCGGCGAAGAAAGGACATTGCGGATTCAATTTCCCTCACAGTCAGCCCTGCACCGGTCATCACCCTCCCATACGTGTCGGGGGGTTGGACCGACTGCACGACTCCGACTGTGCTCGCCTCACATATCAACTGCGCAATTGGGAGCAAGCGCAACTGCAAGCGTACATTGCACAGATCAACCAACTCGTTGCTGAACGCCAAAAACGGAGCAAACACCGCTGGTCGGCAGAAGCACTCATGCGAAGCAAACGAAACTCCATCACATCCTTCCGCAGCTTTGCTGTATCCGTCAACACCTACGCCTCCGCTCCCTGCGACACGACGAACGGCAAAATGGACATTGACGGGCTCCAGAAACGGCTCAAGAACATGTCGATCCGCGAAGTGGGTTCTTCCGTCAAAAACACCATCATGGGCCGCACAGGCGCCAACGCTTCGTCTTCTCACTTCCCCAAACCCACCGCAACATACGACAAAGCTCTCTTTCAAGCCATCCACCGTGGAAACCTCAAGAAAGCCAATGAACTCCTCGGCTCCGGCGCCGACCCTGCCACCCTGCATCGCTCCTCCGGTACCCTGATCGCGGCTGCGCTCTGGGCTCACACCGAAGTCCAATCCCTCACTGTCGCGCACCGATTAACCGAAGACATCCAGGGCGCCTGCAATATCTGTCACCTCAATTCGGCTACCTTCAGCAAAGGGAGCAACAAAGTCAAAGCCCTCATCGCGCACGGCGCAGAAGTGAGCCGACAAGGCGGCCTCTGTGCATATCCCATCAACAGCGCGGCCTGGATGTGCAAGGCCGATGTCGTCGCCATCCTCATCCGCAACGGCGCCTCGGTGAACCAACGGGACGAGAAACTCGGCTCGCCGCTCGGCATCGCAGCATCTCAAGCCGGCTTCCCAGGCTCCGAAGAAGTGGTCGAGACGCTGCTGAACGAGAACGCAAACCCTTTCATTTCCGGATCCATGGAGAACGGAAAGATCGGGCTTCCTCTCGAAATGGCCAAGAAGCGTCTGGCGTTCTGGGAGAAGAGTCCGGAGATCATGCAAATCTCGCCCGATGTTGTGGAAGAGCGCATTCGGGTGTGTGAGATCATGATCAGATTGCTGGAGGAGGCCGGAAACAGATGGGAGGACATGGGCCGACAGGAGCTCATGGATCGGTTTGATGCGGCGAATCTTGGCAACGGGAATCTGATGATGATGATGAGTTGAAAAGCCACGACAGATAGGCTTGTGAATCAGAAACACAGATGCAAGACAAAACAAGGGAGATATTAATTCCGCTCGCAACGACGAACTGGAAAGCGCATTTTTCATGGGGGGGATCTGGGATGGGGGATGGGGAATGCATTTGTTCTGCGACCGTTCGAGATTTCTTTTTCTGATTGGGGAAATGTAAATAATGTCTCAGATATACTTCGCTCATGACCTTTTTTTTTCCATGAACAGATCTTGCTGAGGTTTCCCAATTGTTCGCGTGGAGGAGATGACAGCGAAACAAGCTCGAGGCCACAAGAAAAACCCTGGCTCGGACTCGAGAGCTGAAAAGCAAATCGCATTCCTTCATTGTATACAACCCCGATGATTTTGTCCGTTCTGTGATTGTCTCAGCCCACGCTTTCTGGAATCCACATCACACCTGCCAAGCACTACATCACTCGAGTACCTTTTATTCCGGCGGCAGAGTCTCAAACGTCTCGGCAATCCTCGGCTCCCAACTCATCTTCGCCTTTCCATAAATCTCCGCTCCCACGGGAAACTGGTCCCTCCCTTCTTTCAACAAAGCCGTCCGAGCAATGATGGTGTCCGGACCCATGACTTCCTGGTGATGGTAGAGGTGTGTAGTGCAGTGTGAGCAGTAGTAGCAGTTGACCGCCTGTGTGGTGAATAAGCGAAGTGGTCGTCTGCAGGACCAATTCCGAACGAGACACGTCAGTATACATACCTTCCCACTGTCACCATAATAAGTGTACTTGCTCGGCTCGCCGCCCTTGGTGATGTTGAGTGAGGACTTGGGTATGATTTGGTTCAGGGTGTAAGCGCCGCCTCCGAGCACCTTGCATGTGTCGCAGTGGCTATCACGACTTGCTTAGCAGATTCCTTTTTGGTTGTGCACATCATACCACAAAATGTGTTTGCTCTGGTCTGGAGTGAGGTCAACAGTCCATTCGTGGTGCTTGCAGTGGCAGACTCCAGTGTAGCTGGTCACTCGGGCGCCACTGCCTGTTTCGATGGACTTGCTCCGTGGAGCATCGGGCTCGGGAACAGGCTCTGTCGCGTACGTGGTGGCATTGTTGGCGGGAGGGGAAGAAGTTGGATTGGCGGGAGTGGGAGTTGATACAGTGCTTGCTCTCTTGGCCGTAGAGGAAGAGGATAGCCTGCCTTTGATTTTGTCCACGATACCCATGTTGACTGCGAGCAACCTGATCTCTAGCGGAATTTGGGAGACGATAGGCCTTGTGTCAAGCTTGCCGGCGCTCATGGACTCACATGTTTATATGCTATTGGCAGCCCAGCACGCGCTGCTGGTGGGGGACGTCTTCAGCATTGACATCAACGCCAAACTCTTGTCATGCTATAGCCAATGGCATAACGCCTAGCGTGGTGCTCGGCGAAGGCTGTCGATCAAGCCTGGGCACCAGCCGTGACGTGTGTGTGCAGACGTGGGAAAGGCATCTTTGTTCTTGCGCATCGGCTCGCCATACTTTCCTCTCTGCATACCGCTCATGATCGTGGCGGGTTGGTTCATTGCGGAGATCGAGTGTCGCGTGCCATGCTGTGTCTGCGTCGAATGGTGGGTGCGTCGGGTGGTGGAGGAGCGCTTCGTCTACGCTGTGGAGGGGGACGTTCATTCGTTGTACCTGTGACGCAATGTGGTATCGCTCTCGCAAATGTCACGATGCAGCCGCGGGCAGCGAAGTGCGTCTCCAGAAGCAAATCGATGCGGAAGTCTGGGCGTGGGAACGGTCGGGTGATCGCTGCGTTTGTATCACAGACCAGCGCCATCAAGGTACTCTCCTCGAGGCCTGTTGCAAGCGCCGGCTCATTTTCTCCAGTTCCATCTCTGCTCGTCCACCAAGCTTGTCTTCCTGCGGGCCGGCATACAATACCCATCCGATGCGAAAGCAGCAACTATAGCAGATGCGTCGCTCCATCCAGTGTCTCTCGTCCTGTCTGGCTCATCCTGCTTCACCTTGGCTTCGAATAGTTGGTATCGAGGAAGCTCGCGGAAGGACGGTCTGTTCTCTGCTATGTTAGTTCTTCCCAGTGTTGCTCGATTTGAACATACGTTGCGCTGCAAAGCGAGTTGCTCCCGGAAGCGAGGACGGAACGAGCACAAGACACACGATCAGACAGAAGAGAAGATACTTGACGTTACTTTTTTCCTACCTCACTTGCGCAGGCGAGCGCACAGCACCGCGTCGCTGCCAAGCTGCTTCCACAGCGGCTGGTCCAACCACGCCGCATTGACACGCTGCTCGCCGTCAGGGGCGGTGATGGGCGCGGGCGAGACGGCCACACCACCCTGGCCTAGAAAGGTCGGTGCTATCGTGATGATGATGGCGTCCACGAGCTCGGGACGCGCGAGCAGTGAGTTGATCACTGTCGCTCCACCTTCCACCATCACACTGGTGATCCCTCGCACCCACAACGTCCGCAAAATGCCCTCCCAGTCGATCGCTCCGTTCGAGTCTTGCTCGTCCACAATCACGTAGTCCCCGTCGATGTCGTGCAGTCTGCTCTTCTTCTCGAACGTCCTGCTGGTCGTGACGACCCAAGGAGCTTTGCCTTCGCCTTCGGCAGCGAGGCGATACGCTTTCTTGCCGATGCCCTTCCAGCGGCCATTGGGGTCGACGATGATGGGACGTGGTTGGTCGAGGATGGTGGCTTCGGGGTAGCGGCAATTGAGGCCGGGGTCGTCGACTGCAGCAGTGTTGGCGCCCACCAGGATGGCATCGTGGCGCAGACGAAGGTAGTGCGTCATGCTCTTGGTCTCGGGACCTGAGAGCGTCGTTCGAACGCCGGGAGCGAGAGCGATCATGCTGTCCAGCGAGGCTGCGTAGGTCAAGGTAACAAAGGGCAGGCCTTTCCTTGGAGCTCCAGCGCTGGTCGAATGCTGTGCTGGCGGCGGTGGAGTCGCTGTAGTGTCATGTGGGTGAGTAGTGCCGGCATCTGGTGGTAGATAGGCCTGCAACGAGCGGAGCACGTCGCTATCGAGGCTGCCGATGTCTGACATGATGGCGCAGCCCAGATGGTATGCGTGGCTGGTCTCGAGGATGATGAGCAGCTCTACTGTGGCGGTGGAAGTGAATGTCGGTACGGGATACAGGCGACAGATGATGAGCGTGGTGGTGCAGGTGGTCCGGCCGGTGTCCACTGGTTGGTGATGAACCCATAGAACTAACTAACTAGTTAGCTAGCATTGGCTCCATTCGGCGTCGACTTCTCCCGCGCCGACTAAAGCGACCAAGCAACAGCAATCAATTATTATTCCCACTCGTCTCTTACTGGCTTCTTCTCGACCAAGATGCCCTGCCGTGCCACTTCCAGGGCCGCAGAGCATGATATCCTGACGTGCTGACATCTGCTCCCACCGCCCACTCACAATGCTACGATCCTGGCTCTGGCACGTCAAATCTCCAAACTCTGCCCAGATTGTCGTCCCTGATCGGAACCATCAGACCAGCGCCGCGTGATGGCGCGGAAGCACAGCACACAATACTGTACCGTCGAGCAGCGCGCATCGTCGCACCAGAGAACGTGGACACGGCGAGCAGCTTGTTTCTCCGACCACGCGCCATGTTGTGTGATGCCCATCTGCCCGACGTCTCGTGGTCATCCGACATGGGCAGGATCAACAGTGACTCCTCGACAGTATACATACAGCAGCCAGGGAGAGCTCGCAGCTGCGGTTACTTCTGCTTCCCTTGGCGGCTTATATGGATGGACTGCTGACTTTCCCAGGTTTCACCGTGCCTCCTTCATTGCTTCTGGCGCCCAATCTGAAGACGAACCCTTCCGCAACGGTGCTAAGCTGCTACGCCCCGCGGCTCGACTTAATGTCCGAGAGCGTGTCGAAACTGTTCCGGAAGCGCGTGCTCGAGACATGCGACACACTTGAGAGCGATCTGCAACGCTCTACCACCGACCCGACGTGTCTGTAACACTCGGAATTTCTCTCGCAGACCTGCCAGTATGTCATTCCGGATCGCTTGATCCACTCGCTGTGCACGACTGCCCGCAGAGCCGCACAACATCGCCAGGGTATGGTATGCCTGTTGCGTTGTGCATTCCAAGCCTCGTACATGACTGGTCCCAGTTTTCATCTCGACGTGGTCAGGATGCTCTCCTGCGGATATTGCCAAGTGCCATCGCGACTACGTTGTGGAGAGCTCCGATCCGTGCTTCATCATTTCACGGCACACGCATTATGCTCTTCACGGAGAGGGTCCTAGAATAAAATGTCGACGTCCGCCGCTTCTCTGCGTGATCGAACAGTCCATTCTACAGTCGCTCGTTCTTCTTTGTCAACATGTATTCTCTTTTATCTACCATAGCCGTTCTACTTCCATTAATTTGTGCACAGTCGACCTTCACACCAGCCAGGCCCCCGGCAATCCCGTTGGCCGTTCGCACGCCATATCTCAGCACATGGCAGGCTGCTGGCTCTAATGGCGGTAACGGAGGCTATCTCGCTGGCCAGTGGCCCACCTTTTGGGCCGGCCAGATCAATGGCTGGACTGGCTTGATACGAGTCGACGGCGAGACGTATACCTGGATGTCAGTGATTGCCTCATGCGTGGACATGCGACCATGCTGACTCCTCCTAGGGGAAAACCAGACCCATTACCTACGACTGTGAAACAGACAGCATTTGAATATACCTCCACAAGAAGCATTTTTACCATGGACATCGACGGCAAAGTCTCGATGAACATTACCTTTTTATCTCCAGTGTCACCAACGGACAAAGAGAAGCAAGGCTTGCCTGTGTCGTAGGTATCCATCGCGCCCCCGAATCGCTTCGCATTCTAAATTGCCACAGGTACGTGTCTGTCAACGTGCAGTCTTCGGACGGCGGCGACCATGACGTTTCCATCTATACTGATATCAGCGCCGAGTGGACATCTGGAGATCGTAGCAAGGTCGCTGAATGGAGCCGAGGCACTGCAAGAGGTATGGGCGCCGCTGCTGACCATGCCAACGTCGCATACCACAAAGTCTGGAGACAGGAGCAACAGGAGTTCTCTGAGGACGCCGATCAAGCTGCTTGGGGCAACTGGTACTATACGACCGAGGACAGCACCCAGCTTACTTTCCAGTCTGGCGCCGATGTAAACGTCCGCAAGCAATTCACCGAGACCGGCACACTTGCCAACACCGACGACACCAACTTCCGAGCCATCAAGGAAGCATTTCCGGTCTTTGCCTTCGCCAAAGATCTCGGCTCTGTTGGAAACCAGAACGTCGAGACTCTCTTCACGATCACACTATTGCAGCGGAACAGCGTGCAATTCGCTACAGGTGTCAACCAGATCCAGTCCATGCCAGCGTACTGGCGTGCCGTCTATGGCGATGATGAACTGAGCGCAGTCGCGACCATGTACTCCGACTACTACGACGGATCTGTATCATGCTCCGCTTTGGATGCTCAGGTCGACCGGGACGCACGTGCTGTCGGTGGCAGCGACTATGCTACGATCACGTCTCTCGCAGTGCGCCAAGCTTTTGCATCAGTGCAGCTTGCGGGCACGAAGGACGAGCACTACCTGTTCTTGAAGGAGATCAGCTCCAACGGCAACTTCCAAACCGTCGACGTCGTCTTCCCCTTCCACCCCATCTTGATGTATTTGAACCCAGACTGGATGAAACTCATTCTGGACCCACTCTTCATTAATATGGAGGCTCCAGGCCTGTGGCCACAGGACTATGCCATCCATGATCTTGGCGAACACTATCCGAACGCCACTGGACATCCCGATGGCAAAGCAGCTCTGCAGCCTCTCGAAGAGTGCGGTAATATGCTGATCATGACTCTCGCGTATGCTCAGCGCACGAAGAATGTCGACTACCTCAACACGCACTGGGATTCATTGCACAAGTGGGGTCAATGGCTCATCTCCAACAACTCTGTCATCCCCTTCAACCAGATCTCCACAGGTATGCAGTCGGACATGTCGTGTTGCACGTACACACTAACGCCACGCAGATGACTTCGCCGGCAAGCTGGCCAACCAAACGAACCTCGCCCTGAAAGGTATCATCGGTCTCAAGGCCGCCTCCATGATCGCCGACCTGACTGGGCGCTCCACCGAAGCGAAAGAGTACGACGACCAATCGCGAGACTGGATCAACCAATGGCAACAACTCGGCAACATTCGCAACGCTGACCCGCCTCGCACCTCGCTCAATTACGGCGATGATAAATCATGGGGCCTGCTCTACAACCTCTACGGCGATGCTCTTGTGGAAGCCAATCTGGTTCCCAAGGAAATCTATGAACAGCAAAGCAACTTCTACCCCACCGTCCAAGGACGTTTCGGTGTGCCTCTGGACACCCGTGCGAAGAGGAGTAAGAACGATTGGGAAATGTTCGTCGCGGCGATTGCGAGCGACGAGACCCGGGATATGTTTTTCAGCGACTTGGTCAAGTTCATCAACGAGACGCCGACGTCGGGACCTGTCACAGACTTGTTCGACGTCGACTCGGGAGACTACCCTCCCAACACAGGCTTCAGGGCACGGCCGGTTGTTGGAGGGTGGTTTGCGCTTCTGGCGCTTCCAGAAGGGAAAAGAGGCTTACCGCGGTGAGGGCTGACGAATTTTCTAATTTGATGAATTTTCTTTGGCAGATTGTGCAATGAAACAAGAGGGAAGGGAATGGGAATGGGTAAACAGCACGGTGTGTGAAATTTCGTCAGAGGATGAATAATATGGCAGCCACGGATATGAAGGCTATTGGTGTTGTCACGTCACTTTTTCCCCAGCTGCTCAACTACGTTTTCCGTTTGGGAGAGTGTTAAGCATCTCTCTGACTACACAAAAATAGTGGAATAGGACTCTGTTTAACATTTATCACCTACTGCTCCAGCGAAGCAATGTGATCCAAAGCAAGCACGTCTCACTTGTCCGCGTGCGACCCGTCACCAAGCAGGCATATTTCTGCTCAGTACCTGGCGTTTACTACAGTATCATCTACAGTATTTTAGCAATGCCGATCACGCGGCAGAGAATTTGACAACAGGATATCTGCAAGCATGAACCTTGCTGAGTCTGTTCATGGTTCGGCTGAGTCGGCACTGTTGTTCATCATCTAGATCTTGGCGAAGATGGAGATCAGAGTTTTGTTCGCGGGGTGGCTTTGTTCGTTGTAAGAGAGAGGCTTTTCATCTCCTCTGTCGTGCCTCAGTTCGGATTGTAATAAGTATGTGCTGTGTGAAGTAGAAGCAGAAGGATGTCACCAGCTGGCGGGAATGCGGGGAGCACTGTGATTGTGATTCTATTTCTTTTCCTTGCTTGTGACTCTACATGTAAATAGTATGGAGTAAAAGTGGGAGATTGTGTAACTCTTACCGCTGTTGAGCAGGCTGGAGTTGGGCCGTGTTCGAGGCGTGGGTATAGAGCTGACGTGTCTTGCTCTTCGGCAAGCCGAACGAAATTTCGTGGCCGTGGCTTATTGAGGCGCTTGGGGAGTGTGCAGGCAGAGGCGAAGAACACAATGTCACATGATCCGCTTAGGAAGAATGCGTTTTTGCGATGCGCTCCCGGTCAAGCTTTGCGACTTGGGAGGTTTGCTGTGGGCATGCAAGATGAGCCACGAGCCAGCACTTCACGCCTCAAATCGGTGCAGTTGAGATAGACTAGCAATCGGTATGCCGAGAGCTGGTTTGATCGGTATTCCTGTAGCAGCGTGGCGCCAGAAGGAGGAGAACAAAGCAGGCACTTGGGCTCTTGTGATGCGTATAGCTCGATAGTGGCTTGCAGGTGAATACTGTAGCTGCGGGTTGGAGCACGAGGCAGATGATAGATCTGATCATCAGATGGCACGTGGCTGATGGTAAGTTGCGGATCTGGGATGGAGAGGAACAGGACCAGAGTCTCGGGTCGAGGAGGATTGAGATTAGGAAGAAAGTGCGCGTGCACTCTGTCATCGCAGTGCTCTACGTTTGGTGCTGAACTGTGAGTTTCCACATGTTGGCTGTCATCTCGACACCGCTGCCGGCGGTAGCATCAGTGTGCGTAGTTGCGCCGGATAGACGCAGACCACGACAACTCGTCAATCGAGCATGGCGATCTGCTACCATCAGCGTGCGCGAAAGTCCATCATTCGTTTCTGGCCACGGCGGAGTGCGAAGCTGCGGTTGGCTCCATCACGATGAGACAAAAAAGAGAAGAGAAGGCCACGTCGTCATGGGTCTGATGCATCCCACGCCTCACTCTGCCGCCCTGCCCAGCCCACGGTTGCTCAAAGAGGAGATTGCGTAGCAGGACGGCAGTAGACTAGACTAAACGTTACAGTATGTACTGCTGTCGAGGCGAGCCGTCCAAGGCGAGCATTCGTATTATTGTTGTTGGACTCGACATGGGCATGATGATGGAATGAAAAAGGGCAGGGAAAGTTTCGCACCTCGTCGCCATCGGCGCCGAGTCCGGTCGATAGCGTGTGCCTAGAGTCGCCGTTGTCGGCTAGCAATCACCGGCGGATGTGATGAATCTCAAAAGCATGACGAACAGTCGACAGGCATCACCGCCATTGGCATCGTCATCATCATGATCAACATGGCTGCGCAGGATGCAAGGCGCGCGACAGCTGAAGTGAATGATGCCGCACCATGGCAAATGAGCGGGCGTGCGGCGTGAAACACAACAGGGCGTCCCGGCGCAGTGGTTAGACTACAATAGTCGGGGGCATGTCGCGCAGCCCCTGCACATACAGTACGACGACACCCGAGCTGGGAGGGAGTGCTAGTGGCGATCACCAGGTCCTGAAGGCGCAACAATGTCGTCCACTTTCGACTCTGGTTTCTGGGATGATCCAGGGCCAGCAGGTCGGTACGAGTTCTGACGAACGATTGGCACGACGACGACGCCTCGCTGCAAAGGCTCCACGCCGGGAGGAATTGCAGGAAGACGGTGCACGAGTGGAACGTCTCCTTTCGCTAACGCCTGCGCTGGGGGGGCTGCGAGGAGAGAGAGAGCGATTACCGCTTGCGGAGAGCCAGCGCGATCCACTCCCCCCGTCCATGTTCCTTGATTCTCATCAGGTCAGCGGCAGGATGGGGGCGGTGCGGATGCAGACATGGCACCATCGTGGTGGACCGTGGACGACGTGCCGGCGACGATACATGTACGCACACACAGGGCATGTTCTTCATCACCATGTCGTCAACAGCGCCGGGCTGTAGTCTTCATCTACCATTCACACCCACCGCATCGGCGACGGAGCCTGCGCGGGCGTGCGCATGCAGTACACATGCCGTTCGCATAGACGCCGTGCGATTTGTAACGGGGCCTTGAGACGCAGCGTGCAAGCGTGCGTAACGCTCCGCCGGCGTGCACCCGGTGGCCGGGACTGCAGAGAGACGAGTCGACGGCGACAGCGGCGACGACGACGACGACGATGCTGATACTGTACAGTACAGTACAGTATTGTATTCATAGCATCGTCCAGATGAAGTGGGCCCCGCTAGACTAGTCTGCTGCGGCATGCCTTCATCCCCAGCCTGGCCGTGCCTGGACAATCCCACGCCCCAAGCCCGCCCTCCCTGGTTCGTGACGATTACGCGCATGCTATTGTTGCCCGCGACATCATCTGCTGGCCCCAGTGCAGCAAGCCACCGCTGCGGTTGGTGGGCGTGCGAATGAGATCGCCCGGGGGGGCCACCGTCTTGCAGGGACAAGCACGTTCGCGCCCAGCCCACTGGATCGATCTGCTCGGGGATGCTCCGTCGAGGCAGCGGTGTGATGGAGCAATGAGAAGGCAAAGCCTCCTCGCTCCCTCCCTCCCTCCCGCCCTCGCCCTCCGCTGCGGACGGCGACGGCGACGACGACGACGACGATAACAACCCCCCCCCTTCGTGCCGCCCTCGTTGCTGCTGCTCCCGTCAGCCCGCATCTGGCGAAGCAGCGCTCCCCCGGTCACACGCGGATCGAGGGCGTTTCTCGTACCTATCGATTGCATTGGCCTCGTGCTACGGCGGATCAATGAAGCAGCGCTCTAGTCTGGCCCACCACCTCCCCGGCTCGCCGTCCGCGTTCGCTTGCGGCGCCATGCGATTGATTGATTGATTGATTGATGATATCGCCTGCGTCTCGCCCGCCCTGCCAGGACCGGCGACTGGGTCTCTCTCCAGTAGTAGAGCCCCATCGATGCATCCGCGCGCACTTGTGAAGCCACACCTCCTCAAATGAGTTGGTTCCAGCTGCTCGGCCTGGCAGCCTCTCAGCGTCCTGTCAACGACGCCCCCAGCCAGCCCAACTGTGGAGCGGGTCTGGAATAGTCATCGTAGTTGTCGTCGTCGGATGCACTCCACTTGATCGAGTCGCCGCCCTTCACTGCACCCGGCCCTCGACGATTGCTATATGTCCACGCCCGGGCACCACGTCCCACCGCCGTGGTTTAGACAGTCTGTTGTGCTGCGCTCGCTTATCTTGATCGTGGTCCGCACACTTACCTGACCGCTGGGACGCGCGATGCTCTTCGTCCTTCCCTCTCTCCTCTCATTCTACCATGAGTTCTTCTTCCTGGGCTGGCTATGGCCCCGCGGCGCCGGCGCCGGCTCAAGCACCGCCCACGCAGCTGCAACGGAGTGGCTCCGGCGACCGACAGAAGAAGCCGCAGTCGCGCCAGCTGCTCTCGTGCACAAAGTGTCGAGAACGCAAGGTCAAGGTGCGGTGAAGCCTCACGGTGGTCTCCCCACAAACGTCGTTGCTGATGCGGGAGGCGTTGCAGTGCGATCGAACGAAGCCGTGCTCCGCCTGCTGCGCACGAGGCCATCCCAAGGAGTGTGAGTTCGTTGTCGGCGAGGGCAACGACTACAGCCCCATCCAGCAGTCGTACGAGATCCGCAAGCTTCGCGCCGAGAATCAACGGCTGAAGGAGAAACTCCAAGCCGCTCGCCTCACGCAGTCGGGCGACGATGAAGACGACGACGACTCGTCGGATCGAAAGGTGTCGAAGGGCTCCGCGAGGGCGGCGGCATCACGACAACGACGCTTCCGCTCTGGCGATCGAGTCGACAACCTCTACTTCGGCACGCCCGGGCTCACGAATATCGTGGCAGATGTGCGCTCCATCCCCCCCCCTGGACCTCATTCACATGTTCATGCGCTGACCCCTCGCACAGTTCGCCAACTTGCAGCTCGGAACGCAGTCGCTCACGCACACCATCCCGCGAGGGAAGGACATGTACACCCACGATGGCCAGCAGTCCATCTACCCCTTCATGGACCTATGGGGAGGGGCCAGCGGCGCCAAAGACATGGCTCGCGCCCTGCTCGCATCACCCGATGAAGTCTACCGCTGCCTCGACATGTTCGAGAAGCGCGCACAGTCGTGCTACTTCCCCCAAACGCCAGACTTGCTGACCAGACGCGAAGTCAGCCGCTTCTTGGAGCGGACAGAGGACAACGCCGAGGCCCACCCGGACATGCTCGCGCTCCTCTTCGCAATGGTCGCGACGGCGATGCAGATGGGCGTGTATGACCGCGACGGCGAGTGGGCTGAAGGTGCCGTGGAAGCGTCCCGGAGGAGAAGCGATGTCTACAGTACGTCTGCCAGGTGGCTGTCTTGCAGCAGCGCCAGCTAATTTCGACACAGTTGCAGCAGCAATGCAGGCGCTCCGCCTGGCGTCCTTCATGAACACGCCCACGCTCCTCGCCATACAGACGCTCGTGATGATCGGGCCATACCTCACGAACAGCGGCCGCTTTCTCGATGCCTGGACGCTCTTCGGCACGACCATCCGACTCGCACATTCCATCGGCCTCCATCGAGACCCCAAAGCCCTCGATGCGGCCCCTCCACTCCGCGAGAGCATGATCCGACGAACGTTGTGGTGGTGGATGCTGCACATGGACCAGCAGTACTCCGTGACACTAGGACGGCCGTTGGGCATCTCCGGCATTGGGGACTGCCAGCCGCCGGAGCCACTCACGACGAACCCGACCATACTGCGACTGAACGAGTTTGTCGATCACTTCACCATTCTCGCACGACAGATCCTCAGCAGCGATGGGATGATGAACGTGGGCAGGATTGACGAATACACGGACAAACTGCTCGGGCTCTGGGACACGATGCCTGAAGCTTTGCAATTCAACGAAACATGGTTGCAGCAGGAGACTTCGTTGCCGGACTGGCCGCTCGAAGTCATGTCGGCCAGTGAGTGTGGGACGACATAACCTATCCGCGAGTTATCGGCTGACTCTTGCTAGTGTTGTACGCCAAAGTCCAGTCGTTCCTCATTCTGCTGAATCGACAGCGATTGGAGAGAACCCAAGGCGCACCAACGGACTCATCGTCGCCAGGCTCGATGCCCCCGCCGCCGCGCCCGCCGCCCATCATGACCAGCTCGATGTACGGCGACCAGCCTTTGCATGCTGCACCACTACGAGGGAGATCGCTCGTGATCAATTCATCGATCGCGCTCATCAACGCGTTCCTGTTCTTCCACTATCGAAGGCCGCAGGTGCTCATATGCTGGACCATGGGCCAGCAGTGCTTCAACGCTTGCATGATACTAATCCTGGACGCGCTGGAGACGGACAACGAAAACAACCTGTGGCTTGTGAACCAAGCCTTTGCCGTCTTTCACGAACTCGACAAGAAGGGGGTGCACAAGCTGGCAGATCTGGCTGTTGCACGTATTTCCCTCGGTCTTTCGGTCCTACATGAACGACAGAACCAACGAAATCAACAGCAAACAGCCGCGCGAGGCGTCACTGGCTATCACCCCCAGCTTCAGATCGACACTGCTTCCATGACGGATTTCCAGAACGACTCCGTCATGGGCAACACTGGTATGTTCCTCCTCGAAGACACCGGCCTTCAGTCTTTCGACCCGATGGCTTTTGCACCACTGGGCTGGAACATGGCTGGCAGTGCCAACACTTCGCACACATCCAACCCCACAACGCCGAACATACCCTCACCGATGATACCTATCAGTCAAGTCACCGCGGCTCCCTTTCCAGTCGTGACCGCGCCCCCATACACCACAAGTGGCATGATGGCGGGCTCCTACATGACGCACGTGTCGCCTCCGATGCACCAGCAACACTTTCATTTGCAATACCATAGACCCGGATCATCCAGCAGCACGGGACGAGCTCAGCCCGCCTTCACGCCCATCAATACCAATGTCCCTGTACCGCAGCGAACACAGCAACACCCCACCTCACATCCCCATCATCCTCACCGCCAGCAATTATCCCCCGTCGAACAAGCAGTGGTCCAGCAGTCTTTTTCTCAGATCCGCGGTCCCCGCCACAGCCATCATCACAGCAGCGCGCAATCTTCGCACCACAAGAGCAGCAGTCACAAGAGCAGCAGTCACAAGACCGGCGGCTCCGGCAGCAACAGCAGCAGCAGTGTTCACCAACATCACGGCATCGGCACGGGACCGCGTGGGATACACCGGAGCGAACGCGGGCCCAAGAGTTCTCAGAGGAGGAAGTAATGGCGACGATACCAACAGGAACGGGAGGCACATGGGCGACAGGCAGGCACAGAGACCGATGTCGTCTCCAGAGCGACATCGGCGAATGTCCGCCCACGGGGCATCGCATGAGTGGACCAGAGTGGCAGGATAATGCTGGAAGGCAATGGACGATGCTGTGGCTTTGGTGACGATGAGTCAACATTCTTCCCGCTCAACATTTTGACTTTCCTCTTCGCATCGATTACGCATGATATCGCCAGAATATCTATTGGGGTCGCATATGCTCGTGGCAGGCACTTGTGCTTATTATGCAAAGGGAATAAGATGAGATACCATACCGCAAGGTAGTTTTCAATATGGATAGAAGGACAGCTAGCGCAGTGCCTGAGTGCGAACAGGAGGCAGACTATGGGCCAAGGAACAGGAAGCGCATGACAGACAGTATACTTTCGTGTCGTAGTGGCAGCTATTGGGTAATGGAACCTGACCTACTCCCTTTGGAAGTTTGGCGGTCAGCAGCTGAATAATGGACTACTCTCATCTATTGCACATGCCCCCATTTCCGACCTGCAGCCCCCCGTCGCAGCATGACTGACTGCCAGCGCAACAACGCGTCCTTCCAGAACAGGCTCGTGAGGAGGTTCGAATCAAGGGCTCGCACCTAAAATCCGCACTTTTCTGTCGAGTGTCGAGGATTCGTGATGGTAACGACTTACAGTCACGCGGACTCATCCTCTGGTCTAGACTGCACAAGGTGTGCTTGCGAATAACGTGGCAGTCGAAGAGTGAATGGTGAAGCATTCCCTGTGTTGCCGTCGACTAGCGCGACATACGAAGTGACAGCTCATCATGTTGATCCTTCCTCTCTCTTGCTGCCGTGCAGTGATTGGACTTTTGCCGCCTGAGTTTTGTCATTGGTGGGCGCCGGGAGAGCGGCAGGTTGTCTTGCAGGGAAGACCTGGTTTGAAGTGCTGCGGCTGATGATGGCGCTTATTCTAGTGTTTCGTGGGGACTGTCTGAGGTAGAGAGAGAGAGAGATGTGTGTGAGAAAAGAGGACAACGAATGCAGAGAATGACTGTGTGTTGTTGGAATACGCGTGGGGGAGATTGATGTGGATGGTGTCTTATTATTAGCAGACCTGATATCCTAGTCGAGACGGGGGTCATTTGGGTGTCCGGCGTCGGTATAGTACGAGTTGAAACTACGTGCTCGTTGCACACTCGTCTCCTTTTTATTTTAAATGGGCGGTTGTCGCGTGGCGTGTTCTTGCGATGTCGCGCCACAGTGTTTCGCGGCATCGTCTCCGTTGTTGTGAGGCCCCTTTGCACGCGGAAGCAGCTTTCTTCCCGAGCATCTCAGCAGGCGGCAGGTCGATGATATTGATTCTAAACAGTGCGCGAAGGAGTCAGTACTTTGAAGAAGCGAAACGGTTCAATCGAGCTGCTAATTGCCCAAGTTCAGGTCAGAATTGATGCATGTAGCCACTGATCTCGAACAGCAGCTAGTTACGAGGACGCGGTCCGTTTACTGGCTATTGATGTTGAGGGCCACAGACCGTACTGCGAGAGCGTTGCCGTTGCACCATGATGATGATGTATACGACTAGAAAACAGCTGTCTCGGCGCTCTTCACCAAACGCCAAACGCTACCGTCAGCGGGGCGGGGCGGGGGCTCGGACCATACCGTCGCCTTGGGCCTTAAGCTTGCACGTGAATGACTGTTCCGAGCTAATTGATGAGGTGGTTGTGGTCAGGAGTGAATGAGAAGGGTTCGTCTTTTGACATCCATCTGATATTCATTCGTGACCTCAGGCACGAGCATGCGCAGCTGTTATTTCTGTCGTCTGTCACGGCCAGGCCCCTCGGTCGCACGAACCACAGATCACCCGACAACCCTTTCCATCGGCAGCCGATAATACCCTTATCGCCTGGGAGCACGCGTTCTCGTAGCATAACCTCTTGTGGACCGGTCAGCTCATGTCCTTACCATGAGCAGAGAAAATCACCAGGATGACGGCCAGCCGAGCCAGCATGGCAGCGATCTGAGTTTTCTCGATTTCTTGCGCTCCGCTGGCGGAACCGTCCCCATTTCTCACGATCAGCCATCGTCGTCGCAGCAGCAACAGCAGCAGCAGCAGCGACAGCGTTCGCCTTTCGAGCAACAGCGACAGAATAGCGGCGACTCGGCGGAGCGGAAGAGACGGCACACAGGATCTGATCCTGAGAGAAGAAACTATCCATATCCAACATACACTGCAAGGCCGTCGGGCGTGCGTGGTGGGAACGGCAGTCCTCCACGCCAGGCTGGCGGCAGCAGAGAAAGCGCTATAGACTTGACACCTTCATCCCCTCCATCACCGTTGGTGGCCAGGCCTGGATACCCAAGAATGTACGACAGCACCGGAAGTTTGAGGAACAATCGCAGCCATGGGCGGTATGGCCGGCCAGAGAGTGATATTGTGCTACCGCGGTGGCAGCCAGATCACGAAGTGTCGAAATGTCCGGTGTGTGAGACCGAATTCAGCTTGCTGTATCGACGGCATCACTGCAGAAAGTGTGGACGAGTGGTGTGTGCAAGATGCTCGCCGCACCGCATCACGATCCCGCGACAGTACATTGTGCTGCCTCCCGACATCGTGTGTCTGTACGCCGATGATGCCGCTTCGCCATTGAGGAATCCTGCACTCGGCGGAGGTGAAGTGGTTCGCGTCTGCAACCCGTGCGTGCCAGATCCGTGGACGCCAGAGGCACGCTCGCCATCACTTGCGGCCACACCGTTTGCGCACGACAGCACACATCCGCCGTCTCTGACACAACTTCCGCAACAGGACCCGGCCGCCAGGGGCTCACAAGATCGCTATAGATCGATACCAGTGCCGCCCGGCGGCCGCAATCGAGCGCAGAGTCACCAGCAAACCCACGATCAGCGACGACAGCATGAGTTCTCGCGATTATTCTCCAGCTCGGCCGCTCTCGATCGCTCCTCACGCAATCTGCGCTACACTCCTCACGATACAAGAGTTCCCCCGACGCAAGAGACTGGTTCAGACCCGGGCCACCACTCACACCCGCAGCACATCGAAGTCATGCATCGCCGCGGACACAGCTACAACAATCGAGACCCCCCCTACACCCGCTCTGCGCTTCCCGGCCCCATTCCACCCGCAGCCTCACGTCCGCCACCAGCGCCTCGACGGCAGGTCGCCGAGGAGGACGAATGCCCTGTCTGTGGGAACGAAATGCCGCCGGGAGAAGCCGTGCGCGAACGGCACATCAACGAATGCATAGCAGCGCGAATGGCACCCAGCTCCTCCTCCACGCCTCCAGTAGCGCCATCCGCTGCAGCCAATATCGTCCCCAGCACCACCAGCGGCACGACTCCGCCTTCAGCCGAGGGGTCTCGCCCACGCACCACGAGCTTTCGACCACGAGGTATGGTGAAGAGCATTGCAACAGAGAAAGACTGCGTTGAGGCCAGTGGGGAGGCTCGAGAGTGTCCGATATGCTACGAGGACTTTCAGCCTGGCGACGAATTGGGTCGCATGGAGTGCTTGTGTTTGTTTCACCGGACATGCATCCGAGGTTGGTGGGAGAGGAAGGGAGCAGGAAGCTGCCCGACACCACATTTTGATTGAGCGCAGGGAAGTATAGCACTGATAGCAGGATCGCGCTGCGGTTACGAATGAATGATAGATGAATTGGATACCACGGGCTATTCTCGAGATACTGTTCGCAGTCCTACCGCCAATATGAGCGAGTTGACCGCTTCGCGAGCTGCAATGTGCGTCCGTTGTGATCATGGTCTTCTTGCTCATAGCTCTTCAAAAGCGAGCGAAGCATTTCCCACGCTTTCGCCCGTACAGAGTCCGCGCAAAAGTTCAACGTCGCGAGGATACGATACCGGGCCCTGAGCGACCGAAGCTGGCCCTGAACACGCGTTGTTACTGTAGTAGTCTTGAGGCTCTTCGTTGTGAAATGGGTTGCAACTCCGAGCCTGTGCACAAGCATTTGATGTTGCTTCTTGCCCTGCCATATTGTCTGGGCACGACCGAGATCGTCAGGCCCCAAAGCTTCTTTTGGGTAACGCTCTCGGCTTTCAGGTTGCGGCACCTCCCAGTAGTGGCCAGAGCCTTGTGACTGAAGTATATAGCACTGTATCTGTCTGTCCCCGGTGAAAATTCTGGGGCCGTCCGTTGAAGAGCCCTTCTCGGCTGAACAAGGTCTACCCAGTCTAAGTTAGCTGCGGTGCGAACATCGAGGTCCTCCATCGGCCTGGACACCGATCGCTCGTACTGTTTGTCCAACGACCGGCACCCCGGATAATCTCCTATCCTTTCGCAGGACTACAATCGCTGACGAGAGCGCTCATCTCGAGGTGAGGGGACTGAGGGTCAGCTACACAAGGTCGATTGCGATGCCGTTGGAGGAGCAATGCAGCTACAGCATGGCTGCAGCCAACGACGACAGCTAGCGCAGGCTATTGTTGTCGACCCAGGAGCGACTACTCCTTCAGCCCGTCAGGAATGTCGGTACAGCTCATGCTCATCGACGGAGACTCCGTGCGCCATGGCATTGGCATCGTGGAAGCCTCTGCGTCGTGGCTGACATGGCTGCAGTGGAAGCACGAATGCTGCCACAAGGTTGGCTGTAGGAAACGCCAGCTTGGCGCATGGCTCTCCAACCGATTGGGCGCTGAGGTCTGCCACTGGCCTCTCCGAGGAGCTGCACCAAACCTTCGGGCCCCTCCATGGCTGGTAGGAGGTATCGACGCTGCTTTTGTGCATGAGACGAGTGCGCAGCAGCTCTCATCAGCCACGCGAGCGAGCGATTCCCAGCTGCATCGTGCTGCGGGATCACATCCGGTTGCTCTTTCGGGAGGACCGTGAGCTTCACTCTAGACTAGTTAGCGTCCGCAGCGCAGAAATGACGTCTCTCTCACCGCTGGAGACGCCTCCTAATCTTCCACCATGCTTCTTCGTCTGGCATGATGTCTTTGCATTCAACCCTCCCAGCTCCGCAGCACGGTACCATTGGTGCTCTCCCCGCCCCGCCGCGCAGCGCTGCCCGGCGAGGCTGCCGGCGTGGGATACACGTGGTCGATGATACGCTGTTGCAGCCATGACGCTGGTTTGTGGCTTGGGGTTAGTATGCTTGGCTGGCTTATGGTCGCCAGGCTCCATAGACTATATCGCTTGCAGTCGATGCGTCGCGAGCCTGGCTGCGTCGAATAAACACCAACCATCGCGCTTGGTGCCTCTCGCGGTCATGCGTGCAGGGCTGAGATATGCAGCCCTACGCCCACGGCGGCAGCACAGACCGCTCTGTCCATCGCAGTGCATGTCCCTGTGAGCGCAGCAGCGGGTCCTGGCCGGCGGGACGAGGATGAAGTGCTGGAGCAGGTACCATTGCCCCCCCCCCCCAATGGGCAGATCGAAAGCTTAACCAACCGCCTGGCACATGTCAGACAGCTACAGTATATGTTGGCAACATCCCTAGCACACGGTGCGTGAAGTCCCACCTGGATCATTCGAAACGCCTCCCACCGCGTCTCAGGCAGTTCGCATTCCGCTCCGATGCCGAACCCACGGTCATACAAGAACCCCCGGTCTCGATCGGTGTCGAAAAGTCCGCTCACCTCGCCGGCTTTCGAACGGGATGACCCGTTGAGTCGACAGGTCGCCTTCGTCCCCTTCAAGGCGGGAGCACCTTCGGGCATCAGCGAGGAGACACGGAGAGCGGTTCGCGTGCAGGCGGCCAAGGCCAGCGCCGCAGCAAGAAAACAGACGATTGCGCGGAAGCTGGCTGAGAAGAGCGGCCAGCCCATGTCGACCGAAACCAGTCCCGCCTCCTCCACCGAACACAGCGAGCAGAGCCGGCGGGCGTCGTCGACGTCGGCAGCGGAAAGTGATCCCACCAAGAGCATCATCGCCTCCCCGACCCCTTCGCAGTCCCTAGAGGTCAGCCCCATCGATCCCGCCACACGACTCTATCCCATTGCCCCGTGGCACCCCGTGATTCCTTCCATTGTGGATTACTTCACCAAGTACTTTTTGCCCGACACCACCCAACCCCAGGACGTCTATGGACGCGACGCGATGCGCACGCAGCTCTGGCCGCTGGCCCTCTCCCACAATTGTCTGTTCCACGCCATCATGCTCAATGCCGCGAGCCACGCCGTAGTGACGGGCGCGCTGCATGTGCCAACGTCGCTCCTGGCTCAGCTCAAGCACACTGCCATCGAGGGCATCAACGAGGCCATCGCTCGGCTCGACTTTACCCAGGTGGGAGACGCCATCATTGACGCCATCGCCTTGCTGGGCGCCTGGGAGCTCGTGAGTACCGTAGCCCACTGTGGCTTGAAGCTTCGGCAGCCTCCAGGTAGACTAGCTGACCAGCATGACTTGGCAGCAATACGGCACGGCCGACACTTATGAGACCCACATGGGAGGTTTGGTCGCCATCGTCAACAATCTCCCTGGAGGCTTCTACGGCGCTCAGATCACACTGCCGCCGGCGACTATCAACGTCATCTACACTGCAGGACACGATCTGGCCGTCTACGCCTCCACGCGACCCTTCTTCGACATTCCGGGCACACAAGCACTGCCGGCGGCCCCGCTACTCCCCAGCACACTGCCTGCTGCTTTCGAGAAGTTGAAGACGCAGCACCTCCTGTTGCCCAGCTTCATGCAGCTGATCAGCAGGCTGTCAAACGTGGTGCCGGAAGATCCTGCTGCCAGAGCTCGACTCGATGAGATCCAGCAGGCGGTGCTGGACTGGGAAGTTGAGAACGTCACCGCGACAACGTATTGCCCGTTGCGAACAGTGCTCGAAGACGCCGCCATCCGCCAGGTCTATCTGCACATGCGTCTTGCTGCTCTCTCCTTGTGTGGCTACACTCGTTTCTCCATGAACACCGATGCGCAAGACTTCCTGCAAACCCTGTACGCCGAAGCGTTGCACTTGCAGTCAGACCTTCTCATCGGAACCTGCTTCGAAGAGTTGATTTTCTGGTGTCTCAGCACAATCAGCGCGACCACGGGTCGGTGCGAGCACAAACACATGCGGTCACTGAAGCGATTAACCATGGAATTGGAATTGACCAGCTGGGACGACGCTCGACGCAGTTGGACGCAATTCGTCTACCCGGAGTCGTTGGATAGTAGGGCATATGCTCTATGGCAAGCGGTGAGCAACAGCACTGTTGCTCGTGACCCCAGTGTCGGCATGGGCGAACCGACACGCTACGCCAAGGGAATCGGCCATCCGACCACCCATATCGCTGCTCTCGTTGCTGCAGAAGAAGGATGAACACCAAGCTTTCTCGAAGCGCATGTCAAGCGAACCACTATCGTGTCCTCTGCTCGCCTTGAGATGGCCGCGGAGACACGGAACAGCAACATTGCCTGCAATTGTGCAAGTGCAGTCCTTTCCACGGTGCCGACAATCCTGGCCCACAATAAGTTCAGGAGTGCAGACTGGAGAGAAGGGCCTGGAGTAAGCATGTCACGCACAGCTGACAAGGCACGGCTCCAATGGCTCAACCGGTCGAGCATCCTATTCGCGCACGCCGTCCCCGTCAGACATCATTCCCAAATGTTGGGGCGGACTACAATAGCTGCGCATTGCACGTTCCCTCAAAGACAGGGATGCCCTACACTGGACAATATTGTCCAGCAAAAAGAGAAAGAAAAAAAAGGCCAAGAATTGCCAACAGACTTGATTTCCTGCGTGGCTCATGCCAGGATCGAAGGCGCGCGTTGTGCCCACGGTGAATCTCCCGTACCGGAAGTCAAGCACACACCTCTTCCAACGCACAACCAACAACCCGTGCACCGGGGCCATGAGTACAGTATCGCCATCCTAGCGAAAGACCATCCGGCGAGCGTACACACTCACTCGCGGCACCACTGTTGACGTGTGTCGTGATGAGTTTGCAATCACACCCAGTCTCTCGAGACTGACTCACGTGGTCGAATCAAGCCTCTCGTCCGACCCCGACGACACCCGTTGCTAGGACTTGCTTCCTGGTTGTGTCTCTTCGTGCCGGACCCGACAGCATGGAACGCGTTCCTTGTCGAGTACCCTTAGCCCGAGACGGGCTGTACAGTACATGGAACGGCAGTGGACCAGGAACTTCACTTGTACAGTATAGCACAGGCAGCGCTGGACGCTGCAGCTAATTTCGTGGCATCAAGATACATGACGCAAAATTTACAACGTCTCCAGCTTTGTTCCGCCATGCAACTGGTCATGATATATTGTAAGAAATCGCCCTACGGGCCTCCCGTCTGTCCGCGTCCTTGGCTTTGACCAGGAATCGCGTGCACTCCTTGCAATTGCCACGTCGCCCCCAGAACTGATTCGGCTCCGAAATGTGCATGGTATTCACTCATTCAAAATCCTCACACACTTTTCCACCTCATCTCTCGGAACATGCAAATCATTGATACTATCCTGCTCATCCGGCCACCCAATCGCTATTCCGCACAGGATGTCCTGATCGTCATCGAGACGAAATCCTTCCCTCAATACTTCGGGAAAGCCCGTCACGGAGATCTGGAGACAGCTGCCCAGGCCCTTGGCGGTAAGTGCGAGGATCAAGGTGTTGATGTACAGCCCCACGCACATGGCGTCCACGAGGCCGAGACAGTTGTCTTGCGTGATGACGCCCACGACGGGAGCATCGAAGAAGGAGAAATTCCGCAGCTGGGCTTCGCGGTGCGCAGACTTTGCTGCGCGTGGAATGTCGTAGCCGCGCGGGCCGTAGAGGATTTGGCCGAAGGCGGTGCGGTAGTGGGTGAATTTGGGGGGGATCGGTGGGACGTTGGGGCCGTGGGTTGCGGCGTGGGAGCTCAGCGCGGATATGATGCGGTCTCGTGCGGCGTCGGTTGCGAGATGGAGTCGCCAGTTTTGGATGTTGGAGTTGGAGGGGGCGTGTTGCGCGAGGGAGAGGCAGGAGGTTAGGAGAGAGGGTGGGACTGGATCGGAAGTGAAGCGGCGGACGGAGTGGCGGGAGAGAACGATGTGGGAGAGTAAGTCGAACGGATGCTCGTGGTTTTGTTCTTCGTCCATCATGTTCATGTTGTTGTTGTTGTTGTCGGGCTGGTCCGTCATCCTCTCTGTTGCTTGCTATGCTCGTTCTGAACCGGTTCTTCAACGCTATCACTGCCCCGCGTCGATGAAAATGAGTCGGACTCTGATCGAGACAGCGCACAAAGCAGAAGCAAATTGACATTTCACAATCACTGAACCGTGAGCATGATGGCAAAGAGTCTGGCTGCGCAGATCTCCATCGCGTGCGAATGACATGGCAAAAGAAACGTGGCCGTCCAGTTTTCCCATACATGGAACTCCGACTAGTTCTCGACTTTATGACATCACAACATCTATGGTTGGCAGAATGTCGGTCGACATGAGTGTGGGCTGGTGAGCGGTGGGTTGTGGAGCGACGGGATGCTCAACCTCGTGTGTTGCGATTGTGCGATCCGTCATTCCATGTGTATCAGCCCATCAGATTGTTGTCACAAATCACTGTCACTGAACAAAGGGCCACAAGCCTCCTCCCTCGTGGACGTAGCGTACATTTGAAGCTGTGTAACTACGATACATAACTTCCACTATCGCTTTTCTCTCGAAGTGCGTAATTACCAGCTCGTTCGCCATGCAGCATGCCGGTATTCTCATCACGACACCGCGAAGGCCGAACTCCCGCTTCTGCTGTTCATCTCGTGTCTCGTTAACGTCGTATTGTGCATTTATCGGCAAGTGTATCCACCGTCAATGATGAGATCGGCACCGGTTGTGTAGGTCGAGGCATCAGAGATGAAGTACACGTAGGCGGCCTTCAGCTCCTTGGCGAGACCGTCACGGCCCATGGGGATCATCGAGTGCCAGAGCTTCTGAATGTCTTTTGCCACAAAGTCGGAGAGACCAGTGTCGATGTACCCAGGCGAGATGGAGTTGACACGGGCAAAGTCGCGCCACTCGTTGGCGAGCGAGCGAGCCATGTGGATGCAGCCGGCCTTGGCGACGTTGTATGAAGTCTGTTCTTGTGGGAAGTTGGCAATGTGGCCGGACATGGAAGAGGTGATGACGAAGGAGCCCGTTCCGCGCTCCTTGAAGTGGTGGCCGACAGCCTTGGCGCAGTGGAAGGTACCCGTCAAGTCGACCTGGACGACGTGGTTCCAGTCCTCGACGGAGCCATCGAGGATACCGCTGTTGGCAGTGGCACCGGCATTGGCGACAAAGGCGTCAATCTTGCCAAAGTCGGCAATGACATCCTTGACGAGCTTTTCCACCGACTCATACTTGTCGACCTGGCACTGGTAGGCCTTGACCTTGACACCGTACTTCTCCGAAAGCTCTTTTGCGTTCTTTTCACCACCCTCGGGACGCGAGGCGTACGTGATGGCGAGGTCGGCACCCATCTCCGCAGCGCCGCGAGCAGCTTCGATGCCCATACCCTTGGGGCCCGAGGCGCCGGTGACGACGACGACCTTTCCCTTGAGGGAGAGGAGCTCCATCAGGCTCTCGGCTTCTGGGATTCTCTGAGGCATGGTGGATGGTGTTGGGGGGGGGGGGTGTGGTCGTTGGTGTGTTGGTCGAAGTGTCAATGGAGTGGGGGGGTTGGGAAGAGTGAGATGGGAGAGAAGCGGTCGGCGGTGGGCGCGGGATAGCTAGTTTTTAAAGCTGTGCTCGAGGTCAACGCATCTGCGCAGGGCATTGAGAAAAAGGCGCCTTCTTGGTACGTAGCCGTGGATCATTGGTGCAGGTTCTGCCCCCCTCATCGTGGTGGTGGGGCAGGGGCAGCTGGTGGGAGTTCCATTGTGTTGACAGCATGCTGACCAAGTCTCGGCGACCATGGAAACGCGCCCAATTTGCTCGTCGTTGGTCGTCGTCGTCTGCTGCTGTTCGTGCAGTCCGCTGCTCGCATCCTCTCTGCCTACCGCGAGCCTTAGTCATGGCTGATGGGCACGTTCTACAGCATCCTGCGAGCATACAGCGGCAGCATGGATGGTCTGGCTCAGCAACGCTCACTCGAGGATGACGCATGGGCTCCGCATTGGCGTCGTTCCGGCTGCTTTTCGGCGGTGACGGTGGCTGTTGCTCCGATGGTGGGCAATTATTATTGTTTGCCCACTCGTTCAGGCGTCGACCTCCTATCTATAGACTGCAGTCTACAGCACATGGCCTGCTTGCTACCGAGCCTGAGGCTGTCCCCTTCTTGCTTTCATTGTATGCATGGGCTACAATGACTTCCATATCTTCATAGCACAGCATAACTGTGCCGCTACTGCGCACTCGCCGTGTGCCTCGGCCATGGTCAAGCACCGTGTTTCGGGCGATATTTCGACCTCCGATTTCTTCCTGCGAAGCTGGGAGCTACCCTGAATGCACTTCACCGACTGGTTGCCATGTCCCGAGGCGGACAGAGCGGTGCGCGGAATCGCGATGTGATCCGCAGCGCGAGGTTCTATCGTGGCTCTAATTAGGAAAAGGAGTCGTAGGGGACGCAGGAGATGCAGAGACGCAGTGCACGCCGACCGAGGCAGCTGTAGCAAGAGCAACAATTGCTTGTTCACGACGTGAAGCGTGTATAGTGTGTCTCCCGCGAGACCCAAGTTTCAGGTCGGAGAGATGCACAGGAGCGGGTCCGGAGGCGGTAGACTACTGTATGCTGCTGCACGATTCAGAACGGCTTGGCTATGATAACTCCAGCTACACCGCAGTCTCCCATCCTTCGTCGTGTGCACACCTCATCGCATGGAGTGCTCTGCGATTCCACGAGAACGCCTATAGCCTCGTCGAGGATGCGCCGCTCCTTCACCGGTCATGTCCTTGTTGGCCCCTTCACGTCTACCCATTCCGGTCCAGATGCTGTTGGTTCCTCAGAAAATCTTCCAGCAGCTCCACCATCTTGTCGAACAAGTTCGGATTGAGGTCTCCCTGCAAGTATCTGCAGACAAGTTAGCGAGCCTGCCACCCAAGTCGCTTCATCTCTGGACATACACGGGCAACAAGGCAAACAGCTCTCCCTCGGACGAGAATCTTCGGTTGTTTGGCAGGCTGTTACGATAGAGCATCATCTCGAAGACGTCATGCCACCCGTCTGCCCGTGCGATCAACCGGTCCCTCACACGTTTGAGAAGCTGGACGAACGTGAATGGCGGTCCTTGACGTTTCGCCTCTTCCAAGAGCCAGTCGAGAATTGTCCTGGCTTGTCTCTCGTTGCGGTCAAGAAGCTCGTTGGTATGGGCGTTGGCGACCGCTTGTAATGGCCCCGGAGCTGAGCCTGGAGAGGACGCTGGAGCTGGAAATGGAGGTGGAGGCTGTGGCGCAAGTGGCCAAATCATATTATGGCCTGGAATCGGAGGCGGGAGAAATTGACCCCCAACATGCACGTTCGTGAAGACGAGGAGCTGCGGTGTGCTGGCCATCGCCGTGTTTTGCTGCTGTGGTGGTGGTGGTGATGCCGGCTGAGGATATGTGCACTAAGAACATTCGCGTCTGATCAGTACGCTTCTTGAGAAGGCCGTTCCCCCCTCCTGAAGCTCGTTGCCAATCTGATGACCACGGTCTTTCCCCGGCGTTGCGAACCAGAAAAGAAACTTGTGTCGGCGACTTCACTTACCTGTAAGCCATGAGCTGTGCACCGCCAGCAGGTCGGCGACCTGGCGATGCAAATTTGCCCCATTGCGGCGCAATTCTGGCAGGTTCGAGCCGACATTGTCGAGGCGCGTGGAGCTGAGTTCGCTTTGTGTGCAGACCGAGTGAAGGAGGGGCAGTGAGTGGGAGGGAAAGAAGCTGGGTTGGGACAGTGTTTGCTTGCTCGGCGGAGCCGGCCCTCGCCCAGGAGGTGATCGAAGCAGTGACAGAACAAGCGCTGACTCAGGATTGATTTGTGCCAGCAAGCAGCTCGACAGCGATTTGGAACTCGGAGATGTAGTCAGAGATTTATGAGAGCTGACAACGAGGGCTTCTTTCAAGGACAATCATATGCCACACGAACCACATTTCGACCAGACTCGAAAGCATAGCAAGGCTACTGAAAACAGAGATCGAGTTCACCCAACACAGATCGGCGAGCGACGAGAACATTCAATTAGGCAGGTGTCAGAGAGAAGCAGTTGGAGACAGTACGAAACAGTGTCTTTCTGGTCATAGCCTTCTTGTTGTCTCCAATCGCATATGACTTGAATTTTACCCTCCTGCTGACTTCTACCCCAGTCGTTCGCCTGTGCCTCACTCTTCACGGTGAAGCCGCGTGCTCTCCTGTACGAATGTCTGTTTGACATATAGCTGCACTGTGCGTGACAATTCCTGCTTGCGCTGGTACATAGCTGGCTTTCCGGTGGAGGCATCTGTGGCGCTGTTCAAAGGATATTGACGCATGAATAATCACCCGCAGCACTTAGTGCTGTAAGCGTAGCCACATCTCGCTGTGGGACTCCATGTTGTACTTGCATCCTTCCTCCGTGCAGAGAGAGAGCCAGAGATCATCGCTGTCCAGCGCCGCGAGTCTATTCGTCGTTTCCACGAGAATAGTCTCGATCTGGTCTCCGATGTCTGCGGGACCCGTGATGTAATGACGCCTCCTGGCTTGCGATGCCCAGCGGTTGGCGAAGTTGCCGGAATCAGTCACGTCCAATGGAATCCAAAGGAAACCTCTTCTGTTCCCGGTGGCTGCATGTAACACTCGCAATCGCGCAATGAACTTAGTTCGAAGAAGCTGAACGAGATCGAGCGCTCGCGCTAAGCTTCCGAAGTGTGTGCCTCGCTATGTAGATAATCTGAGCTAGGAATTTCGATAAATGACATCAAGCAGTTGAGCATGTCCCTTTCGTCACCCACGCGCGCTATGTTGAGCTCTCAAAATAGGTCCTTTGCTAGGACGGAGATCAAATGTGTTCGCGTAGTCTTCGCTCTTCCTCTTTCAGCACACCATCACAAGATCTGTGGACCTTTCCGATCGGCTCGCCGAAACACGTGGCAACTATTGCGACAGATAGTCTACCACCAGCACGAACAAACCAGGCCCCCCCCCCACCCTTGTGTTGCTGACTATTCTGGCGTGATTGAACTCCCGCGTCACCAGCCTCCCTCTTGTAAATCCATGTAATTCCTAAAAGATGTGTCGCCTTTATGCCACCTTTCGAATCGAGACCTGACGATGGCGACTGGGCAGTGCACCATCCGCGATTGTAAGTTGTCCAAACAACCTCCCCTTCACGCCAGAGCAGCGTGCCCATCCGCAATGAATGCCTCGTCACAGGTGGATGCCAGCTTCTCACGCGCCCTTACCCTGAACCCGATGGCTCTGCCGGTGCGAACCATATCCGTCTTCCACAGCTCTTGCTTATGAGGCTAATACATGCTTCGGACGACAACCATCGCTGTTTGGTCGTGTGAGAGGGGACTGCCATGTTGGCGAGACGTCGAGTCTCGATTGCCCATGCTGGTGAACAGCACCCGGATGCGAGTGATCCGCCGAGTTGTTCGTCACATAGCCTGACCATGGGCGTCAACGTCCGCACAAGGTGATGGCAGTTTCATGAAGTGAGCATACGGAGAACAAGGAGTGCTTCGGAGCAGTGCAGTGCAGAGGTTGATGCCAAGACTAGGCCGGACGCAATCCCCCGTCCATGCCGGCCCCTATGCGCCCCGATTAACTCTTTGACAATGCATACATAGATGCTTGCTGTACGATTCGGCAACTCGTCGATCTTTGTTCACCACTTCTGCACAAGTGTCCAAAGTGAAACCGGGGTACGACGCCGTACGTATACTGTCCATAGCCCACGGCGAACTCAAGCCATCGTCATCGCTGACTCGCACGAAACCGTGGCGTTGTCGTGGTCGGGGAACGATCGTCACCGCCCCACAACCGTTCTCCAACTGTCCCCAGTTTCCACCCCCGAAGCAAGCATGGCCCCTTTCGCCGCGGCGCTGGTGGTGGTGGACATGCAGGAGGACTTTTGCGAGCCCGACGGCGCTCTGGCGGTCAAGGACGGTCGATCAGTCGTGGCAGTCGTCAACCGGCTGCTGGATTGGCAGGGCTTCGTCGTCGCTGTCGGCACGCGAGACCATCACCCGCCCGAGCACGTCTCCTTTGCCTCCAACCACCCGGGCACGCACCCATTCACCTCATCCCACACTATCGCCAGTCCTGAGAATGCCGCCGAGTCGCAGACGACGTGAGTTCGCTCCCCGCTGACTCCCTCCGCCGTCGCCGTCGCCGTCACCGTTGCCATGCACTGACGATCAGCAGCCTACTCTGGCCCGATCATTGCGTGCAGGGCACAGCGGGCGCGCAGCTCATCCCCGAGCTGCATCGTCACAAGCTCTTGCATGTCATCAGCAAAGGTGAAGATCCGCGCTTCGAATCATACTCGGGCTTTGGGCCCCCCTTCCGCAGCCCACGGGTGGGCATGAGCACGCTCGATGCCACGTTGCGGAATGCAGGCACCACCCACGTGTTCGTCGTCGGTCTGGCCTACGACTTCTGCGTCAAGGCGACTGCAATCGACGCCGTCGAGCACGGCTACGTTGCCTTTGTGATCGAGGAGGGCACGAAGGCGGTGATGCAGGACGAGGAGAGCCTGGCCAAGACACGCGCCGAACTGCGAGATGCTGGTGTCCATACCATCTCCCTCGACGCGCAGATCCTCAGCCAAGTCCGCGGAGCATGATTCGAAAGCATCTGCCGGGACTTGTTTCAACCTACTGTATCTCGCTCGTCGTGGGCCACCGCGCGACCACGTCACTGCTCTCTGGGAATCGCTGCAGAACGTTGCAGAGTTGATGACTTATTATTATTATCGCTTGGTGCTGCTGCAGGAGGTCCGCGATCGTTTCCTTGAGTCAGCAGGCCTGCTATTACGTCAAGGCACTATGTCCGATCAAAAACGTCTCTGCGTTTCTGTAGACGTATCCGGAAATTGCTGGGTGCTTCTCACGTGCCTGACACTTGCGGCACTCCGACTCGACGTCTCCAGCACCATGATGAGTACTCTTCACGCATCTGCCACGTTTTTGTTGTTTGTTGTCGACAGCTGTGGAGCCTCAGGACACGAGATGCGACTTCTGATGGCATCGCAGGATCTGTCGTGGACATGGCGGCCTTCAGTCTGCCGATGGCCTAGCGGTGGTGGATGAATGCGTCTCTGCTCACTCATTGATGCGCCTCCAAAGGCTGCGTCGATCCGGTCTATTCCTATGTACATGGCCCGATCCGGTTAGCAGCGCGGCCCAGTATTTACCAGCGAGCGAATAAGTCATGGCGATCATGCACTGTCAATGGTTTCACTACACGAATTTCACGAAGCGTAACTGCTCTCGACTTACCACATACGGCAATAAGCAAATCTTCGAATCTTGCCAGACCACATATGCTTATCGGATGCCAGACGGAACTGACTAGCGATATCACCGCCAGTTCGGGTACTGTGAGAGGAGTGCTCCTGCTCAAGAACATATAAGAGCAGTCATCATGCCCTCAGATTTATTCATCATCAACCAACAGTTCCAACAACTTCCAGTTCACTTCCACACACAAAAGCAATCTCTTCATTCAACAAACCTTCACGGTTCTTAATCACAACTTCACCAACGACAACATGCAGTTCTCCATCATCGCCTTTGCTGCTCTCGCAGTCGCCAGCCCAATGGCCTTCGGTGACGTCTCTGACGTCGGCGTTCAAGCACGCACCAACTACGGTGGTGGCAACGGTGGCGGCAACGGAGCTGTCCAGGTCTGCCCATCCGGCTACTTCCCCCAGTGTTGCCAGACCAACGTCCTCGGTGTGGCTGGCTTGACCTGCAGCAACGGTGAGTATCCAGATCCAATACGCTGAAGTAATTGCGCAGCGCTGACATCCGCCACAGTTCCAAACATGCCCAGCTCCAACCAGGACTTCACCCAGCAGTGCGCCCAACGTGGCAGCGCTGCCAACTGCTGCCTCATCCCACTTGTAAGCCGTCCCGCCCTACCAACTACTGCGTCCAACAGCTAACATGGCTCCAGCTCGGCCAGGGTCTCGTCTGCGACGAGCTTTAAGCTGTCCACCAGAACAGAACAAACGCTAGGATGTTAGCGTAGTGGCTTCTAGGCCACGTGGTGGTGGAGCGATATCGAAGGAGAGAAGCAGCAGCTTCGTGTCAATCATTAATATGTCTCTTGACTTTTGTAAACAGTATGTACGAATTCTAGAATTTGGTTTCATCACTTCTGCGGCCATATGTGTGCCAGTGTTTTCATCAGTGCAACACATATTGTCACCGATTGCAAATTTTACGCCTGTGGATGCAGTCGAACCCCGCTGGGATGGTAATTCCATTTGTGCGCAAGCTGTGTACAACTAGAAGTGAAGCTGACCAGTGCCACGTACGTACATCTGTCCATCCCAATGACGCCACGCTCTCAATAAATGAATTCGACTTAGGTACCCATCCCCAGTCAAGCCCTGACAGGAACTGGCGTAACAAGGGTGTACGTCTGCGTGCTACCACTCAACGTAACCCACTTGATCAAAGGCTCCGAGCCCAGTTGATCATCAGTCGCGCTTCCACCACTTGCTGCACCAGGAAACGTCACAGGAATCGGTGCCGAGCACGAGTTGCCTTTCGCCGAAACAGTCACGCCCGTGATGCGCGACCCGTCTTGGCTGTAGCGATACACGAGATTCGGCGCACATTGCTCCCTCGCCATGCGCTGCAAGAACTTCTGAGCGATATCGTCGTGCTTCAACGTGACAAGGGGCCAGTCGGTCAAGCGCATCATTTCTTGCGTGACCGTCTCGACCCAGATTTGCACGAGAGACATCCGGCGCGTTTCGGATCCGACGGTCGTGGAGGGCATGTCGTGCACGCGCAGGTTGGCTTGGTGGAACATGTACAGATCGTGATGGAGGCCCAGCAGGTAGCGAGTCGTGGTGCTCTTTTCCGACTCCATCAGGTCGGTGAAGGAGCCGGTGCCGCGGAAGAGATCGGTCCATTCTTGAGTGGTGCAGTCCGGGGTGTCGCAATCGTAGTAGATTCTTGTTGGCCATCGAGGCAGGATGACCATGCCGTCGAAGCCGTTATTGGACATGGTGGAAATGAGGGGCAGCATGTCGGACTGAGTGTTGCGGAGGACGGGACGAGAGTTGTCGCCCACGGCGGCTTTGATGCCGTTGTCTGCCCACGCGCGGATCGCATCGCCGTTGTGTAGGCCGGTGATGGCAGGCGGTATGAGGCCTGCTGGAGAGTAGTGTCGTGCTCGGGAGATGCCGAGTTGATCCATCCAGACCTTGTTGAAGAGTATCTCTTTGTAAATGTCATCATAAGTGGCATTGTTCTGGTGGAGGTGAGTGAATGTATGCGAGACATGCGCAAAGTGGTCCCGGTTGACGGGATTCATGAACCATTCTGCCAGGGCATCCTTCGATGCACAAGCCACGCTCCAGCTGTAATTGCCGGGTGTCGTTGGCCATACCGACATGCCAGTGCCCAGTGGCTTCTGATACTCGAGCGCCGTGCTATCGTTGGCGATGTAATAAATGGCAGTATTGGGCCTGCAAACAGCACTGTTGTTGGTTCCATTTGTAGCAGCGATGATGTCTCCATTACCATTGTGGCCGAGCTCGAGGAAGAAGTTGGATCCATCTGGCAGGCGGGTGTTGAGATCATCTTGCCATTCAGCATGCAATTGGTAGTCTTGCGGCACGCTGCGATAGAAGTTGTTCTGTGGCGTATATGTCCGAGTTCGTAGATGGACATCGTCGATCTGTCCAGACAGGTAAATTTTGCGCGCTCCTACGAACAGACCACGAGTCATCCAGTGTATGTACGCATGTTGGAGAAAGGCCGAAGTTGCAGACCATTCTGAAGCCCAGCCAGTGAAGAACACCATCTGCTGCCGGCCATCAAAATCGTTAATGACTGCTGCCGTACTGTCGCTGCTAAAAGTGCCGTCGGAGGATGGGCCGAAGCTAGCGATCTCCCAAGTCGTTTTTGGGTCGGTGATCTGTGCGGGATAGTGCCAGATAGCCTGGGTGCTCATAGTTGCACCGGTCTTGATGTTGGCCGTCGCGAAGCCGCTGGTGTTGGTGAAACTGATCGGCTGCTCGACCTTGTAGCCACAACAGCCTCCACTGGTGCCAAGTGAGACAGCACCAAAGGCCGACCAAGGGTATGTGTCCAACCGTGTCATGCGAACGCCGAATGCCTTTTGATACTTGTAGATGGTGGTGAATTGAGCATCTGTGAGACCGCTTACCCAGTTGCCCGCCGCGTTCTGGTATGACAGCTCGCTGACGATGACGAATCCCCCATAGTTGCCTTCGGTAGTGGAAGAATTGAGTGGCGGCAGCGAAACACCAGCTTGAGGTACCAATAGAACCTCATAAGGAATACCATAGCCTTGGAATCCGGAATAGGCGAGCTCGGCATCGATGGAGTTGCGAGCTAGCACGAGGATAGTGTTCTTGACCGTCTGACCGCCGACAGTGGCATTCTGCGAGGGCGTCGAGACTGCCGCACTGGAGCTTGCGGAGACTTGTGTCGAGGATGACCTTGAGTTGGTAGAAGTGGTAGTAACAGACCTGGAGCTCGAACTTCTGGTCCAGGTCAGGGAACTTGATTCTGATCTTGGACGACGTTATACGAAAAGCCTCTTACTGTGTGCTGGACGTCCTGCCAGAGCTGGATCTCGCGCTCGATACCAGACCGGTAGAGCGACAATTGCAGGCAAATGTCGTAGAGGGCCGAAGAGCGGTGGTGATTGTGGTGACGCCGCTTTGCGATGTCGATGGAAGGGAATTGGTTGGGGCAACGCAGCCACAGCCGAATCGGGTGTTAGATGCTGTGAGGGTAGTCGTCGTAGAAATCGTCCTGGCGGTGGTCAATCTGATGGTCGTTGTGCTCCTCTGGGCGTCAGCCAGACCCGCGAGAAGAATGGCGAATTTCGCTAGCTGTCTGACAAGCATGATGACTGTTGCAGAGCGGATGACCTCCACAGAAGACTTCCAATATGCAACTCACTCTGTATCTCCGTAGCACAGCCAACCTCCAGCAGCGGTGGGATGCAGGTATGGAACGGCTAGGGAGGACATGTTTTGTTCTCGGTCTCTATCGGGCTCACGAATCCTTACCTTGGGCGCACACGATGACATTATCGGCAGTGCTCGGAATCAATGCAGGTGGATGTTCAAAAAGTTGGTGGCAAAGCCGAGAATAGTCACAATAGATATAACGAAAACCCCTTCATGGCAGACTCAATAAAGTGTACACCGGACTCAGCCATTGCTAAGAGCGCAGATTTTTCAGCTGTGTGCTATCCAATTGAGAGCATTCGATTTATTCTTCGATAGCAATGATCACGAGTACGATCCAGCGGGTCGACCTAGAGCTTTCCAGTCCATGCCCAGAGTGCGAAACTTAGTGCCCGAGGCCAGACTTGGACATATGTGAAAGTGGTTGCTTTATGCTCAACCGAAGAGTGTTGACAAGTCGGGTCAGCGCGGAATTGGTGCCTCCGAGCATCGCAGCTCATGCCATTCGAGCAGGAGAGACCGGGAGGGGTACTTTTCGAAAGGGCAAAATCTTACCCCAGCGAGATCCGTCTGCCGGCGTACGTGCGATGGTTGTGAAGACCGTGGCTCGCGTCCTTCATCTGCGCTTGTCATTGATCGAGTTGGCAACAGTCCTGCCTGTGAGCATCGGAGGGAGAGCATTTTCATTCGCTCAATGGAATCGGCAAAGCATATCAACTTGCCTACACTTTGTCTCAATGTAGTGTCATGAGGGCAGTGTCAATTCATTCCAGCGACTTGGATGGCAAGAGTGCGGGTCAGACGCCAGCGTCAGGTCCAGAACTCGGACTACTCCGAGAGACATTAGTTGCCATCATAATCGTACCTAATACAGCTAAAGCAAGAGGCTTGATGATCGGAGAGCATCTCTGGAATCAACGATTCTAGTTTTTGGCTTTGTCCTTTCAGAGCCATTGCCCTGAGCAATCGCAAAGCAGGCAAGAAGAGTCGGCAGCAGGCCTGGAGCGTGCAACTGCCATGGAGTTCGCCAGCACCTTTTCTTTTTGAGGCGAAGCTCGAGATCTGAGCCTTTCCATCTTCTATCTTCATCCAGCTAAAGCGCCGAACAATTGTTCAGTCCATGACGCGTGAGTTCATGAAGCACTAGTGGTGAAAGGGTTCTCAACTCCCGTCCGCGTGACAAGCACGGAGACAGTGGAGTGCGTACTGCATCTGCTGCCATCCGGCTGGGCGGCTCCGACATGTTGCTGGGCTCAGGTATTCAGCGTGGAAAGTTTTGATGATGCTTCCAACGAAATCACAGGATCTACTTGTTTGCGCCCGGGGGATCTCTTTATCGATATGAGCAACGTCGACTGAATGGCGTTTGTCACTGTCAGTCAGAAAATCATCTCTTTCTTCGGTGACTGGGCCCAGACGGAGTGCTTCGGCTGTCAAGCAATCACTCATCGATGATGCTACCTGGCTCGTGCGGAGTGCTCTGCTTCCCCGGCAGAATACAGAGTCCTGTGACTGCAGAAAACGTTACCATGGCGGGGAACGACGCCAGTGGGAGCGATTGCCTGGTGTCGAATTGACTCACTTTCGGACGAAGATCTACAGAAACTGCTTCGTATCTTGTCACTGGCTTTCATATGCCGTCTTGAAGCAGAAGCGGACAGGGGATCAGCCGATCTAGAATCATGTCCTTCTGTCCAGTCATCAAGAGAGGTCTCTCAGGTTCTGTGATTTAGATGGACAAGGTGAATGAACTGAGATCGACCGGTGTCGATGCCCGGCCCTTAACTTCGGCCGGGTGGCAATGTTGCTAGCATGGGCTCCAGTTAAGTAGTGTTGCCCCATTCGTTCATTCGAGTGAATTCACACCACCGAAGTGCTCTCCAACACTTTCAGCATTGAAATCTGCCGCCAACCAGACAGCAACGTTACCATGCCTGCCACGTTGCGATCTGTCTCTTCCAGTTCATCTTTGTTGTCCCTCGATAGCTTGGACAGCAGCGTGCACTCGACAGCGTTCTCCTCAAGACCAAATACTCCAGGATTTTCCCTTACCGAGAGCTTCGACTACTTCTCACCACAAGTGCTTCAAGCAGTCGAGCCGGTCCAAGAGCAACTTCCGGCCCACGATAACAAGCAGTATGTCATGGTCGTCGGCGGACTCGGATACATCGGATCGCACACCACACTTGAGCTCCTCCAAGAAACCTTCAACGTAATTGTGGTAGACGACCTTTCAAACTCGTATATCAACGTTCTGGACCGAATCAAGCTCCTTGCAAAGGACTACTGCCAGCATCGGGGTCTGGTTACCCCAACGCTACGTTTCCACAAGCTTGATTACCGGACGTCTGCGATGAAGCATGTTTTCAACATGTATGAAGCATGCCAATCCACAATCGTAGGGGTGATCCACTTTGCGGCCTTCAAGTCGGTCTCGGAATCCATAGAAAAGCCGCTTGCGTACTACAAGAATAACATCGCGGGTCTGATCGACCTTCTCGAGATAGTGCAGCTGAACGGAATCAAGAACTTCGTGTTCTCTTCTTCTGCCACGGTGTACGGTGGCAAAGCCAACCTCGGGGCCCCGCTTCGAGAAGATGACCTGGTGCATTTCGACGAAAAGTACACCGATGAAGATGGCAGTGAGTGCGTGCGAGCCAATGGGATCACCGGCATTACCAATCCATATGGCCGGACCAAATACATGGCCGAAGCCATTCTCGCCGACGTTGCAAAGTCTGATCCTTCGATGCGAATCACGGCACTGCGATACTTCAATCCTGTCGGCTGTCATGCCTCGGGCCTTCTGCGAGAGAATCCTCGAATGAAAGCCACGAACCTTTTTCCGGTAATCGCAGAAGCCATGACAGGCGTTCGACCAGCTCTAGACATTTACGGAAGTGACTGGAACACTCGTGACGGAACCGCCGTCCGGGATTTCATCCATGTTGTTGATCTCGCACAAGGGCACATCGCGGCAGTTGCAGCTGCGAATGATCCGAAACGGCAAGAATCCTTCAGAGCTTTCAACTTGGGCACTGGTTGCGGTATGACCGTTGCAGAGTGTGTCTCGGCGCTGGAGAAGGCCAGCGGCAAGAAGGTACCAGCTCAGATGGCGCCAAGGAGGGCCGGAGACGTCGGGAGTTGTGTCGCTGCCACAGCGCTTGCGGAGAAAGAGCTTGGATGGAGAACACAGAAGTCTGTCGACGATTGTGCAGTGGATCTGTGGAACGCCCTCAGTTTGGTTGGCAAAGTATAGATTATGAATTCTTTCTCGTAATCGACGAATAGTCGCTTCAGCGAACCCATCTTACGCCGATATATAGATGAAATATAAGGGGATGTGCACGAAAGGCTTATTCGTAAGTTTTGTTGCGACCGTCTGTCGCACTCCGCATCATCGTCATCTTTGATTCGATCCGGGAAGTTGAGCGTTCGGGCGAAGAGTAGTGAGCTGACAACTTCTGCTGACAGCAACAGCACACCGCTTGCACGGAGAGCGGATGTCTCGCGATCCAGTACCAAGGTAGGGGTGCGTAGCTTTTCGGGCATCCCGGCAGTGAGAACCAAACGTTGTAATGAGCCAAAAGTCTTGGAGAAAATGTCCGGTGTTCGAGATTGCTCCGATGTTTGAATCGAATGACTGCGTTCGGTCTAGTGAGTGCATTGGCAGTGAGAATTGACGAGGGAGTGAGTCTAGACCGTGACACGCGCTGAATGTTCTCCGCTGGGTAAGAAGGCAAATGGACGAGAACCAATGCCCGTGCTCCAATGTAGAGCTTAGTCGGCCGACATAGCATCGATGAAGTCCCTGAAACCAGCGCCGAATTGCTCGTAGAAGCGCTCGGTGGAGTCCGTGATGAAGACGTATTGTGCTCTCTTGCGAACCTCGTGCGTGACATCCTTGACGCGATCTATTGGGACCGAGTGGATCATGTAGCAAGCATGCTGGCGCGAGTATTCGATCAATTTCTGGTCGTGGCATTGGTCAGATCCCTTGAACTGCGCGTAAGAGTTTTCGAAGATTGCTGTGCTATCCGGACGTTTGCTTGTGAGCTGGGAGTCTGGTAGCGTGCCGGGGTTGTGCACGATCTATAGTACACATCAAGTAAGTTTCAAGCCGAGGTCCGATTTTGTGTGAGGCATCAGGTCGCACCATTTTATTGCCCATGATACCATCAGCGCTCTTCACATCGTGATTGATCTTGTGCAAGAATGTCGTTTTGAATCGTGAAGACTCGTTGGGTGTTTCATCGAAGAAGATACCCGATATGTGCAAGCCCTTGACGCCGAAATCGTGCGGCCACTGTGCATAACGCCGAATGTCTTCGAGCACTTCACTGACGTCTCGGTTGCAGTAATCAGTCCTGACATAGCCGAGTGTCGTGCAGTTGGGTCTCGCGTTGAGCTTGGGTATTTCGCGCAAATAGTCCACGTTCGGCCACCATGGAGACTCGCCAGGGCCACTGTCGGGGTTGACAATGACGACGAAATCGAGAGAAGGGTTCTCGTCAATTCTACAGCAGTCAGCCAGCGTGTGAACGCAAGTGGTGGTCGTCAATCGCCTCACGCATCGTAAAGTGGCTGCCACGTCGCAGAGTTCGCGGGATAAATGTACAAGGGTATGATGCAGATAGACTTTGGCGATCGGGTGCTCCCAGACCTCTTGAACCTGGAGAAGAGACCCATGACGGACGCAGAAGGCCTGCGAGAGCGGCAGGATGCAGTGGGAACAATAGGATATTGGTATTGTTCTTGTTTTTAAGTTGGATTAGGAGGAAGTATATAGCTCTTCAGCTACTTTCTCAGCCACGGGCAGCCACCAACATCCACGATCGGCATCAGCCTCCTATTGCGTGGCTGCACTTGCGTTCGTGGGCATGACATTGACAAATCTCCGCCAATCACCCCCGAGGCTGCCGTAGTAGTCCTTCTCGTTGCTGGTCACGAACAAATACGCAGCATTGTAGCTCATCTCCGGCACGACCTGCTTCAGGTCCGCGGAGCCCGCGGAGTGCACGATGAACGCGCTGACGGTCCGATTGAACGGCGAATCTTCCAGCGATTTGCGCATCTTGTCGAACTCTTTCAGCGACTGCTCAAAGGTCACGGTGATATCGGTGTTGTTGCTGGCCAGCCGGGCATCGGGAAGGACGCCCGGGTTGTGGATGACCTGCAATCGTGGCGTGAGCAAGGCCTGCGGTGGTGGTTTGAGGGGGGGGGGGGGGAATGGATCAGACTATCTACTGACCGTGCGTGGCTCGCGAATGCCGGTCGAGTTCTTGGCAGACTGGTTGATGGTGTACAGCTGCTCCATGTTCTCGGTCGAATATTCAGACGCGGCCTCGTCGAAAAAGATGCCATGCATCGCCAGACTGGAATGGATGTCCGACCACCGAGCATACGTCTCAATATCCTGCACTATCTCCATCACGGGTCGAGTGCCATAGCCCGTACCTGTCTCAAGCTCAGACCGCCGCCGACAGCAATGACACGCGTCAGACTCACGAACATAACCCACTGTTTGGACATTCGAGTAGTTGTTGAGCTTCGCTATGCCCGGAGAGAAGTCGGCGCCAGGCGCTGTGCTCATGCCTCCGGGACCGCTATCTGGATTGACGATTACAAGAAAATCCAAGTCTGCGTTCGATTCGATGCTACACATGATCAGACACCTTCGAGTATGGCACAGTACTATGGAAAGGCTACTTACGCCGAGTACAGAGGCGCCCATGCATTGTCCTCGGGGTGTTCGTACAGAGGAAGCAGGACCTTGGCTGGAAGTCCATCGGGATAACTGCGATCTTTCCTGGAAAGTATCACAGCTGTCAGCACGACGGTTACAACAAGGACGGCGAAAATGGCCGATATGATGCAAAAGCACAGCATCCTGGACCTCTTTCTCTGTCTGGCGACCAAATGCCCTGGGGACTGCATTTCGGATGAGGTTCAGATTTTCACAGCGCTGCGATGGTTCTTGCGCGAGTGTGACAACATCCTCCGAGACACGCACGTCTGAGAGCATGCGTTCGTTCACGTGAAGGTCCGTCTAGCTCTGGAGGGGATCTAGAAAGCTCTAACATGCCAGCTGATTCACACACGCCAATTTGCGTCTGCCCAACGACGACTAATTGTCGGTCCCAGAATCTAGATGCGCAGAATCTAGACTCATGATCGAAGATCGTCAACAGTCGGACACGACGACTTTTTCGAAGCCGAGCCGACCACCACACTGCCACATGCCCCCCACCCAGATCCGGAGCGCCGGGTCTGTCTTAGCCTCATATGGTGCCATGGGATACTCTGCTTGCAGTACTATCCAAGCTCCGCAATCAACAACTCAGATCACTCGTAATACGAGTTGAGCTGTATTCGAACGGCTAATCTCATTTGCTGAGATTCGAGCGAGCTCGATCGTACAATCCGTCCGATCCACCTATCGCTCCCCATGACCGCAGCGGGAGGCATGGTCGATGAAGCTCGTCATTGCGTGTCGCAATGATAGACAAGCTGTGACTGAGTGCTATCGCCCTCTCAATGTCAGGAGCGGCGGCTGAACAATTGAGCTCAGGTGGCAAGCGGACGGGTTCTGCATTACGTCTATTCGCTTCCAGGCACGAGCACGAGCATCTGAGCCTCACATTCGTTCTGGTAGTGCTACCGTCCGTACATTTCTTGTCTGGCCGCGGCACAGCAGATGAGATTGTCCTCCAGCCACCGCTCGCGATGAGGGTCGAGTACATAGGACTGTCGGCCGTGGGCTGGCATGTGATGACTGGCAGTTGGTACGACATAGTGAGTAGGCGATCAGAGTAACGGAAGCACCTGTCAGGCGCATGTGCTGACATTCGGCAGATACTTGCAGGACTCGCGCTCTTCGGCATCCTGTCGGGCCTGGTATATTTCACTGCGGTACTGCTTATCAAATTCTACCAGAGACGAAAGACACTACAAGGGCGGCTACGAAAAGTGCCGCCGGGGGTCAAAGACTTCCTCGATGGCTTGAGGAGCAAAGGACAATCAATCTCAGCGGACGCGCGAGGCGAACAAGATGCCAGAACATTCGGCGTGTATCTCGGTAATTTTGCGATACCCCCAACTCAACAGGAAATGGCAATATTGAGCAAGTGGGATATTGTCGTGCTCGATCCTGCTCAGACAGGTGTGCTCAATGCTGCGGCATCACACTGCTCTTCTGCACAGATCCTTGGGAGAATCGACATCCGATCCGTGGTCGACAATGGGGCCACGAAGGCAGAAGAGGACTTGGTGTTGGCGCTGGAAAGTATCACAAACTTTGTATCATCACGTTTTCGAGGATCAAATCGGATGTATTCTCCGATGACAGCGATACTGCTCGCCAATTGGCAGTCGAAACTGCCACCATTGGTCTGTCAAGAGCTTATCCGGCATCTGAAAGGCCTCAACTTCGATGTATACCTCGAGCTGTCCGAGCCAGAGTACCTCACCGACGAAGAATGTCGGCATATTGGCATGGACCTAATCAAAGGGCTAATCTGTAGGAATGGTACCATACTCCACAACGGCGACCGCAGAGACTACTATCAGATGTCCAACATGCGCCGTGCACAACGAGCGCTCGCCAAACACATGTCGCTGGGAGGTGTCGTGTTCGCGATGTGGGAGACCTTGGACGACATGAAAGCACTATCACATTCAGTCGCAAGCAGAAGCTATCTGTGGTGCCGCTTTAATACTGCACTAAACTGGATTGGTTCTGAATTGGCGCTCAAGGACACAGATGCTGCCCATAAAGCGACCCTGGCAGGCGTACCGCTCGGTGCTCTGATGTGGATGAAGGGTTTGGAAGTGATGACCCTGCACGATACTTGGAGGCTCAATGACAGTATTGCCCAAGGTTGTTGTCATGAGGGCGATGCTTTCACAGCACTAGAGGACTACGTGCCAGGAATTGGTAAGATGCTCGAGCTCCTCCCAGCCCAAGGTTCACATACGCCAGAAAGCAGACGATTGTCGGTCATTGATGCCGGGTTCCCGATCAAGGACCTGCAAACTACGCTCAAGAGCGATGCCCTTTCGTTCTCTCCCGAAGGGGAGGACTACACAGGTCTCGGCTGCTTTCAGACCGGGCTGCCGGCTTCGCAAGGAGTTTTTGATATGCTGCGGGATGGTCAGCGCAAACTTCGAGACCTGAATATGCTCGATCGTCTGGGCGCCGAAGCACTGCAGGAGATCGGGGCGAGATTAAGACCGCTTCTCGAGCTCAGTGAGCAATTCAAAGACTTTGATGGAATGGCTGAAGCCGTCGGAGAGCTGCTCAACTTACTCGCCGTGAGCGATGGACAAGACACTGATCGACTGCGCATCTATATGGGAATCCATTCTGGCTTCCACAGGGACACTAGCGAGCAGTTCTGGGGACTTTACGACAATGGTATGGTTGCCTTGGCGGAGCGGAGAGGAAGCCATCCAGGCTATCTTGACCTGTTCATCTCGCTGCGCACTGGTGATCGAGCACTTGCCATACTCCACACTTGGCTATCGATGAAGCGTTTCTCAAGAACACAGTGCCTCAAGGCCGAGTGGCTCCTGTGTGCGCATAGTCAACAGTTGGAGGAGAGATGGGAGTTGCCCAAGAGAATGGTTGACGATGTCGTTGGCCTGACTTCGCCAGAGCTAATTTTGCTGATGCAGAGATTGACCCACTCCAATGATCCTGGAGCTACAGGCCTCGGCGCAAGAATGATCAAGCTCTGCCGACATCAGCTCATGGCGATTCCGACTCGAGATCAACTCAGAAAGCAGAACACTGCGCAATACCTTCGTGGTGAGATCAGTCCGGTAGACCTGATAAAGAATCGACTTGCTTGGTACCGAGACCAAGGCTGTCATGCGCCAGGCGAAAGCGCAGCGCTCGAAGTATTCGAAACAATAGATCGTCTTCTACCGAAAGCGCTGATGGACCAGGATGATACCTTTGTGGAAAAGATTCAGGGCATCCTGGGCAACACCATTAGGAAACTGCGCATCGATGCAGCCATCGACATTTTCGCGCTTTCCGTCTTCTGTGCATATAGAAGGCTAGCCCTGGAAGAGATATATCTCGAAGTATTGGATCGTAACCCATTACCCAACAGGCATCCGGACCAAGCAGCATGTTTTGCCGAAATGTTTGGCACAGGATCCCAGTGCGAGACATATCTTGACATGACCTCGAATGTGCTGGGCCGGATATTAGCAGACAAGTATCAGTCCTACTACACCAAACACCAGCCAGTAGCGCGGAAAGATGGGAGCAGCGAGCTGCCGACTTCCTATGCTTCCAAGTCCGTCGACGAGGACCCAGACGCACAACGACCAACGTTACCGATCTACTACCAAATCACGTTTCTTGGCATATTCGCAGTGCCGGCATTATTTGACATCATGATGTTGACGATCCTCGGGCGTGGACTATACCTCAGTAACTACATGGGCGAGAGCGAGAAGATCATGGCGACAGCTGGTCTCATGTCCGGTCTTTTGCTCTGCGGTGGGATCGGCACCTGGATCGGCTATGGAGGCAGCTACTATCTCCATGCCATGTCGTTTCCAGCGATGAACATGTTCGTACTCACAAGATTTGTGGCTGGCGTTGCTCTGCTCACAATAATTGGCCTGGTTGCCTTCATCACCATTGGAATCGTTCGCAGCTGGTACGATGGATTCATCTTCGTCTTCTATTTCGCCGCACTGGACACCTACCTTACCGTTTTAGCAACTCTGGCTATCTACCAATTCCCTGGCTTCATGTTCCAGTCTGGTCGAAATACCGTTGTCATGTGTCTACCCGTTCTACTCATCTCGCCTATACTGACTTTATGGGTCCACAAGGATATCATCATCTACCCGTGCGTTGTGACGACTTTTATCTGCTGCCTCATACTCGGAGCGCGTAGTGTTATATCGCAGTGGGGCACTTGGTACCTCAAGGTTCCCACGATTAGCGACACGGAAGTGGTGCACTTCTACACAGAGGTCACGCCACCAGAAGAAGTTCCAAAGATCTCGGATCTGGCAGCTACTCCGTTGCCGCGAAAAGCATTCTTCGCTGCGCTTGAAAAGGAACGAAACAGATGGCCTTGGCAGAAGTCAGAGGCTGGCGAGCTGATCAAAAAGCACGTCGCCGGCTATGATGCTACTGTCTTCCTCATGGACTGGTATTGTAAATACTCTCGCACGGCTATGCCATATCCGTACAGCCCGACCTGGAACCTCATGGTCAAGACTGCAATTGACACCATTCGGGAAATGCAGAAGGGACTCAAGCTTCACAATGCCTTCATACACTGGCGTTTCGGTGGCGATGAAGTCTGGTGCGGCGTTTTGTACTTTCTCATAGCTCTCATGGACAAATGGGTCGCGCTGGTAACTGGGCACAACGTGGTTGGTCTCTCAGATGCGGGAAATCCTGTGTACAGATTGGCAGTCGGTTTCAGTTTGGCTTACTACCTGATTGCGGCCGTCTGCCTCGACGCTGTAGCTCAACCCCTTTGGCCCATGGCGAATAAGAAGATTGCCCAGCCCATCACGTCTCTGGCTTTCCTGAAACAAGCTGCGCTCAACGATGCCAAGGCGCGGCGGAAGCTCTACTGGACGAATTGGGCCAAGTTCTTCTTCTCGCATTTATGGGGCTTTGCGATTAGTGCTTCACTGATGTGGACATTCCAATCGGCCAAGAGTGCAACAATCATGTTCATGGCATATACCGGGGCGTACTCAGGCAAGTCTGTCTGGAAGAATCCAACGCGGGCGCTAACTCGTATTAGGACTGCTATGGTACCAGTACAATCGAATCTATACTGGCCCTTCGGCCATGAATGACCTTATTTGCGCTGCTATCTGCGGCATAGCCGTTGGTGTTACCATCCGGACGCACTCGCCCGATTTCGTGTATGGCGCAGTGATCGGCCTGGCGACCGCTACGTGGCTGGCAGCGATTCTGTCGTGGAGAACGGCAAATGTAGGCTGGCCGAAGCCTTTGACTGATACAGAGGAAGGGATAAAGAACGAAGATGTATTGACATTCAGCTCCGTTGGACCCTGGCCCTATTTCTCACAACGGACTCTCTCGGACTTGTACAAAGAAGTGCAGAACCTCCCCAGCGAAGAGCGAATGCGAGTCGACCCGAACAATAGCATTGGTGCTCAAGCAGTCCAAATAATACAACGTAGTATTGGTCGAGAGCAAAGTCCTGCTGTAAAGGCTGCATTTCCGAAGACGGAACAAATGCTTAACATGGCTATCATTTTCTGGAAACAAGACGCGCTAGAAGTAACGCTCGTATCCTCGCGATACGCCATGGGAGACCAGAAGAAACTTCGAGCCATCGCGAAAGTAACGCAGAATCGCACGCACTTGATCATTTTTGTGCATCGGTACGTTGAATTCGGTCAACAGAGCCAGATCATTGCCGAAGCTGTAGTGAGGGTCACAGCAGAAACTAAACTAGCACTTCCGAGAGACCAAGCAGCGCTTGTCGACTTACTGGTCGCGGATGTGTCTGCAACCAACAGCATTTCTTTGCCCGAGGGAATCAAGAGACACTTGGATGCGACCGCCAGTGAGCGCGCAAGGGTTATTAAATACAGCGATGCTGAATACCTCCGCGGCCTTCTTATGGGGCTTGATTCGGAGAAGCAATGGGACGACTTGCCTCCAATCATTCGAACGTTCCTTCTGGAGCGGTGTCTGGGCCATACCTCCACGATCAGTGAAGCCCAAGTTGACTGGATTCGAGGTTCCTTCTTTGGTGATCGATTCACAACCATACAAATGTATATAGCACGTTGCAATCTCAGCATCATGCTTGGACACGCCACAAAACAATACGCCCGAGCCAAGAGTGCAGAGTACTGCGGTCCAGATGACAACGGATCCGAGCTCACGGACAGATTCCAGCGCTTCCGCGCCGGACCCATCCCGTTGAACAGACCCGAAACTCTCTTTGGCAAGATCAGATATCGTATACGGGCGACTTACAAAGGCTGGAGATTCGCTGTAAAATTCTACATCATTGCGTTGACAGGCGAGCCGGAATATCAGCGTGAGCTCGACTACTTCATTGCGGATAAGCCGTGGTTCGCAAAGTACATCGTACGCTTCCTACTGAATGGAGCGTGGATGTACGCCAAGGCACTTCAATGGCTGATCATTCCTCGGTTCATGTTCCATGGCCGTGAAGACATTCACAAGCTACAGCAGTACATGAGAGGCACCAAATCCACAATGATCGGAGAGAAAGTCACCATAGAGAAATTCGATGGAGCACAGACCGGTTTCCTCTACACTAAAGGAAACGGAGTGACAACTTTCAACTTGTACAACGGCAGACATGATACGAAGCCCGCCGACACGCAGCATTTGATCTCAACCAGCACTTATATCAGCAAGTGCTTGCAGCTCGAGGCTCGCAAAGAGTATGTCGATGGACAGGTCACCAATTCCTACCGCTATCTGTATGACAATTCCAAGGACGATTTCGCGAAACTACCCATTTCTCGAATCTGCGATGGTGGCGAAAAAGAAGGGGAAGTGATGCATTACGATGACCGCGGATACGTCGTGTCTGGATCCTACACTAAAGACGACAATCTGACGCATTTCAAGTACCGTTACCGACGCAAAGCCAAATATGACGATGAGCTGATCCGAGCTGAATACTCGATGGCATACATGACCATAAAAGTCTCCTGGTGCTATCCTCCCCCGGAGAAGAAGGACGACCTCATGCTGTGGATACCTAGCCCAAAGGTGGTAGAGTGCACATATACTCTGGGATCTGACGTGTACAGATGCTGGTGGAACTACGACCACCGCTCCCATCCAACCATACATACGACCATGAATGGTCAGACAGTCATGACGCCCGATAAGATCCGTTTCGATCATTACCAAGTCCTTGCAAAGCCACGAAAGAACAGCTTCCTGGTTGACAACCCGCTCATCTCGTTCAGAAATCAGCGTAGTAATGCACTGACGCGGTTGTTCAAATCTCACGAGAAATGGTACCCCATCTCCACAGGCGCCGCCCGCAATATTCTGTGGAAAACGTGGAAAGGCACCAAGGATCTTGATGCGGTGTCGATCAGATGGCTGGATGAGATGGCATTACGACGAGATCGCGTCTTGACGGCGTACTGGCTGCGACGCGACCTTGGACTGCTGCATAGTGCTCGAGCGTACTTCCAATCGAACGCTGATTCAATCCTAGCACGCACCGATCTGGACCCGGAAGTCAGCTCCTGGTCCTCAATAGCTTTCAGATATGGCGATCTGGACAACTTTGGGCAAGGCGGAGATGCTCGCATCAATACAAGAGCCCAGTCGACGCAGATCAGAGACACACACGACACGCTCAACGTTCTGGCTATGGACACGGGGACTTGGCCGAACGAAGGCGGAGGGGTGTCTGCTTGCCGGCGAGATGTGGTCAACGACCTCTCTACAATTCGATGGCATGTTGTTGCCGAGAATGCCAATGACTTCGGTGTGCCAAAGTTCCAGACCGAGTGCAATATTCAGTCGTTGACAGTCCTGCCACTATGGGGAATGGACTTTTTGACGCCTCACCATGGCGTGTTCGAGGGGATCTTGGACTCTGCCGTGCAACGTCGATCGAACCACACGTATCACGCGGATATCGAGACAAACTTTCTTCCCATCCTCACAAGCCTAATCAAGTGTGCTCGTGCGATCAGATTTGGGCCCGAGCATATTGAGGAAGCGTCTCAGGCACTGGTGGATCTGAGCAACTACTTTGCCAAGGACCGGCACTGGACAGAAACGTGGATGAGTGAGCCGGTCAAGCGCAGATGGCGAGAACTGTGGCTTGCTGAGGATGTCGAGAATGCTGTTCCCATCTCCAAGTGGTGGGACGCAGAACTTCCGACGCTTGCTCATATGGACAACGCTCTCGACATGTGGCATCGCTTTTTGTTCATCTTCACGCTGGATGTCCCTGAGACCATTCCCGATGTCTTCCAAGCATCTCACCATTTCTGCGGTGCTTCCTATGGCGTTCTTTGCAAGCTCAAACGCAATTGTACCCTCCACGTTTGGGACCACTGCATATCCTGGCGCGAAGTGACAGTGTTTCTATCGTCCGCCATGTCGTTCGATGCTCCTTTCGTCTGCACCAGCTTGATCCATCTCTCGCGTATGACTTCGGTCCTGATCTTACACTACGCCGACGTAGTCTTGCCATGTGCTGACTTCTTCAATCCGGGTTGGGAGGTGGAGCACGGAACGCAAGAGGGTATTCTCGGCCATCGAAAGGCTTTTGCGAGGAAGATCGATCCGGTCGTCAACGGCATCTGCAATATGGAAAATTTCGTTCCTATCAAGAAGATCAAGAGCAAGAAGCCAACGATTACCATGCTGTCCCACGTCCGCTTTGTCAAGGACATCAAGAACGCGATCCTGGCAGCGGACATCATAGTCAATGAGTGGGGCTTCAAGGACTATCAGCTGGACGTGTATGGTGACATGGAGAAGGCACCTGCTTACTCTGTGGAGTGTAAAGAGATTCTCGCGAGCAAGGGCCTGAGGGACTACGTCGCACTGCGAGGTCTCGGGAGTCCCAGTAAAGTCCTGGAGGAGGCATGGATATTCCTGAACTCGTCGGTCTCGGAAGGGCTTCCACTGGCCATGGGTGAAGCTGCGCTGACCGGCGTACCCGTTGTTTGTACGGACGTGGGTGCAAGCTTCCGTGTGGTGACCGACCCTGTCACTTGGAAGAAGTTCAGCGCTGTAGTTGCGCCCAACGATGCGTACTCGCTTGCCAGGGCGCAGGTGGAAGTTCTCGCGCTGCTTGGAGAGTGGAGTCAGTATGCTGAAGATGCGCCAGGCGAGCACCACCGACTGCCCCTTCACCCCGGCAAGGAAGAGGTCGATCAAATCACGAAACGCATGTATGCTAAAGAGGACCAGCGCCGCAAGCTGGGTATGATGGGCCGAGCCAATGTCCTCAACAGCTTCTCCAGCCATCGTTACCTGCGTGAGCATGAGCAAATGCTGTGGGTGGGCAAGACTCAAAGTCCTAGTTACCTGGCCCGAAGTCGGTTCGTGCATGGACAAATCGAACCGGCGAAGCATGAGAGAGGATGGTCGGCCAGTGGCCGTGGCCCGCATGATGAAGCTTCACCTGCGGAGTCAGTGCATCGTTCTGAATCAGATCGAAGAGGTCACAGTGAAAAGGGGGCGCTCTCTGTCCGCGGAATGGTTTAAATGAGCAGCGCGTCCGGAGACTCAAAGGCATTGAAGGGCCGGTATATCTACAGACTCTCAATCAACCCCATCATGCATATCGACGAAGAAGGTACCAACGGCCACTGTTTGTGGCTTGGCGCGTGATTTGCCTACGGCCGCAGCTCGTGACCCACGCGCTAGTGAAAGTTGATCTTGAGGTTTCTCCAACCCTTCTCTCCTTCTTCAACGAACAAGCACCCACCACAACGTAAGACGGCCTCTTCACAACCGGCGGCGGCTCCACAGAGACATGCTAACACGAGGAAACAGCACAAACATGATTGCCAAGCTTGTCGCTCTCTTGGGTGGGCTGGTGTGTCGCCCACACACCACCACCCTCACCACCACCACCACCAGCCTCCGTACGTCTGTCCAACTTGGCGAGCCGCCTCCATGGCAGATCCACTGACAGTGCCACAGTCCGCGCCCACATGGAGGAGAAGAAGAAGAAGAAGAAGAAGAAGATGGCTGGCCCCTCCCCAGCCCCGAAGTGAGTACTGCCCGTTCCCCTTGCTGCGAGTGACACATGCTAATGCTTCTGCCTCCAGGGAAGAGCTCGAGGAGCTCGGGCAGGTATGGTGGGAGGGGCCACCATTTTAAATATAAAAAAGATAAAAAAAAATACACCACTTCTGCCTGCCTGCCTTTGGGCGGCAGCGCCGCCGCCTTGCGCGGCTGATGACGACGACAAACTTCTCCTGTGCCTCTTCCACTCTCCAACGTGACTGACACTGTGATGCCACTTTATGTCCATAATGCCCCGTGAAGAGTCATTGAGAGTGATCAGAGCCGTGCCCCTCAGAGCGTTTCTGGAAGTACTGACGGTCACAGAGCCAATTCGTGTGACGAAGACATCAAGCACTCGACGAACCGACAGTCAGGGCGAGACACAATCAACGCGAAGAGACTGGAGACCTCACTGGAGCCCTCACTCAACTGATCGCCGCCGACACGCTCCCGTCAAGACCGAGCTGTCGAGCCGCTCAGCAAACAGATTGCCCTGTCACTGAGGGAGTAAGATGCTTGGAAACAACATATGCACCAGCTATCGCTCCTTTAGCTGAAACACCTCAAAGCCACCGCATATCCATGTCAACCGTCCGCAACCGGCCAACGAGCCTCAGAAACCGTCGCGCGACCCGACAGACTGCTCTGCGCGGGCAAGGCTTGACGTGTTCTCGAACAAGGAGGAAGACGCAAACATTTGAGTGAAGAGATCGAGAAGCACAACGCACACAGAGCAGTATCGCTACCATCATCAACGGTTCCGAGGCACTTGATAAAACACTCAGTCACTGATGGTGAGGTGACAGGTTGCAGAAACCTCGGAGCGTAACGCAGGTCGCTTCAGTCGGCTGTTGCTCTCGAGGGCAACGAAGGAACAATCCCCATAGACATGTTGAGACGCGAGCGAACAGAGACAGTCAACATCATCTTCTTCCATTTCTCGGTCATTGTAACATTGTGGGAGCCACCCCGGAGCACCACGCGCCAAAGTGACTTTTCGCACACAATTCAGAAGCATTTCAGGCAATCTCTTGTGCTTCTACTCCAACTGTCTTTCAGAATGGCACCGCATGGGCAGAGCGTTGCGTTTTGGAGGAGCAGACTCTAGCGGCGGAAGCGTCCAGAGCAGGAAGCCGGTATCTCAGCAGAGATACTTTTGATGGGGCATCGAGCGTGCACACAGCTCGGTGAAAGCATCGAGGCGCATTGTGCAAGCAGAGTGGTTGTCCACACTACTTCTGGTCGATCAAGCACGCTTAAAGCCATCAAAGGTCGGGAAAGCGTCGTTTCCGTTCTGGACACACGCGCAGAACCATGAGATACGCAAAAAGCGGGAGAACAAGTGCACTGCAATCGAATTGTGGATATCTTTCATCACCAGCCCAACTACTGCAGTTGGTAGTCTAACGCCAGTCTATGCTTTCCTTTCATGCCAAACCAATGAACCGCCCCAAACCAGTGAACCGCCAACGCCGTCGCTAAATTTCAGTAAACGGCCACGCCACGTCACCTACGGCATAGCAGTGCCAGATCCTCGATGCCATCTGCGCTTAGCCCCTGTAACCATTCGTTTTGCCGCCTGGTGGTAGCAGCAGCACGACATCCGGCCATCATGCTACTTCATGCATGCAGCCAGCGGTCGAAGTAGACACAAGTCTGCGGGTTGATCGGGCCTCCTTGATTGCAGACATCAAAGACCGGACACCTTCCACAAGGCGCCTGTGTCAGCCCGGTGCCCTCGGCCTGCTCCTCAATGTCGAACGCCTGACCGGGTTGGCGGAAAGTCACACCACGCTTTGTGCGGTAGCCCCAGCTGCCTGTATCGCTGTTCCACAACTTCTCCAGCTTGTCGTCCCAGATGAGTACGTCAAGACAGGCTTGGACTTCTTGTACAGTAAGCGAAGCGGACTTTGTTGCTTTGATGGCGTCCGAGGAGATGATGAACTGATGGACGTCTTCAGCTGTTGGGTAGTGGTGAACGCCAGCGCGGTGTGCGAGCTGCGTAAAGTCCGTCTCCGGGTCAAAGTTGTGCGTGCGCTGGTATTGGGGAGGCTTCACGGAGAGATCTTCCATGTCGTCCGCAGGTCGCTTGCGCTTCTGGCCCGTGCCCTCGTTCGCATCGTCAATCACAATGGCATCCTCTTTGGAGGCGGCGTCCTTCTTCGAAGATTTATCCTTGCGGTGCCGCTTCTTCTCAGCTTCAGCCCAGCTATTTGCTCTGATCCAGAAGATGACCAGGTTTAGCAACTCGTCGCGGAAGGACTCGTCCAAATCCCCTGCATCGAAGAAGGAGTTGCCCGTGACGTCTTCGCTCGGAACTAGATGGTATAGCATATACACCCTCTGCGCCGGAGCCTTGACGCTCTTGACCGTCTTGATGAGGCGCTGCGACTCCAAGTTCTTCATGAACTTGGTCACGAGCGGCTGCGCCAAGCCCCCCATTTTGGCCTTGATCTGCTTGATCCATATTCCCGCCGTGTGGCTGGCCTCGATGATTTCATAGATCATCTTCTCGTCCTTGTCCAGAGCCTTGATCGCCTTGGCGGCCTCACGGGGCCGAACGGACCAGCCGAGGCCCTTGTCGGACTTGAGCGTGCGGAAGAGAGACTGGCCGGTCAAGTACTTGATGATGGGCAGCAAATCCGCCTTTTCTGCCACCGACGGCGGCGCAATCTCCAGCAGCTGCTCTTGCGTAAAGGTGAGGGTGAAGCCGCCCTTGTCGTCCTTGGACTTGGACATGACCGTCTGGTACAGCTCTTCCGACGCGATCGCCACCAGCGAGCGGTCGTCCTTTGAGTCGGCCATAATGGCGGAAGTGGTGTTCGTAGGTTGTGTGGCGTGCACGGGCGAGCGGCGGTGTTAGGGTGGAATTCTGGGCATTTCTGCGCGTGTTCAAGCGCAAAAAGTGAGTCGGCATGTGAAAGCTGTAAGTTATACTCAAATATAGCCTTCGGCACGGACCGGATGCCCGCCGCACAACTCTCCCCTAACGACATCTCTTCACTTGCAAATTGGCATCAAGCACACATTGTGCTCTCGATAGGGGGTGATATGTCTCGAGTGATCGCAATAAGTCCTCAACTGCCATTGACTGCATAGCACTCGCACATGAGCATTCGTTTCTTGGCGTGAGGTACTTGCAACGGACTGCCGAGATCATCAGGAAATACGGTCCGTCATGACTTCAACATGCAGTGAACCGAGACTATCGCCCCTCGAGCTCGCTGTCTTACTGATATGCCCGTGTGGCACGTCCCAGTACAACCCGCGGACTGTTGCACGAAGCTGTGATCCCAGGCCTTTCGTGACCTTGATGTGTGCCCATTGCAGTCCTTGTCGTCCTTCATATGATACCAGCAGCCTTGTCGCACTGCTTTTCTCACTCCCAATGCTATAGCCCCTATATATCACCGCTCCCCATTCCTACTGTCTCCGTCATTGTCCTTCTCCTCGCTCGCCTTGTTCGCGCCCTGATCCTGCTTGGCATCCTGACTCCATGACCCATCTTGTCCTTGTAACCTGCCGCGGTGTTGCAGCTGCGCCTGACTGTGAATGAATTTTCAACCCGAGTGCCTGATCCTCTATGATACGCTCCATCTTCATCTGCGTACTCTCGATGTGCTGCGCTTCTGCTCGTTTGTAGGCAGCGTACTGCTAATCGAGGTCCTCGCCGCGGCGTTTCGCGCCCCAGGTAGGTTGTTTCTCCGGCGAGCTCCCTTGCGTGCCTCCGTGATCAGACATTCCGCCGCAATTGAGTGGTGAGGTCAAAACAGTGCGCAGACAGACAGCAATTGATGGAAGCGCGGGAGGCTTTGAACTCGGATGCCAGTTTGCTCCAAGTAGACGTCTAGCCAATCTCGCTTGACTTCTCGAGCGTTCTTCTTGCTTCTTTCTTTGATGCGACCGGTGGGAGAGGGCGTCGACCAAATGCTGGGGCGGTAGAGTCTCACAGAAGGTGATTGCCCTATACAGCACCAGTCCTTTTGTCAGAGTGCTGTTGCTCCTGCTGGCGGTGTCAATGCAATGTGCGCATATGCTTCAGGTTGATACAAGAAAGCTCGCGCGCATTGCGAGAGCCCATAACACCAATGCTGAGAGCCGGCTTGTTATCGATACCGTCCCTCAGTCTGCGTCCATCAAAGCCACATTCTACAGAGGCTTTCCCTCACAGACAACTTACCAATGAATCCACCCGCTCTGTGAATAGTCTGATCACTGGACACAAGCTTTCCGGTCGCACTGTCCGATCTCATCTCCCTGCGCCGGCGCAAACTGTGCGCTAAGCTCGAGGGGCACAAATCCCACCGACTAAATGTGATTGATGCCACGAGTATAACCTAATTTTCGAAGGGAGAGTATCTCAGTTATATTGTTGGTGCTTGAGGGAAAAACACTCTTCCGCTAGGATGAAGCCTTGCTGCCGCCGCCTGCTGCGTTCAAAGCAGGCGCCGTCGTCGTGAGAGAACATCCGCTAACGTGAATCAACAGATCAATCAAAATTGAAGCACTGGACGCGCCTCAAGGCTTTCGGAGTCAAACTGTACATCAATGGCTTCGGAATGCAAGGCGATCAATCTTTTGGCGGCTTGACGTGTGAAGTGCATGCTGGAGAAGCTGCTCAGCAGAAGGCCAAGGTTCGAACCCCAATGATTGTCAAACGGACAAGGGCAGAAGTGTTGGTGAGAGCCTCGAAGCCATCAAGAACTTCATTCGAGAATCTATCGTTGAGCTTCCGGACACCTCAAATCACGTATCGATACAAAGGACTGCGATCACCCATCTCCAGCAGCTGCTGCTCCGTGTATTGAATACGGATAGACGACAACGGGATCTTGTCGCGTGCTGCGTTGATCCGCAACAGGACATGCTTGTTGAGCAGGGCTGCGAGGATTCCGGTGACCAGCACACCAAGACTAAAGCCGAAGCCCAATGGATACCTTGGTGCTTCTTTCTCGAGGTAGATGTTGGCTCCAATCGAACCCCCAAGATTGGCAATCGTACACATGCCAGCCAGACCAATGGCTCTCCGCCATGAAGGCGCAAGATTGTTTGCAAGCCACGCAATTTGTGCATTGAGGCCGCAAGACACTGCGCATGGTCAGCAATGAGGCGTCAGAGAAACAGGAGAAGATGCTTACGGCCTAGCGGAATAAGATACAAGAAGCCATATGTCAAGCCAGGAAGTTTAGGATGAGGGATAGCGAGAAGAGCAACGAAGCCGGTGGCTGCTGTGGCGTACGGAAAGACGATGAACTTCCACCGAGTTTGACAAGAGTCGGCGTAGATCGCAAGTACCAAAGTCGCGACACATGCGAGCAAGTAAATCGGCACTGTGAGGAGCTGGGCCTGCCATGTCTCATAACCTAGTTCCTTGATGATGGTCGGGCAGAAGAAGCTGAAGGCGTAGAATGGGATCGACTGTCCGCAAACGATGACGCCACCAATGATGACTCTCCAGTCTAGTACAGTCTGCAGGAAGTATTTCCAGTCAAATCGTTCTCCGTTGTTGATGACTTGACCTTCTTTAGTACCTGCATCCTGGTCGAGACGACGACGGAGAATTACTTTCTCCTCCGGTGTAAGGAATTTGCAGGACTCGGGAGAGTTTGGTAGTAGGAAAGCGCTGGCGATGCCGATCAAGATGGTTGCAGCGCCCTCAACGATGAAGCTATTGGCGGAGTGAGCTTGCTGTTGGTCTGTTGAACAAATGTGAGGTACTCACATCCACCTCCATCCTTCGTAGCCGGCAGCGCGGATCTTCTCCAAGCCGTATGCGAGAAGACCGGAGAAGGCGCCAGCCAGTGTTGCTGAACACCAGAACAAAGCCACTGCCAGCTAATCAGAGCTTTGCGCTGTCCGATCACAAGTGCGACCCACCTCTGAACTGGTACTCGAACCTGCAGTACCACAGGGTACACAAAAATTGTGCTGCAGGCATGAAGCCCGATTCAAACAGTCCCATGATTGCTCTGGCCGCCATGAGCTCTCCTTTGGTCTGTACCCACCCGTGGCACATCATGGCAGTTCCCCAGCAAATCATCAAGAATGACATCCAGAGCGACGGCCTGACCTTTTTGATAATCATGTTCGATGGGATCATGCCGAAAGCATAAGGGAAGAAGAAGACCGTGAGTGCGATATTGTAGTCATGTCCCGTCATATGCAACGTCTTCGTCATGCCGGCGATTTTAGCGTTGCCAACTGAGGTCTGATCAGCTCAAAGCTCAACAACGAGGCACTTCTGCACATCGTACTGTTCGATCGATCCAGGAACGACAGCAAGTACAGCACCGCCAGCAACGTCGGCAGTCGATAATCCACCTTTCTCAGGATCCTCTTCACCTCCTTGTCCTGGTAGTCGGGCAGTTCATCGTCGCCCAGGCCCTTATGTTCGTCGTGCCTAATGATTGTAGCAACCGATCCATGAGAGTCGTTCTTAGACATTGATTTGTCGTCCATAGTACTTGGGATGCTGCGAATGTGATTGATGACACGAACGGATGCCATGCTCAGATAATATCAGACCCGCGTCGAGAGGGTGACACCGAGAGGAAGCATGGGACAGCTCATCGTCTATGCTCTTCATCACGGTCTCTGCCGGCAGACCAGCTCCAGACCAGCTGCGAGACAGAACTTTGTACCAAAAATGGCTGGAACCAGGTAAAGACAACAAAACCGAGTAGTCCGGGCCATGGGACATGCTACAAGTCTTAAACCTAGATCTGGGGATGTATAAAGAAACGACATGGGGCGCACCCCGGTTCTGGTTTGTTAGTCTCAAGATCCCTAAGGAATATCTGTTGGTTGCTCGGCACCGGAGTTCTCGGAGGTGTTTTCGGTGATCAATAAATACGGCATGATTACGGTTCCTCGCGCTATTATCGGCGATATTTGGCCGTAAAGGCCGTAAATACCCTAATTAGAGGCTTACTAAGGACAACATGGTTTTGCTTATTTATCACTAGGATCCGCAGGCTATATAACTAACACGATGGCAAGTGAAAGGGGGTCGACCTCGCTGCCGAGCATGGTCTCCGAGCCGAGCTGCTGTCCGAACACGCGGTCGTGTGTCCAGCTACCATCGAGGATGTGACGTGGTTTCTGGAGCATTAAGCCCTGATTCAGTGAAGAGTAGCACAGTCTAGAACCGCTGTTGCCGGATCATCGGAAATTTTATGTGAGGAGAGATGGCCACCGCATGCCAGGCATGGTGCACATTTCCTGGCGGCCATCATTCTCCATGCTCGTCGCTCCCGGGACCTGTTAGCCAACCAAGCTCGACCATGGATGTTGCGTGAACTTTGTCAGAGTACTGTACACCGACTCGGCACTGGCTTGCAATTGCGACTTCACTTGTCACCTTGTCGCCTTGACGCGGCAGCATGCAGCTCAAATTGGTGCCAAAGTGCTGATATTAGGAGCACTTCATTCACCTTCAAAATGATCACTTCACTGCATGCCTACGATCGACCGACAGCGATAAGGGTGAGCGCCGATACTGTAGCCACTGTAGCAGCGGTCCAGACGAGGGCATCGTCGCACGCATTCTTGATGCAACTCCGACAACAGCCGATTGCTGCACATTCAAACTCTTTCCTATCCCGGCGCAGGCTTGCAAATTCAACAGTGTTGACGTTGGAGATGAATGTAAGAGCTAGTTGATCCTCTTGGACGGACCGTTGATGTAGCGCAGGTACGTGGGCTCATCTTCGACAGGGTTCGACTGCCGAGTGCCCCATGATTTGGACACAGTACAGTACTGTATCAACGTGCTGCCCTATAAGCACTGGCCAATCAGTGACTCCGCGACACACGGTTGCTTGGCGGTCGCAAGCAATGCTTCTTCAATCCGTCAGACTTGCGCTATAAATGATAAAGTTGTGTCTATAGTCGTCGTGCTACTAGGAGGTAGATACCGTTGTGTGAGGGGGTCTTTCTGGGGAGGACTTTTACACAATTCCATGGCATATCCGGAACGTAGCGGGATACCACTGCTGGGGAACGGCGGACGATGCACAGCATCATCGCTGTAGCTTATCTGCAGCATACAAGCTGCATCCATGCAGGTGAGGTACAGCTCGAGTTTTCCGGATGCATCACACGATAACGCGCCCGCGAGATATGGTAAAATGAAGAGGCAGTATGGCTGCAATCGCAGTGTCAGCGGCTGCTTTCGCCGGCTGGATACAGCGAAATCTTGCGCCGAAAGCAGGGTATAGCTCAGCTTCTCTCTGGTTGACACATGGACATGTGTTACACATTGACTGGCAACAGAGTAGGAAGGGCCTCGAATGGTATGTTGTGCGGGCTGTCCTATCGTATTAGGACGGTATTGTCGCGAATGTGCGGTCACGACCTGCTCCGGACGCTAGCCCCGTAATCCTCTCAGACCCAGTGGCTGACGCAGAAACCAGTGGTTCTGAATTCCGCCGCATTCCAAGATGACGCGAGGCGTAAGGCAAAGTCTGGGCACGAGGCAGATGCAAACCTGCGATATGCCTCTGCGACAAGATGTATTACCTGGGTGTCAATTGCCGCCGGCTGAACCAAAGCTTTGTCCCTAGAAAGGAGGTGAGTATACTACTGCATGCTTGTGATCTGTGTGGAAGGCTTACCAAGTTACTGCTGTATCTCCGGGAGATGCCCTCGCGTCCCATACCAATCGGTATAGAAATCTTCCTCATCACTCTTCTCGAATTTCTCCTGCTCAAAGTAGGAGCGCAAGTCCCTTCAGACCTCTCAGTCACAGATGCTCCTCTGCTTCTCGATTGGCCCAGACCTCCCGTCTCTGAGCCTTGTCTGGCTGCTTGATCACCATCCTCCCCGTCGCTCATCATCGCCGCTGAAGCTGCGGTGCTAGTACGCGTCAAAGGCGCCAGACCGCCATACGATCGTTCTGCCTCATCGTCTTCCTGCCCTGCAATCTGCTTGGTGGCACCATTCGCAGCTGGAGCTATACGCTGTGATTCGGCTCCCGCTTCCGTAGCGACTGCCAGCAATGCCTCTTGCTCGTCCTCGTCTTCATCTTCTTCGTCTGACACTTCGTCATCTCCGCCAAAGCCTTCGCCTTCCACCAGCCACCAAATTGGAATAGCACCAATAACCGCAGTGGCAGACTGCAGCCACCATGGCGCAATGACATATCCCTTCTTGACACCCAGGCTGAAAACTGCACCACCGATAGCTGGGCCGGCTGCTCGACCAATTGCAGAAACGCTGGTCGCGATACCATTTAGAGTGCCGAGCGTGCGGAGGCTGGAGGCCGAGTTGGTAAGCATGATTGTCGAGCATGGAAACGCAAAGATTCCACAAAGACATTTGACCAGCATTACCAAGAACATCGCAGACACTCGGGCGCGTGTGGTGGGGAGTAGCGCCTAGAAGCAGCGAGCGCTGGTCAGTATTCCACACAACGTGAGGGCAGTGGGCTAGTTTCAGTAGACAGCTTGCTTACCGCGAAGGGAGTGACGAGATACACCACAATGAAGGTAATTGACACGACTTTGAGCCAAAATAACACACCATACTTCCTGGCCAGCGGCGGGAAGACGAGAAATTGAACTGGCAAGCCAAAGAGACCGTAGCCTGTAGACATGAGGCCAATTTGAAAGTGATTGAGGCCAAAGCCACCAGCAAACTTCAGCGGAGCTTGATATGGTGTGCCGTGCGTGGCGTCGATGGGGTCATGCTGCAGGAAAACTGGCAGAAGCTGATCAAAAGCCATGGAGTGCATAGCAAGTAGCGTATAGACCACTAGATTGATCACTGCTTGGCGATTGAGGACTTCTCGCCAAGATGGCGGAGGAACACGAGGTTTGGTTTCGTGGGCGACATTGGCCTCAGAGTCATCTGAAGTCGCGGGGCGTTTCAACAGCGGGTCAGTCTCGCCGTTGGCGTGTGATTGTTCTGGTTTGGTCCGAAGGTGCAAGATTTCCTCGAGTTTGACGATGTAATATCTCACAGCTCTCGAGAGTTTCTTTCCCAGCAACAGACCGTAGTCCCGCCTGCCCTTTGCTGTCTCCAATGTTTCTTCAAGAAACAGAATGCCCGTTGCTATCGATATGGCGAAGAAAGTTGCGCTGACCAGGTTGGGAAGGAGATAGGGAAACTGCGCAAAAACATTCGCACTTCCTACCTTCTCACCAGGCTTGATGTTCAGTGGATTGGCGAGAGCGCCTCCGACTGTTGGTCCGAAGATACTGCCTGGGAGAAGTTGTCAGCAGATGCCGCAGCCACAGCTTACCCATGATCCCAGCTTCACTTGCCTATATTCCATACTAGAGGCATCAGACTAAACGCCCTCGGCTGCAGCTCTTTGAAGGGCACCATTTCGGCCACTGTTGTTCTGATTATGCCCACGTTGCCATTGCCGGCTCCTTGCAGTGCTCTTGCGATGATGGCTTGGGGCAAGCTCTTACTGAATCCCCACAGCAAGCTCATCAGCATGGTCGAGGTCAGACCGAGGAGGATGGCCGGCTTGCGGCCGTATCGATCCGAAAAGCGTCCCCATGGTATGCCCATCAAGGCCTGGAACAGGGAAAAGACTGCGGCACAGGCGCCCGCCCATTTTCCAACCTCATTCTGTGGTACACCGAACGATTCGACCATTTCTGGGAGGTATGGGTACAGCGAAGTGGACGCAAGCGGCTCGGCGAAACGACATATTGCTAGAGTGACATGTGGTTAGCCATTGTCCAATTTTGCTGCCCTCGTTGCTACCATGGCGTCGGCTGTGATATTCCGGGTCGTACGGCCTCAAATAATGCCATCCCAATCTCAGACACCGCCAGATGTGCCACCATGCCATGCAAACCACTCACCGAGAATCGAGAGCTGCTGCACTGGCAGCTTCCGCTCGCGTCGTTTAGCGAAGACCATGATTGATGCTGCTGCCAGTGAGTCGAGCGAGCACTCCTTCACGCTTGTGTGCTCAGCAAGGTGGTTATGCTCGCCAGCCCGTCCAACGACAACGAATCAGACAGGTCGAGAATGGCGAATGCAATGGCTCGCCCAAGGGTGGAACATGCAGGGCGCGCTCGCGCAGGCGGTAGCCGAATGAATGGTGGGTCGTGTGGTCGACGCCGTCCTCGGCCAAGCACCGTCGCTGATGGCTTCGGTGGCTTTAGTCCCTCTTGATGTCCGACTTCACCTCGTAGACTCCTTCTTGACTAATGGAGCATTCGATGATTAGTACGCTCGTTGAGTAACACTGAGGGGAGAATTGCGAGCCCGGCGACGCGTGTCATCTTTTATAACGAGTTCGCAATCCCATTATGGCGGCGTTTGAGGATTGCGATATCGGCGTGCTTTGACACCTACATCTGACTGAATGGCAGAGTATTTTACTGGTTCATGATACTCAAGCTGAAACCCAAGCAGTTATCTCGGGAAGTTGACATAGACACGGCCGACAGCGACTGCCCGCGGAATACATCATGCGTGCGAACAATTGACCAGGATACATGCCGTGCTACTGCCATCATCTACATCCCCATGATCTATGCTCAGGCTGGCGTCTTCCAGGTCGAACGACGCTCTGCCAGGCTATACGATTGACTAAGGCTCCGAGGTTCGAGCTACCTCCCGCCACTATCGCCATGACTGAGACCGCAGTCAATGGTCTTGCCGGATCATCGCCAGACTGAAGCATCGCATGGGTAATTCGCGCCTCGGTGAAAGACTTCGGCGTTCACTTTTTCGACCTTGTGCCTAGCTCATTCCGAGGCGCGTCCAAGGCTCTTCTTGACGGTGAGTCACCTGGCGATGCGTGTATGGTTAGAGCAGACTGGGAGCACCTGACGGGTAGTCGAGGCAGACACAGTGATCGACATCGAAACAGCGTTACAGAATGAATGATCGGCCATGAAGCACAGAGTATGATCTTGCGAATCTAGTGGCCCATGATGTTTATTTGAATCCAAGTGGATATGCTGAAGGTCGCGTGCAGCAGCTCAATCGAGTCGAGCATCTGGCTGTTATTACAATTCCAAATAAGCTGCCATGATCTGAAAGGGCCGAAGCTTGGTGCAGGGCTATCGAGTACCTCTTTGGAGGTATCAACTTTGCTGCGCTTGGTTCAATTGAGATTCAGTCGCGTAGCGAGCTTCCTGCAAGCTGGTTTGTTTGCCCTGGCCATGCAACAGCAGCGTTCATCGAACGGCCGAGAGTATTCGTGATTGCAGCTACGGAGGCAAAGAGAAAGGAAGGAGACACATCCACACTAAAGAGTCCTCAAGGCTGGACTCTTCAAGGCGCTTGCTTCCTCGATAGTGCTTCAATGGCGCTCGTGATTGCATGAGCTACAGTCAAGGCTGAAGTGCACAAGGTGCGTTAGTGCCTGTGAAACCAACCTGCGCCCTTTAAACGTTGCCTTGATCAAAAACAATCAGCCAGTGCGCGAAAGTTATTCTGCCCCTCCATCGTTTTCTGCACAACAGTCATCTTTTTCCACTATTGAATAAGGTCAACCTCCCGCCGGGTTCCATCTCTTCCGCCCATTTCCACGCCTCTACGATCGTCGTTCCACCTGTTCGCGTCCCTCGCCGCCACAACGCCGCCCCTGGTTTCATCAATTGCGCAAGTCGCCCTCAAACGTGCGTCTTTCCTCGATGGGTGGGTGATATGTTCCTTCGTCAACACAACTGTTACCCGGCGATATGATGGCGAGTGCATACACATTATCTTCCGACAAAAAGATGGGTAGTCTCCACGCTATCTAGCTTTTCCAGAAGACTTCGGCCGGGAAGCACGTGTTGCTGGCGCCACCACTGCAGCGCTGCTGACAAGCCCATCCTCATTGAAAGACTTTGCTGACGCGCCTTTACTTCCTTCAGGTCACCGGCGATCGTCTTCACGAACCACCACCGCGAACACTGCATCCTAGGAGTGGCTCTCAACTCTTCTCTATATTTACTGGCATCGTCACCCGTCGGTACGGTAGGAAACTATCACAACAGTTTGATGCACATATCGCCGACTACATTACTCGATCATTCGTGGGTCACAATTACGAACACGATATCACGAAACACAACGACGACACGCGACAAGCGCCGGTCTGAGAAGGCGGCAGCGATGCTATTGCAATCTGTCAATCGTGAAAGATCACTCTCCTGGTACGTTCGCCATGACTCCTCAATAACCCCGTTACGTGATGATCGAAAGATATGCACAGAGGTTTCTGTTGACAAAACCCTTAACTCTGAAGCCTTTGCCCTATAGGGCGATTCCTTCATGATACCCGCATTTACAATCTGCATCCGTCTTTGACACCGTCCGTTTACGGCAGAGCATCTACGAACGAACATATCGGTACACAGGGGCTCTATGCTGGCGAAACTCCATGGAGCTCCTCCTTGTACATGCTCGAAGCGTCGTGGCCACAATGGAAAGAGGTAAGACAGAGCTCGAATTTCTGCTACTACACTCCCTGATGATTGGCTTTCTGTTCCTTGCACAGAGAGAGGATGTTCTGAAACTGCCTACGAGTCTGACGAAATCTCAACGCACATGTTGCTTGTTGCGCCCATTCGCAGAACATGATCTGACCATCTCTCATACAGTCAGCCGATCCGTTGCTCCCACATTACCGCACAAGGCACGTTCAAAAGTTATGGTGAGCTTCAAATCCTTCTTATCATGCTCTTCATTCTTCACATGATTACGTTGATAGTTGCACTCAGCTCACCCTACTGGGTAGCCTGCCCTCCAGGAGGCGCGTACCCGAGCGGGTCTGCATGATGAATGTTTCGAGCAAATTCTGACATTTCCAGTGGTACTGCGTTATGCCGGGCAGGCCTTTCCATCCGGAATTAATGAGAAACATCTCGCTCGAGTGAGTAGCCCCTGCAAGATGGTCATAAGTAGACAAATCGCAATTGTTGTCCGGCTGATCCTTTTTCTGCACTGAGACACGGACGACCCTCCTTGAACATGCCACCGCTGACTTTGTTCCTACCACTCTGCTACCTGCGTTGCGTCTAATCGACTTGGTAAGTCCTTCCCAGTCCGCGCAAAGCATCAACAATTCCCACCGTGATGATTCTACAATCTCGAAAGCCTTCTTCGCAAAGGCATTCCAAGCCTTGACGACAAAATTACTCTTACTGAGCAATCTTTCTGTGTTGCTGCAAGCACATTCGAGAGGATGTCACCACATCACTAATGTATCGTCCTCACAGGAAGTTTGAGATCGGCAAAATCTTTCCGCACCGACAACACGTTGAGCACTAGTCCAGGTCAGCATCAAGGCGGCTTCTCTTCTTTCCTCATTTTCACGACGACACAAACCCACGAGAGTTGCATGATTTGTCCTCGCTCGCTCTCGTACTCCGTTCAGACGGTCAAGATGTCAAGACCAAATACCCCTACGACAGAACGAAGAATATCTGGCTATCGATCCGTTTCCCGTAGGACCTCTGTCCCCGAGTAGCCGGTATAAATCCCGCGTCCTACAACTCAATTCGCGTATACTAAACGTGAGATGCTCATCACCTTCCCCGATACGAACCCGCGTCCATTAGCCTGGAAGTTGTCGAACGATGGATCTCTCTGTTTGCCATCGGGATCTTCGATCCCTTTATTCTACAGCAAGCAAATTCGACACTGACGCCGACGTGATCAGCGTGAGAGATTGAGATAAATGGAGGACGAGCTGCGCTTGCGCCGAGGATGTCTTGGCACAATGCATTGCCCTCTGGTTGAACACGATTCGTCTATCTTGTAGTGCATGTATATATGCCAAAGCACCACGTCACAGCTTCGGATTGCTCTCCAGCGCGTCAGCTCTTGATATGACTGCCAATCTCCTTGGGCCCTCTCTCTTGAAATCCACCAACACGCATTGATCATTCGGCCCTTTTCTATCTGTGCCCTCCAGCTCAGGCCCAGGACGATTCAACGCAAGGACTTGGCGTCCATCCTCGCGCTTCCTGCCATATGGTGGAGGCATAGTTGTCGGAGAGATGCACGCTTCCACGAAGGAAGGCTCGCCCGACTTGGTGAACTCCAGAAGCCTCTTACGCCGCGCTTCCAACTCTTCTCGCGGAACTTCTTTGCGTGAGACGGAGCCATACTCTGAGGGTGATTTCAGATCGTCGAGATACTGCGCAACGTGATGAAGGAGGAAGAATTGGGGCGGAAACAGAATTATTCGCCCTTCCTGAGCAAGTCTCAGCCACGCCGACGCGGGGAGGAAGCGTGCTGTTGTGTGCTCTTTGCCGCCGTCAGTTGTTGGTGGAGGGATGGACACCTCGGCTTCGGAATCATCGGGGTTTCCAGAGCCTTCCGAGATGGGCGTCGAAGAGAGCGTGGGTAGGAAGTACAGATACATCTGGGTGGTGAATCTTTTCGGGACGTTCGTCGGCGTGATCCATCTCGTGAAGGGCGTCAAGCCTTCGACATCTGCGCGGCCGCCCTTTTGAGCTAGCCATTTTGTGAAGGAGATCTTACTCCCATGGACGAGTGCACGACCTTCTTCGCGCTGGTCTTTGGGCACTTCAATCAGCCGACCGAAACCGTTATTCCGCGCCAAGATGATGCCGGACTCCTCGAAAGTCTCTCGAATCGCGGCCATACGGTACACTTCGCTGTCGTTGTGGCGCTCTGGGTGATCCGGCTCCGGTGCGCGGCCATCGTGGAATTCCGAGACGTTGCCGCCGGGAAAGACATGTGCCGAGGGAAACGAAGAGGACTGCTTGACGCGTTGCAACAGAAGCACTTGGTTGTTGGGTGAGATGAGGAGGACACTGGAGCTAGGTCGTGGTACGACGGGAGCCTTCTTGTCCTTCGGCGGAGTCGTGGAGTATGTCTTCACGGACGTCGCTGCTCGCTTCTCTTTCGGAGGCATGTTTTTTATCGGACGTAGTATAATGCTGGCAGGCTGGTCTTGGCTCGTGGCAGCTGACAAGTTTCGAATGGATACTGGCACCAACGTCAACTTCTTCAATGGAATGTGAGTTGTCCTAGAAGTGATCAGCGGTGACATGGCATGACAGAGTCAGTCTGCTGAACGTCTCTGGTAGTAAGAGAGATGTGGCAGCGCAGGCGTGGCGCTGGATGGACGGCTGGGTGGGGAGAGTTTTGTTTTGCCGCCAGCCGAGGCCGAGCAAGAGGCATTCACTCACCGTCTGTCACTTGCTGGTCGCCTTTCATGTGATCTCATCCAACTATGCTACGCTATGCTACGCTATGCTTTGTCTCTCAACCATGTCTGCATACCACCACGTCTTTCTGTGGTCTGGTGTTCCAAGATGAAGTGGCCACTACGCCGTGACAATCTGAATGCGGATCATGCGCCGATTACCGTAGGATCACGTACGCCCAGCGCCATTGGCACGCAGGCGAGTACTGTAGGTTCGGTAGCGCGCTCATCGCAACTGGTCGAGTATATGTTGTCGCAAACCCTGCCGCTTTTGCGGCAGCGTCACCATCAGTTTCACACAGGATAGCAGAAAACTCGCATCGAGCAGTAACGCAAGACCCCCACGACATCCATCGCCATGTCGACTACCGCCATGTCCGCCGCGCCTGACGCGAGCCTGTTCGTCCCCTTCACCCAGACCTTCGTCCAGACAAGCGGCACCGAGAGCTCGACCGTGGAGTATACGTTGGTGGGACAAGTCCTCGACAACGGCCAGACCAACTGGGTTGGCTACGACGAAGGAGGAGCAGAATATCTGTACACCGGCTCGGTTGCCGACGCACAACAGACAACGCTGGCTGGTGAGGTGTACTATGTGAGCAGCGGTTCTGCGCCGGCAGGATTCATCGCAACAGCGGCGGGCGATGAAGGATCCATGACCACTCAAGCGTCCGAGAGCGATTCCCCAACCAGCTCGAGCGACTCCGGCGATGACACCGCGACCGAATCGAGTAGCCCAACCGAGAGCGAACCGTCCTCCAATACCGGATCTGGCGCGTCCTCGGAGACGAGCCAGCCAAACAATAGCCACCGAATGTCCGCTGGAGCTGCCTTTGCTCTGGTAGTCGGCCTTGTGGCTGTCATTGCGCTGTAAAGCTGAGGCTTGGAGAGGGAGTCGGGAATGAAGAGGCTAATGATATGATGTAATTTGGATGCGAGCAACGCAGGATGGAACCAGATTTGACGACAGATGAGAAAGGGTGTCGGGACCTGTGCAGTGAATGTAGTAGTAAAGGCGCGCCGTAATGCTAATGCAAGCCTGCCCGTTGTTGCAGCATCATCTTTGCTCGTCACACGAAGCTTTGGCCTCTGCAAACTGAAGCCGACTCTAGTGCGTTTCCGCCTGTACAGCAGTTTAACCTGCAGACCAGCTCGCACCCTCACCACAGAAGCGCACAGAAGCACATCTTCCAACCACAAGAAGAGCCGCGAAGATGGACCCTCCCAAGCTTGAAAAGATGAAGCGAACGGTGGAGCATCGCGAGGCCCGTAAGAACGCAGCCCCTCGGGCCATTCAGGCACCATCACCACGATCCCAAGCTAACGCCAGCAATCAGAGCAAAAAGAGCAATACCGCCGGGCCAACAGGGCCGAAGCAGAGAACTCGGCCCTCAAGGCTGAAAACAACTTCTTGCGGCAGGAGTTGGGTGGGCTTCTTCGCTCGAGAGGTTAGCCATGCCTTCGGCCATCGAGTCTGCCGTGCTTGAGGAGTGACTGACCGGCGCCGCCGAAGCTCGCGCCGCGCAGGCAGAGCAGGACGCTGAAGTCCCGAAAGTCGCGCTCATGGCGATGATGGCGCGCTCGTGGGGAGGTGGTGCTCCCCAGCAGCAGCAGCAGCAGCAGTAGCAGCAGTAGGCGCAGAGATTACCCTGCTCCACAACCATGACCGCCATCAACGCCGCCACGAATAGATAGGAGAACTTGAGCTAGCAGTACAAACTTGCTGACTTGAGCAGGATTGAGAGTCGATATGGTGCTTCACTTCGGCAGCTGTGAGGCATCTACGTCCCAGAGTCACTCTGAAGGCTACAGTGACAAAGCGACCCATGGTGCAGATTATCTGCAAGAGAACGTCTTCGACTCGCTGAGGCTCATGCATTCATGCACGCGGTCTGCGAGATGCTCGTTGATCGAGAAGGTTTTGTATGCATCCTGATGTACATATGACTTCGATCGTGAATTCACACGATCCAGCTGATGTCTTGTCGGCAGCTTCCAGCGCGTAACAACATGAGGATCTTCAAAGCCGTCCTCAGCAGTTTCTGCGTTTTCCTACCATGTATTGCCACTTCTTCTGCACCGGAGCACCAAGTTGCAATTCGGCCATTCCTTTCACCAAGACCATGGTTTATCTTTGTGGGAGAAGATGGTACTTTCTGGTTGCGATCGGTCCGGCACAGGCCTTGAGATTCTCCACTGAGCCCGATCAGGTTCCTTCACTCAGCGGGGAGCGACACCTCAGTAGAGATCCAACGTCCGGTCTGGAGGTTTGCGAGCTGCCAAGGTGACGCTGGCCGCGACGCCTCCAGTGAGACTTAAGATAGTCCTTTCCTCTTTGTGTGTTGAAAAAGAAATAATCGAGGTGTTGACGACTATTCTGATGAAGTTGGATGGTGTGACGAGCATCATTCATGTTGCTGTCTCCAGCACCTCAAGCTCTATTTCTGAGGAAACGAATGTTGGAGCTATCGAGACGGGACGGTCGGCGGAGTGGCGAGTCTGGTCTTCCTGGGATTGGCTGTTTGGTATATTGTCGCTCAGAGGAAGTCGAATAGCAGAGGTTTTTGCATACAGCTACGCTGCGAGTGTGCCACCTAGAGAATAGTTGAGAAAAGGAAAGACTACGTTTGGTGAATACCACAAGGTCAGTGGCCGTCCAGTGCTTGTCGAAGTAGCCGGCGTGGTGAAGAGAGCAGAGTTGGACGGCGGTGCTCCTAGGACATAGAACGTGCGTCGCGAGACCATAGAAGCAAAGAAACCACGTGGGCATTGACCTGATTTCTCTTACGATAGCTGACCACGTACTTCATCCTCTCCACACCTTTCTCTACCATCTATCATGCTCATGAGGCACCGCTCAATAGCACTCTCCGTCAGCCTGATGTCGCGGGCGGCCCTACGCCTGATGCCACCGGCTGACCATCTTACCCAGCCAGGGGCGCGCCTTGTCCGGCCAGCGCCTGTCCCGTCAGAGCAGCCCCCATCTCTCCCTGCACGCCATTCGCAATCTTGCTCTTGTGCGCCGCATGCGCCTTCTCAATGCGCTTCTTATCATCATCCGCGTACGTTCCAGACCTCAAGTTCACTGGAAGGCGTCCCATGTGGTCAGCAGCTGAGATCGGGGCTGACGTGTTTGTGGCTCTACTGAGACTTCTTACCCTCCTTCTTGCCCGCGCTCAAGCTCGAGAAGCCCACGCCGTAGTGGTATGTCAGAGAGCCACCAATGTTGGCTCCCATCAGCAGCAAGGCGAGCGTGACGAACTCGGCGAACACGAAGCCGCTGGAGGGGGCGTATGCTGCAGCGGCAGTGCCGGGGATCTTGCCAGCCAGCGTGTCGTTGACTTGCGAGCGGCGGCTGTACCAGATGTAGGTGGAGACGGCAATCACAATGTCGTTGGCGACGGCATGGGCAATCGTAGCTTTGACCTTGGTCTTGACCGTCTTGCCATCTGCCTCGTGCATGCCCTGCTTGCTGATCATCATGATCAGCTCGCGGCCGCCGGTGACGACTGCTGGAATGGCCGTCAACAGGCCCAGGGAGAGCAGATAGTAGGAGCTGCGCGTGATATCGTTGGGACCGAGCAGGGCATTTTGGGCGAAACCGGGAAGAGAAGCGCGGAACGTGTGCAGAATGTCGAGGGCGTAGGCGGTGAAGAGAAAGGCGATGGGAAAGTGGACGACGGCAGGATGGACGGGCCTGGTTTTGGTCAGTATGGAGTTCGTTCGCTTCGCGCTGGAGAGCCTTCTCGTGTCTCTACTCACTTGCCCATTGTTGCTGAGATGCTAGGTACGAGCTGGTGACGCTGCTGGCGCTGCTGTAGGAGTCGAGAAAACACCGGAAAAGTCGCAGGGAGACGCAAAAGGGCGGAGGAGGTTGGGTTGTATACTTGGCCTCAATGTGTAGCTTCTTATGTTTACCCAGCGCACCGAACGTCGCCTAATGTCGTGGAAATGCTTCAGCTCCGAAGCCTGTCGTTGCATTTCCCAGGGCCGAAACATCAGCTCCTCTGTTGCTGGCGTGATTGGCTGCGGCTGCACATGTTCGGCTGGGGAGCCGGTGCTATTTTGGCAGTGTCATCTTTCTGCACCAACGCCGCAGCGAGAACGAGGACACACGGTCGTTCACATGCTGCGCTGCTGCAACATGTCGTCTGTCTCGGTGCCGAGGAGGAGAAAATCGACACCTGGTCAATTTTGATCTCAATGCTTGCACAGGCTGATCAGGGACTTCTACATTTCCCAAACGACCACCACCTCTTCCAGTCTACATGCTACGGCTGCTCACCTCAATCTACAAGCCCGGAAACATCTGCTATGGAGGTCAGAGGTCGTGAGATGACACTTGGGCGCCAACTTCTTCACTTTCACCTTTTTCCCACTGCTTCACGCGATATCTGATTCCAGTCCACAATCTTCCCCAGCAGCATTGTCCCGGTATGCATCACATCCTTCTAGACTTCAGCACCGCCCAGCACAGCACAATCGGGAACCTCTGAGCCTCAAAGCACGGGCTGACACGAGAGCTCACTGCGAACTCGAGAGTGCACTAGCCCTTAGCACAGCAACTAAACTTAGTGTTGAGGCTCAATCTTCATGTCTATCTAGGAGGTGAGCCCTATGCTGCTACACTTGCTGGAGAATCACGTGTTCATCGCACTACAAGCATAGCTTTCTTCGTCGGGCGAATTGATGCCGCCCGCAAAGGATTGCCATTGGACCTACCAGATGGAGCTTGACACAAGCTCTCCGCATCCGGACCTTAGATCCTGCAGGGACGCGCCCTTCGCATTGATCAAGCTGAAGAGGAGCGTTATAAGCAGAAAGGGATAAGTTGCTGCATGCATTCGTTTGTCCATACTTCCTGTCCGCAACAATTGGAGTCTTGGAAGTCCGGTCACAATGGCAGGACTGCCCGTACCTGTGCCAGCCCCAGCAGGAGAAATCATCCTCTGCATACCTGACCTACAAAAAGCAGGCAGCAAAAAGCTAGATGCCAGCGTCCGAGGTATGGCCTCCTTGGGGAGGAGACCAGCGACAGCTACTGATCAGGTGCACAGGATTTTACAATAGCGGTTCGACCGATCAGGTCACCATTGCGGAGAACAATTCTGCTTACAACAAGTACCGTGTCCGTCCACGAGTCCTGGTCGATGTATCCAAAGCAGACACGTCAACGACATGTTTGGGTCGGAAGATTGCCTTCCCGCTCTGCGTCTCTCCTGCTGGAGTCCAAGCCGCAGCACACCCAGACGGAGAGCTTGGGACGTCGCGGGCATGTGCCAACAAGGGCGTGAACATGGGCATCAGCTCTTTCTCCAACTTCTCCGCCCAAGAAGTGCGCTCAGCCGGTCTCGCAATCGATAGCGGCATCGTGCATGCCCAGCAGCTGTACACCATGCAGGACCGCAAGCTTCAGCTGGACATTATACGCGAAGCCGAGAAGCAAGGCTGCAAAGCCATTCTCTTGACCGCAGACAGCCCCGTGCTAGGTGTGCGATATCATGAATGGAGAACTGACTTTCGCGTCCCGGACCACTTGAACTTCCCAATCATAGGTTGGAAGAAAGAGGATGTCGCCAAGCGGACTCATGACGATGGATTTATGGGCTTTAATGATTCGGCCCATAGTTGGGTAAGTCATCGAAGTGGTCAAGCGACACGGGGGCAAAACTCATGGCGTTGTAGGCTCGAGAAATCCCCTGGCTTCGCAGTGTGACCCAAATGCAGATATGGATCAAAGGCGTCTTGACTGCAGAGGATACCCTCAAAGCTGTTGAAATGGGCTGCGATGGGATCCTGGTGAGTGGGACACACAACGGTCGATCGGCTGGCTCTGACTGATGAGCCAACAGGTCTCAAATCACGGCGGCCGGCAACTAGACGGCGTCCCAGCAACGATCGACGCATTGCCCGAATGTGTAGAAGCTGCGGCCGGACGTATCTCTGTGCATATCGATGGTGGTATTCGAAGCGGCACAGACATCTTCAAGGCTTTGGCTCTTGGGGCGGAGTGTGTCTGGGTCGGCAGGCCAATGCTGTGGGGTTTAGCGGTGAGTAAGATTTTGATGGTTCTAATTCATTGTCTTTCGAGACGTGAATAACATTTTCGGGACGGGAGCTGACATTGCTCAAGTACGATGGCCAGAAGGGTGTTGAGCTCATGCTCGACATTTTGCATACCGAGTTCAAGCGCTGTATGCAACTTGCTGGCTGCAATACTGTCAAAAATATCACACGAGCTTCACTGGGTGTAGTGAAGAATGATGGGCCATTGGCACGGCTTTGATGCCCTCATCATGCTGCTTGCTGATTCATCCCTTCTTCTGCCCAGTGCCTGATATGCCGAGCCATTGAAGATGACGAGAAGAGCAGTAGATCTCGATAGTCACCAGCACATGCACGAATGTGGTATCTGCATCAATGTAGTCAACACCAGACATGCTCAACGCGATCTTAAAAAAGTATTGAGACGACCTCAAGAGAATTGTCTTGTCCTTTTAAAGGTGTAGCCATGGCTTTTATGAAGCTGACGCTGGTTGACAACATCGCCCTGCTCACTTCATCAAACCACGTTGTTATTCCGGTGCGCCTGTATCATACGCTTCCTACAGCGTCGACAGCCAAACGCTGCACAATGAGCTCATCTTCGGTTTTGCCATGTCACTTCGGTCCCTTGCAGCCTCTCTGTCGGTTGGGCATGCGTGTGAGGCGGCTGGTCGTTGTCTACTTCGATAGACCAATGCTTCCAATGTACTCAACACCAATGGAGGACGGTGCGGCGACTGCAAACCATACGAGCCGAGTGACCTGAAGCCGAGCAATCATATCCCATGAGCCAGATATGGAGTTCTGCGATTCGTTCTCGTTGTACGCGAGCTCCAAACTGATCCTGTGGTGCCGTGATCGAAGGGACTCGCACGCCGCTCGACCATTTTCCGGTATATAGAGAAATCGATATGTCAGTCAGCAATATTTCGCTCTGGTGGATGTCCGCCATAGCTCATTCGTTGAAGAAAGTGGCTGGGAATCATGTATCTGTTTTCCAGATGCCTCTGAACCTCCCTCCTATCATGTGTTGAAGAATACGTCTTAATGGAAGTTCCTCTCGTCATAAGAGAGCGAGAAGCAACAGCACTTTTGATTCAGTCCGAGCTACAGCAGGTCCATCCTCCAAGAAACGTCATCATATATGACAGCAGCAGAGCTTCGAGGCACACACATCATTCGTCCAATTCATGGTGCGCGTGTCTTCGTGAAGGGGCTCAGTGGAAGGCCCCGTCTATTCTAGCACAGTGCTTGCCTGACTGCCAATAAAGCCCAAATTCCTGCACCAGGAGTAGGAAACCAACATCAACATAAATACCATCAACGAATATGTTCTCAATAGAAGCAGTCCAGGAGTCGTGCACACGCTTCAGGAAACGTTGCAGCTCAGAAGCGATTCAAGTACTGACTACTGAATCGACTGATCCTGCTTCGCCTCGACGGGCCAGGAGAAGTTCCCTCATCGTCCGATGTTGGCGAATAGGCCGGAGGCGCTTCGCCCGGCGGAATGATACTGTTGTACGCGGGCGGCGCTTCTTCATCACCTGCGGCGCGTCTTGTATGCATCGGTCTGCGTGGCGTGTACACCGTACCCTCACTCTCCGCCCTCTCGATTCCCTCAATATGCCTCGCCCATATGCTAACGAAGGGTGTTGTTCCTCGCGAACCACTCGTGTTGCATGCCGTAGGCGGGGATGGTGACCTTGTAGGATCCATAGCACGTTGCTCCTCTCTTCCTGCATCCTCCGCCTCCAACCTCGCCTCTTCGGCTTTGTCGTATGCCACTTCACGATCCATATCTGTCGAAGGTGTACTTGATGAACTGCTAGCACTGCTCTCGCGCCGCAGCCTCATGAAGGTCGAGATGAATCGTTCCCGTTCTCGCGACTCCATCACCAAGAAGCGGACCCATTCCGACGAACTCAACTCATCAGGTTCGATGTCGCGCATACGAAGCTGGCTTGCGGCCAGATGCCGTCGTTGGATCGATGCAGGTCTGTTGGTGACGGCTTCGACCTGCAAAACACCAAAGCCTCCATTCCGGATGTGAGGTGTGTTGTACATGGCCGGCCGGCGCGGTCTGTTCCGGGCAGGCATCGTGGCGGTGCAGATGGTGATGGGGCGTCGTTCGGCAGGGGAGACAGACGCGGAGAGGTGGTTTTCTGCGAAAGACGTGAGTCCACGCATCCGCGTCGTCGGAGCGGGTCGTGGGTTGATGACTCGCCGGGAGAGTGATGTCTCCCAAGATTCACAAGAACACCCAAGACTCCCAAGTGGGACGTCAGGCTTGCCGGCGACGCACACACGGGGCGGAGGAGTGTCGCGTGGTCGCTAATACGCTACAGTAGCCGATGTCCAGCAGATCCACGCGATGTTCTGGTATAATAGCAGACCAGGACCGATGTAATGCTCCTCGCCCCTCGCCAGAATGATCTGCAGCCGTTCAGCCCTTCGCCCGCTTCTTGTCGTGCACTCCGTACGGACGATCTAGTCACGGAACAGCAGCGAGAGGCGCGTGCTGGGTCCAGAAGACGGATGGAAGCTGCAGGTACTCCATGACAGCTCGATGGGCACGTCGAATCAGACGTGATTGCTACCCCTCCGTCTCCACCGACGGCCCAGATAGCTTCTTCCTGACACGGTTTGTTGTACTACGCTGCTACAGTACGGAGATTTATCCCGTGTGCCCAGCGAGTCGTTCTTGGTGGTCGCGTGGGTATGGCGAGAGAGGTCCTACCTCCGTCCGCTCCAAATGCTGTTGTCCGCGCACACTCCTATTCGAAAGTGTCCTCTCTCTGTACTGTATACCATGGCGGCTGTTGTGGAGACCTTTCGCCAAAGTATGATGCAAGCTGGGCTTCCCGTCTGCGATGTCGCCGGAAATAGTGGATGGATGCGCGGCAAAACAAGTTGTCGTGATGAAAGCGATCCGCGGAGGCTCTGAACCTTGAATAATGCTCGCACCGCTGGCATACGTGACATCGTCTTGGCGACAACATGGGTACCTACGGCATTTGGCCTAACTTAAGTCCTCCGGTGACCCGTGTTGCTCCTGCGCTGTTCAGGCAATATTACTCACGGGTCACAATTCCAGGATAACGTCGATAATGCGCTGGAACTTGGGGAAACAGCCGACGTTCTGTGCAGAAAGGACCACCAGTGGCTGAACTTGGCACCAGATACTGGTGAGCCAATATCCAGCCACTACTCTACCAGCCACCAAATGAGACCGAGACCATGTTGACAAGCTATGCTACGAGCACAATGTACGACTTGTCATGTATCGGAGAGGCCGGGCTCGATTTGAAACCACGTTCAACCCCCGAGATCTGTTCTGACGGCCCTGCATACACTCTGCAGCAGCAGTCAGCCTACGGTAACCGTAACATCTGACGTGCACACCGTTGAGTAGCATCGTCCAAGTCTAGTCTGAGCTCCTTCGCTTCTCCTTCTCGGAGCACAGCATGTCAGCTCAATTGAGCAACGTGCGCAGCCCCTCAGCACAACAACACAATTCCGACAGCAAGGCCGCATTGAATCCTAGCGACGCGTGCGAGGTTCCGGGCGTCCGCCGATCATTCGGGCCCACACGACACGGCCCAGGTGAGAATAGATGCGGCGAGAGGTCGACGCAAGCACGATGATAATTAGGGGCGATCGACTCGCAGAACCACAGAAAACATCACGCTCAGACAGAAGATAGAAAAGAGAAGTCTAATATGATTTTTAAATAAAAAAAACTCAAATTTCTATTCCGTGTACCCGGCGATCGTAAAAAAAGATCGTGCTCCGTATTACCACGTGCTGTCGTTGTCGTCTCATCCATTTCTAATAGAGCACAGACTGTCCTGCAGCTGACCTAAATCGTCATATCATGCTAGCATCGAATCGCATAGCAGAAGTCTAGTTGGCCGCAACACCATTGTAAGCCAAAAGGTTCACCGAGCCCTCGCCCACATCCTCCAAAATGTCCTTGTGCGCCAGTTCCTGGATACGCTCGCACAGCGCCGCAGGGCTCTTGGAACCCTCCAAAGCGATCAGGTAAGCAGCCAGGCCGGCAATGTGTGGGGTGGCCATGCTGGTGCCGGAAATGGTGTTCTTGGCAGAAGAGGATCCAATCCAGGCCGACGTGATGTCCTCTCCGGGAGCGAAGATGTCGAGAGCTTCGCCGAAGTTGGAAAAGTCGGCGCGGGCGTCTTGTAGGTTAGTGGCGCCGACAGTGCACGCAGAGGGAGCAGAGGCAGGAGAGCTGTTGGATGCGTCTTCGCCTTCGTTGCCGGCTGCGACGGTGATGAAGGCGCCGGCGTTAGTGGCTTCTTCGATGGCATCGTTGGTGGTTCGTGAGAAGGTTCCACCGAGCGACATGGAGAGGACAGTGCGTTCAAGGTGGTTGTTTTCTTTGGCATGTTGTACGGCCCTGAAGGGGTTGTGAGTGATGGATGACGGCGCAAGATGTTAGAGGCTCACCAGTCAATGCCTCGAAGCACGCCGCTGTTCGATCCACTTCCGTCGGCTCCAAGGACTTTTACAGCAATGAGGTTGGCTTTCTTGGCCTGGAATACAGTCAATACTCAGATCGCTCACAGCATCCCTTCCGTGGCTCCACTTACGACTCCGTAGGTAGTTCCCGCTGCGGTCTGAAGCAAAAATGTCAGCAACCGGGGACGCAGGAGTATCCGCTCGCACGCAGTAGTCTGTGCTCGGTGCGAGACTGCGAACTTACTCCTGCACAATGAGTTCCTACAGGAGTTGTTAGCACAGCATCTCTCTGTTCCATCAATCTCAGTTCAGACTCACCATGCCCCTGATCATCTTCTCCCTCCGATTCCTCAATGAAACTCGCACCCAGAGTCACTCTTCCCTCAAATTCCTCGTGTTCCGTGTTGATTCCGGTGTCAATAATGTAAATGAAGGTGTCCTGTCCAGCAGACCGATCGTAAACGTAGCTGCTGTCGTCCCCGGCATTCGTCTTGTGCGAGATGCGGCTCAAGCCCCATGGAGCATCGTTTTGTGTGACCAACGTTCCGTTGCCAGTTCCATTTCCAGGCAATTGACGAACTGGGTGCAGCGATTGGCGTACGTGTAGTGGGATGTAGGCGTGCATCATGACATCTGGCTCCACGGACTTGATAGCGCCAAGCTCTTGGAGGATATCCAAGATCGCATCGTCGCCATCGAAGTTAAAGCCCTTGACGTTGCCAACGCTGTAATTTCCGGTTGACTGGATGCCGGCGGTATCGAAGACAGTGGAGAGGACGGCGTCGAGGACTTCATTGTCTTCAATGCGAGCAATCCATTTCCCTGGGATAGTTTGTGCTGTTTGGCGGCGGTCGATATGTGGGCGAGCAAGTACTGCCGGCAGTACAGCTGGAAGAGTGCAGAGCAAGTTCCTGAGCAGGGACATCTTTTTGCTGTCTCGAATGAGTGTGATGAGCTGAAATGAGTGGGAGTTATCTGAAAGAATGACAAGAAACAATGCGTGGATGGAAAGGAGTGCTGGAGCGAGTGATGTCGAAAACAATGAAGAGGACACAGTTCCACTATATACCGAGCCTCCCACTTATCACAATAGTCTGCTGTTTCGTGCTGCATGAAAGCCAAGACATGCTATAGCCAGTGGCAATGCGCTCGGCGACCAATGCCTATTGCTCGCGAGCGTGCTCCAGTGCGGTCATGCCATGACGGGCAGCGCCCGTGAAAGGAGAGAATGGCGTCAAGGTCGATTGTGGGTTTCATCGTATAGGAATGCAGTGAAGTTTATCAGTCGGCAGAGTGCTACGAGACCTGAGTGGAAGCCCACACGGCCAAGGCAAATGAAGTTGATCTGCACGATACGGCGACTCCGAGCGCGGAGTGACGATGCAGGTCAACTTCTGAATCGCGTCGTCGGCATACTGGACTTCTTGGGCCATTCTTCCAGTGCTCTTCGTTGTGTTCGCTGTGGGCTGCAGCTCTACTCTTGGCCGGGAAGTAGATCCCATCCGCATAGCGCAATGGTCAAGACTGCCAAGAGATATGGCGATTCTCTGCGGGCCAGTAGGGAGCGTTGACGAGGACTGTCTTCGATCGCAAGCATTGACTGGATGGCAGAGGACTGGCTAACAGGCGGAGTGGTGTTTGTCAAGCACATGAGGTGGAAAGTTGCGGCGTTGCTTGTGCCTCGCGGCTGAAACGCAGCTCGTACTTGGCGGTGGAGGCAAACAATCTGTAGCATGGCCAATCAGCAATCAGAAATAGCACTTCACTCTGCGGCCGGCTCTGCAAAGCGCTTAGGACGGGATTTCCGCACTGATGAGAGAAGGTCGGACGCAGGGTGTTGAGTCAACGTGGGAGGTCGAGACGCCAATAGCATAATTCGTGGGCCTCCATACGACCCGAATTCGAGAGCATTGAAGCAGCCATCGGCGCTGCGAGCCGCATGTTCGTTTGCGACGCTTGCCCTAGATACCATCTTTTCTACTATACAACGAACCCGATGATGTATTTGATGTCTATCATCTCCCAAAGTGACGACAGTCAACTACTGAAGATGGCGAGCACGGTGCTGACTGTGCAGAGCCAGTAGGGTCAGCGCAGCACTTTGAGTATCGTAGCATTTGCCTGTGCGCTTGCGGGATTGCCTGGCAGTGAAAAGAAGGCAGCCGGGATTTTGACTCGTTATTGCTCTCGGCCGTTTGGTCATATACGGATCCAGCAGCTTTGATACGATCTGTGGCGGCGGACGGAACCTCTATGTCAGGTCTGTGGTCTTCATTATCAGATCGGTCTTGGCCATGGTTGTGTATCGCGGCCTAAGGTAGCTCGCGTTCGGCCCTTCGCCTCGCAATGACACTGTTGTGCCCCCATCCAACCTCTCCCCACATATTGCCGACGACTCTCCAGCGTAGCGTTCACATCGTTGGCTGCCTATGCTATGTATGAGGACAGATGTATTCGAACGGCCAAAGGCTCGCCGGTGGTATGTTTCGGCCCAATGTTGCATTCAGCCAACCAGACTTTCCACACTTGGCAGCCAGGTCCAGGATGGGCGGGTTGCCTGCACGTACCCGATAGGGAGCCGGGTCTCAATGCACCAGTGTCTGAGGTTGACCGAGACACGAACATTCAACCTCCGCCAGAACAGAGAGCATTCTTGCCCCTCATTTCCAAGACCCCAAGCTGGGCCGAATCTGATCCCAGCCGTCTGCGTCGGCACCTGGAGACGAAATGCATATCCCAGAGTGTTCGACGCCCTCAACAAGATGGCAAGATGGCAATAGAAGGTGGTGGGGCGCCTGTTTCACCCGACGCCATCTCGCTCCGCCTTCCGGTGTTCCTCGCGGTGCACTGTTGTCGTTGTCGCGATGCACTTATCATAATCCAAGTAATTGCT